>VWZW01013750.1:2923142-3057848 GCA_013397115.1 Edolisoma coerulescens | reverse complement strand
AAAAAAAAAAAAAAGATCAGCATATTTGCCTCAGAACAGTTGGCAATATGAAATTATATTTGATTCATTCTATATATTTAAAAAAGGCTTTTATATGCTCTTTTCTTCTTCTTTAAATTGGGCAGTACCTGTCCCTCGAGGGTCTGTACTGGGACCAATACTATTTGATGACACAGACAGTGAAATTAAGTGCACCCTCAGCAGGTCTGTGGATGGCACCAAGGGGTGTAGTTGGTATGTTTGAGGGACAGGATGCCATCCAGAGGGACCTTGACAGGCTCCTTGACAGGCAATGTTTTAAACTGAAAGAGGGTAGATATAGATTGGGTATAAGGAAGAATGCTTTTTAAGAGGGTGCTGAGACCCTGGAACAGGTTGTCCAGAGAAGTTGCTGATGCCCCATCTCTGAAGTGTTCAAGGTCCAGTTGGATGAGGCACTGAGAAACCTCATCTGATGGAAGATGGCCCTGCCCATGCACCTGTTTGGACTAGATGATCTTTAAAGGTCCCTTTCAACCCAAACTATTCTGTAGTTCTACGAGCCTATCACATTTTGTCATATTAAAAAATACACTGGACAATCATAACACATCACACTCTATGAGGACACACGTTTCCATGATTTCATTGTCACTAGAACAAACACCTACTTTTCTTTATGCTCCCCAGCATGCTCTTATCAGAAAACACACTCTTTCAAGAGTTTGTCAGTACCAACCAGAGCTTCTTGTAGCAGAATGAAAAAACACCCCCCTCTTCTAACACATGCATATGTAAAAAACCTCTCATCAATTAAACTAATGGGACAAACATTGTCATGATACAATTCAGAGCTGTACTGGCTTACTGAGGATTAAACTTGGCTGAGGAAGATCATTACGAAAACAAAAGGCTACAGAAATAATTTTTTTAAATCATGGAAGTGGATTGTAGAAGCTCTCAATGGAGTAAAAAATGTAAATAGCTGAATAATTACACAAAACTCTGTCCCAAGATCAGCACTGTCAGAATGTGATCCAATGTAAAGAAACACACACTACCAGAGAAAAAAAAAAGAATAAAATAAAAATTCTCCCAGGTTCAACGCAAAAGACGTTTTCCCCTTAGAGAAAACTGCGTAAAAAGCTTCCTCTCTTCAGAGGAGGCAACAGAATGGAAGGGAATGAAAAGAGGCAGTAAAAGCTCTGCATTTCCAAACATTATTCAAGGTTAGAAAATGAAAATGTTTCATTACAAGGAAAAAGACAAATCTGATCAAAGTCAGACAACTTGCTTATTTATATCTCAGCAAACACCTTGGGTCCACATTTTGTCAATCTGTAGAAAGCAAAAGATTTTTCTGACCTCATAAATTGGCAAGAAATGGCTTGTGTACTGATCTATTCAGCTCAGCAGATACTTGGCACCATTTATCCTGGCTCTCACAGAACCAAGTACACCTACCATAAGGGCGACTGCTATGGAGTTTCTAAAAGTCAGGAGGAAAAACCCTCATTTAAGCCACTGGCATGTCACAGGGGGCGTCATGCTTACCCTGGGCTAATTGCCTGACACAGCTGAAGACAGTTCCACTGAACACTACGAGGGTCACAGCCCTGGACACGGCAGAGCTGGGCTATAGCAAGGCAGGACTTCTAAAAAATTGTCAGCAATGTCACGCTAAAAAGTTACGGGGAGATGACACCTTGTTTACTGCCTGGAAGTTTCACTCAGCTTCCCAGTGATTTGGTGAGCAGATGTCACCACCAAAAAGTTGCAATACAGTGATGTATTGGCATGGAAACATCTAAAGAGAACAACATGTCTAAACATACAGGAGGGACTGAATTTGATCTGTTAGAATACATTCACACTTACCTGCCTTGGGAATAACTTACCATCTGAATAGGAAATAAAGAGTTTATTCATTAGGTTAAATGATTTTACAGTATCATATTCATTCACTCAGCTAAGTATGAATGCTGGCAAGGTCTACATATGGATTATATACTTGGACTAGACTGCAGACAGCATTTACTATTTCTTAAATTATGTTAACCTCTTTAAAAATATGTATCTTGTAGAAACCTCTTCTAAAATTTTCATTCTGAAGTTTAAAACTGTGGAGTCTCTCTCCCATATTGGGACTGGGTCTCACACACACAAATACACTGATCCTGAAGCAAACATGTCAGACCTGTGGCTATGGATGCGTGGCTATGGAGAGAGCTTCTCCCACATATTGTTCCTAAAATCAGCACAACTATTTTGTATCTTCCATATGCATTACTTCTTCAGAACACATCTAACCCCAGACTCCTTTTCAGAGTAACTTGGTTTTCTGTATCCTGATATTTTCCTGTAAATAAATATTAGCCATGGCCAATTGGCTCCACTACATTACTGCAGCCTCTGGAGCGAGCAGGACTGGCCACTGAGCACACGCTGTGACAGCTACTCTTTCAAACAAAAATAAAAGGCTGTCAGAGAAGATGCACCTGGTTTTTATTTGAGATTTCAAATTACCTCTTCAACGGTTTCTGCTTGCTGACAAGCAAATGCATGACCTAGGAATCAGCAGCTAGAATTACCTATTTTCTGAAAGTGTGTATTTGCTGACTTAATGTGTTTATCATTTATCACATACACCAAGGAGTTGACAAATACAATCTTCTTGTCCTTAGTAATTTTGTGGAGCAAGAAATAACTCAGTTCATTCTTCTTCCTTACTTTACTTGTTCCTAACTATGGTACTGTGCCAAAAAACAGCTCACAGCCATTTCCCTTCTCTAACGTACAAAGTCAAAGTAAATTTCCAGCTGGCAAATGAAATGCAACGTTGATTAGGAATGCAATATATTTGAAACATTTGACCTTTAAAGCACAAAAATCTTGCGTCTGAAATACAGTTTGTCACATACCCACAAAGCCATATCTAATCAGGAAACACAGTTGTTAAAGCTGATTAATGATGATTTTGCAGTTTCATGATTTCTGTATATATTTGTGATAGTACTAGCTTTGTGAAAGGAACACTGCCAAGTTCTTGATTTACAAATATGTTCTACTTTGAAACTGCTATCCTCTTATGGAATTATGTCATATATATACCAATTACGTTTAACTAAGATCTGGGATTTTACCTTCAAACCGATGAAGTGCATCAAAGAAAACAACTGAGAGCTTGACACTGAAATACATTCTAAATCTTTCCAGTTTCATGCTATTAATAATTGCTGTGTCACAAGTCATCAAACTCCGAATTTCCTTCACATTATTTAGAAACTCATCCCCTGAAATCTAAGTTATAGAAAGACCTTAAAATTCTTTTCCCATGCTGAAACAAACTGATTTGTGTGCTCAGATATTCTCTATTGGGTGTCTAACAATAAAAAGCACGGGATATGAAAACCTTTAGTTATGTACTATTCCATTACTTAAATTCAACTCATTTCCCCATTCTACGTAAGTGTGGAGTCAAATTCTACCCATGTGGAGGAAGGCTTATTCAGACCTTATGTTTCAGAGGTTACTGCAGCAGTTAGCTCTACCCAGGTCTTTCTGCATGGTTCTTGGGGGACAAATAAAGGTGTGAAAAAGGGGAAAGACTACTGATATGCCCAAGTTCTTCAGTTCTTCCCCTTGTGTTACAGGATATATATGAAATTATGGCTATGATGGTAAAAAATAAAGCAGGCAAATTCTTCTTACAAAGCCTATCATGCCAACAATAGGCTGAATATTATTCCCACTGAACACAGGCAAGTTGTTAGTAGAGGCTCCCAGTAAACTGTATGATATTTGGAACATATTCTGGGATTCAGATTCTGCTCTTCGAGAATAAAAACATTTACTTTTCATCCCAATCCTGCTTTAACAAGACTGGAAAGAACTTTGTACTGATTCTAATAAAAAATAAGCTCCTTCCAAACCTAGTTTTGTATTTTGTTTAGTTGAATGCACAAAAACACTCGCCAGTAGAGGGGGTATAGCTCAACCATTTCCCGTGCTAAAAGGGGCTGTCCTAATATGAAGGAGAGGACAATAGTTAGAAGAAGAGGTTGTGCAAATGTACATGCCTTTAGAAAGAGGAGGTGCAAGGGGAGAAGGGCTTCTGGAATGCACCGGGAAAAAGCAGTAGGAAAAAAAATATTCATTTCAGGCTTTTAGCATTTTAACATAAGCCAACAAAAAACCACAAAAAACCACCAGCACCTTCAACTCATTTCAGACTAAAACATCTTCTGCTAAGTATTTTAGCTCAACAGTGTAAATATCCTACTTATTTTGAATACAGAAATTCTGTGTGTCAAAAAATTCCAGGAATAGACCCAAGCATCATGTAATTCAATGAGTTTCAGCATTACAGCAAAATAAGATGTTGATGTATTCTCCTTGAGAAATCATGGGCAAAAAACTTAATACCCTTATGTGAGTCCAATCTAGTTGAACTGGAACGGTTGTACGACACTCTGCTATGTCCCCATTGGTAACAGCGAGTCCTGGTGAGGAAAATTCCCTCCCAAAAAAGGGAACACGCCTCAAGGTCAGACAGGAGATGTGTTTTTATGCTGCAGAATTCCTGGCTGCCATCAAACTAACTGCAACTAGCAAAAGGGAAATTTTTCAGATTTCCAAAAATATGCCTGAAGAATGTTGACAAATATATGAACTGTCATTGACAAGCAAGTTCAGGCTCAAACTACCAAACCAATCTCTTATTTAAGAGGCCTGGGGTTTTGAGTAACTATATTAGACATTTTTATGTGAAGACCTCACAAATACCTTTGAGGCCAAGGTGTGGTTGCCCAGCACTTCCCAAATTAGACTCTTAGGTCATGATTCAAGAAGCCTCTTAAGTAAGTGCTTAATTACAAACCCAAATGCATATATGTTATTCTGAGCTTCAAAGTCAGACTCCGGAAGTGGCGGCACCCAATGCAGGAAACCCTGTTTGAGTTTGCTCCAGCCCAGTAAGTGAAGCAGGCCTGGCAGAGCCTTGCCAGAAGGATCCTGGTCAGGTATGAATTCTGCCGAAGCTTTGTAGCACTCCAGAGAAATACCCATCTTTCTCAGCCTTCAATTGTACAGTAGTTCAAAATAAAAGTACAATGTTCTATGATGTCCTAGAAAGTTAAAAGGTTTTGTTACAGACCAGAGCACTTCGTGTTTAAAAAGCAAAATACCCTGATGCTACATGTCAAACTATTCCTATATTTTAAAAGTGAAATAAATTCTGGTATTGAGTCTTACAGTCCATGGCTTCAAATGGATTTAAAGGGGTGTAATTCAGGAAAGCATTAGCTCTGTTGTCAACACTCAGTTTGAACAAATAAAACCAGTATTACACGGGCAACCATGCACATCTGCTCTATTCACGTAAATGGTGGGGGGTTTTATACACATAAATTTTGTGTAATATAGGCATCTATCAGTTAAAGAAGCAAAGTGTACCTGTGCTACATAGTTCACTTTGTCTCTGTTAATGATATTCAAGGCAACTCCAAGAGGTGGTTCTTTGTACAGGCCACACATGCATGTGAAGATAGTCAACATGATCTAAATGTACTTAGAAATAATTTTGCCGATAGGAGAGGGTGTTTGCCCAGAATACCCTGCACAGCCATTACTCAGCTAGAGGCCTTTAAGTCTATTCTATCCTCAGAGAAACCAGAGGAAGGAAAAAGTGAGAAAAAGAAAGAAACAGGAGAAAATACTGCAGTAAAGAACAGAATTATTTATTTTCTTGTACTAGGCTAAACAGACACAAGTCCGGCCTGAGAGTCTCTCTTAATCTCTCCAGTTGTTCCATTTTTCCCTTAATCTTTTGTAATTGCAATACTCTCAGATAGTCCTTGCCTCCAGTAAATTGCACCTTGCAGCTCAAATGCAACTCAGAAGAGGAGGAAGAAAGACATAGGCAGACAGCCCCACTTCACCCCAAAAAAGGTCACAGTTTTCTGGACTTAAAATGTGTATTCATGTTAAATTCTTTTCAAGTGCCAGGAGGCTAATTATATAATTAATGGAAAATCTGACATTAAATGAGTTAATTTTGTTCTCCTCAGTGTGGGTAACATCTAAATCTGAAATTTGCTCTCAAATTGTTAATTAATTTTTCTAATACAGACCATAATTCTCTCAAGTGAAACTTGAAGGGAAACATGTTTTGATCCCAGGAGCTGCACTGCCTAACAAACTTATAGGGTCAACACCGAATGGAGGAACACCTATTTCCCTTGTAATTAAAGCAAGAGGGAGACCCATGGCCAGTTTGCTTCAAAAGCTTTCCATGACAGTTTCTGGAAAAAGCTGGGGGTAATCTATTCAAAGGATGTGTTGTGGCTTTAGGGTCTCTCGCTGTATTCATACCGGTCTGTATTGAAATCTGAGAGATCTGGGTTCAGTTCCTGACTGTCAGAGGCTCCTGGGTCATCAAACAGGGCAGAAGAGTCAATTAATTTCATTATGTCTCATTTCCAGTTGTAACATGAAGATATAAAGCTCCTTTATGAGGGGCGGAGGAGAGGGAGAACAATCACTAACAAAAATGTTTAAGAATGAGTAACTGAAATCCTTCCCTATGAACAAATTAAAAAAAAAAAGGCAAAAAGACCTCCTTTTAATTAATTAAGAGAAAAAAAAAATCAGTATATATACATATATTTCCAGCAAAATAACCTGGTTTATTGGAAAAAATATTTTGAGTTAAAATGAAGAAAAAGGAATGAATGGCAAATTTCATCCAGTTCTGCTCACTTAGGATTACTCACAAGGACAAGGATTTGAAAGAAATAAATCTGTAATTATACTGGGACTTTGTTTCACACACAGGCTGCAGTTTCCTGAATAACTTCACCTTATTTACCGCTACTGAGAGCAGCAGTCCTGCCCTCCCTGTTGTCCATGATTGTGTGCTCCAGCTCTCTTGTTTGTGCTGGCATCAGTGCTCAGGCAGCTGCGCAGCTGGACTGAAAATTAATCTGACTACAGAAAAAAAGGGTTTTTTTTTAGCTAAAGCAGCTCCCTGAACCGACAAGCCGTGTGCTGATACAGAGAGAGGCAGCAATGAATGGCTGATGGATAAAGGAGAGTGAGAGACACACTCTTTTAGTGACCCCAGGGACTTAAATAGGCTTAAATCCATCATGAAACCACTTCCTCAGCCTTATCCGCACTGGCCAGAGGATCCTTTTCTATCTATGGTGGGGGAGAGCATCTTCGCACAGACAGAAGGGTAAGGAGTTACTTCCCACAGATACTGCCTGTACACACATGGGAAATACAAAGATATTCAAAACAATTTGTCCTGGAGAAAACAAAGGTAAATGACATTTACCATGGGGCAGACTCTCGCCATGACCAGCCATCACCAGAGCATTGCATGTGCTTGGCTTGTGTCCCTTTTGTAATATGAATTTTTATTTAGCAGAAAATATATGGTAACTCAATATAGTAAGTCCACAAATAATGTCAAGAAAAGTTTTATTTGACTCAAATGAATGATGTAAAAGGGATCATATATCTGACTTAATGAGGGAAAAAAAAGTGGTTTTGGTCCATAAAAAATAATTTGTCCAGGGAAAACTAGAAGTAATAATCTAAATATTCCTACT
This sequence comes from Edolisoma coerulescens, assembly GCA_013397115.1. Taxonomy (NCBI): domain Eukaryota; kingdom Metazoa; phylum Chordata; class Aves; order Passeriformes; family Campephagidae; genus Edolisoma; species Edolisoma coerulescens. The sequence continues at coordinate 3,050,253 of VWZW01013750.1, read as the reverse complement.
AGGGATCCCCAGTATTACAATTACGGAACTTGTAACATTTTCTGTGTGTCTTTGACTGAGTACTGATTTTAATACAAACATCATTTGGATAATCTCATACTTAATTCTGAAAAGGCTTACTTTCCTGAAATTCAATTTTGACAATAAATGTTTTGTCCTAGTAAAAAATTTTACTTCTCTGATTCTGGTGAGAACTTAAAAAAAAGGGTTCCTAGTGACATTGGCTGCACATTCCTTGCAGATTTATAAAATATTTTGCAACAGAAGTGTTGTAGAAAGTAAAGTATCATTTTACTGAATGTCAAAACCTAACTCAGTAATACCCTTAACTTTAATTTTTAATGATGCAAATACCACATTGATACTTCATCCTTGTCTTGATTACATTTCCAATACTCTTTTATGAGCAGCTTAAAAACAACAGACTAAGAACAATGTCTTTATGTGATTTAAAAGCACCAACAACTGAAATGAATCTTCTGTGTAGTCATGCTTAAATCGATTAAATAGATCCAGATCTTAGGAAAGTTCTGTAATTATACTTCAATTACTACTCAAGCTTTAAAAAAAATAAAGTAAGAGGAAAAAAACCTAGAAGTTATCAGATGCCTCATCTTCCTTGCTATTACATTAAATACGCAATTTTAAAAGACATAGTATGGTAAAAGACACCAATAAGGAGTTCTCCATTTATGCCAAGTGAGCTGATAATTTTCTAATGATGAAAGTATTTCTCTGAGCAGGAACACTTAAAAAGAAATATTCACAATCTTCTTCTCCAGCTAATTAAAAGCACTCGGTCTGATTAAACGTAAGTCTGAACAATGTTTTCCATCCCTATCCTTCCCCATTCCATAATAAATCAGTGCTCTTGAGTGAGCCGAGGCTCTTGGTTTAAGTACTGACCCTAAACTAATTTCATTTTTATTATTTTAAGAGCTCTTAAAAAATATTAGCTCAAGTGAAAAATGAAGGCACGAAGTCTTTGCATACAGGCCTAACAGATGCTGCCAGCATAACACTTTAATGAATGACCACTTCCACAGAACGAAAGAGATAACATTTTGTGCTGAGCGGTCGCACGGGCCATTCAGTAATTGGAAGGGAATGAGCTGCCTCCCTCCACAAGATCTGTGCTCTTCCTAAACCTCGCACAGCAACTTGTCCTGCGGCTCAGGGAAGCAGGGCAAGTTACAGGAGCTGGTACAGAGAGACAGCAAACCCTCCACCCCTCTCACGCCCCTTGCAGGTTCCCCCTCTATCGATGCTCGTCCAGTGGCGATCTGGCAGCTACGGCTGGATGGCTGCTGTCACCTGGTGCTGGTGACTCCCTCCCGACACGGCACAGGGTCAGATGGTGCTGGTGGTGTGTGCAAGTTGGGCTCCCCACCCTGGCATCCCTGGGCAGCTCAGCCTTGCCTCCTCCTCCTCCTGCCGTTCTAGCGCTAACCTCTGTGCTTGGCAGCAGCTGCAAGGTTTTAGGAGCCCTTGAATGGCTCTTCTCCGGCAGTAATTTCTTTAAATTGGGCTGGTAACCTGGTAGACCACAAGCTACTTGCCTGGAATTAAGGCTAACTGTAAGACTACACTACGGTCTAAAACACAGAAAATTACAGGATATTAAAAAAAAGAAGAATAAAAGACATTGCCCCCCTTCCCCCCCCTTTCCCGCAACCTCTCTGCTTCATGAGTACCAAGCTAGGGCTGAGGTGAACGTGGCTGAATTAATATACAGTTTTCCCATTTTTATTAAATTAATTTACCTGGTTAACTTTTTTAGTCGTAACAAAATTAACCAAGCCCTGCCACAAAGAACAGTACTGCTACTTAAACTGTCAATAAACAGAGCTTTTAAACCAGTTTTGTTTCAGGTAACAGTGTTTGTAAACACATCTGAGAGCTGTAATTCATTCTCCTAACATAAAAATAAAAATGTTTGGAAATATATTGTTTTAATTCTTTTTTTAATGTTACTACTGTAAATATTAAAGAAGCCAGAGTAAGACACTTTTTAGGACTTACAATACCATTTGCTGTTAAATTTTTAGTGTTATGAAAAACCTTTTTGTTCAAAAGTTAAGAATTATGCATGCAGCATATTTTCAAAGGAAACCCTAGTCCATATGAACAAAACACCACACCACCAATTTAGCTCTCTGCAAAAAGAGATGTCTAAAGATCATAGCCTGCTAATGAAATCTTTTTTTAATTTTGCCCGTGGAGTTCCCATTCACATTATGCAGCCTGAGAGATGATTGAGACACAAGAAATATGATAATTATTACTTTTCATAAAAGACAGCATAGCTGCAAGATTACCTTCTAAAATGCCTCCAGCTATCTGAATTCAGAGTACCACCTTAACAAGGGCAGAATGTTAACACCTCACAATATCAGAGGCTGCGAGGGAAAGACAGGAGTTTAAAGGAAAATAGCACCTTCTCTTTCTTGAATTTGCAGCCTAAAAAGTTTGAAGTAATTGTACCACTAACAGACCATGTTTAACCTTTGAAAGTACATTTGACAGATCAAACACAGAAGCTGTAAATTACCAGTAATGTCAGCAGTCTTTCCATTTAACTATCAGTGTATCAAACCACAAACTCAAAGAACACACTAATAACTCGAAGATAGGAATCTAAGGAGACTCAGCATGTATATTTATTTGGTTCTCAAGTACATGGTTAAGCTGCAAGAGACAAATATGTTTGGTTTTCTCAGCAATAGCAGGGATATAAAAAGAGGTATATGCAAAAACTAGAACACTGAGTGCCAGAACAATTACATTTCCCAAACATTGCAGGTACAGAGCCAGATGCAAAAGAGCATTTTGAGCTGGAACACCCACATGAAGGGAATGACTGAGGGTTATTTCAGTGCAGCTCCTGGAAAAAGGGGGAGTAGCCCAAAGGCTGATCTCACTTGTGCTCCAGTGCACTCTGCCTGGCTGATCATGACCTTGAAGGAAGAATGGGACCATGTGAAGTATGGAGATGAGTAGTGCTGGAACACCTGGCTACATCTTCTGTACTTCAGAGAGCATCCATTGGTCTATTGCTGGTATTAAAACCTTGGGATGTGAGCCCAATATTTTTGAAAAGGCTTTGTGGAATCATATGTAAGCCTGGGAGTCTGGCCTGGTTTAAACCTGACAATTGCAATGAATTTACTCACATGTCCATTATTTTGGTACCAAGACACTTCTACTTGTAAAAGGCTTTATAAGGCTTTAATGATAACTGTAGCAGTGTAGTTATTTCCTTTGCTAAAGGAAAAAAAATACACGAACATAAGGAACCTCTGTATCAGAATAAATGAACTACATGACGACAACTGTTTTAAATATATGTATGGATTTAATTAAAGTGATAACATTTTATAATGTAAATAACACAAAAACAATCAATGATAACCAGCCATAACTTATGCTGTAACAAAAATAATAAAACCAGGCAGTAAAACCATGTGCTATTTCAATTACTACTACTTCTGGTTTTCCCGGTGTTGAAGCACTTCAAACAATTACTGCATTTTCAGTGCTCAGTGTTAAAAGTCTATGTGGGAGAATCAAGATCATACAGCAGTGTGTTATTATTCTTCCTTCTTTTTCTCTCTCATGAAGTCTCTTTGTGAAACAGGATTCTCTGAAATTGTTTCTTATCAATCAGAGCCCATGGTTTGCAATCCATACATCACACCCTGTGTAGGGTTGCTACTGTAACTTTGTTTACCTTTTTCACACCACACTACACATCTACAGAGTCTACATTACTATCTAACCAAACACCATTTCCATTTTTAATGGATGGGATAACATCTCTTTGGCCTGCTTGTCTTCTCACAACAGAACAGTGCCACATACAACTTGAGGCCCGTTTACTACTGGATGACTGAGGATGTCTTCTGCAGCGGCAGGAGATGAGCGTGTGTTTGGCATTATACATACGAAGAGATATGGGTCCAGCAATACTGAGGGTCATTACTTCTCATCCTAAATGCCTGGAGTCCACACCGAGCCTCTCAGGACCGGGTTAGGTCCCGAGATCCCTGCCTGTGGGAGAACAGGATGCCTCAGAAAGGAATCCAGAGCAGACAGTAAGGTTGAGCCGGGAGCTGTTGAAACTAGCCAAGAAAAACACTAAGGGAAGGGTGTGCCTCAAATTCTTCTCCTTTTGCAGCTTAGGTACCTTTTTTTTTTATGGCCTGTAAGGCAGTGCTTATGTCAGCTAGGGTTTCAGAGCCCCAAATCCACCCTAACTTGTTCAGGTGCCACGCTTCCTCCTTTCACAACCAAAATCCAATAGGTGCCCACTCCTTAAATACTGCTGGAGGGTCAGAATACAGACAATGTGGAATTAATTCCTGCTTTAATTCCTTCTCTAGCTTGACATGGTTCAAACCTACACTTCTCACTTCCCAGCAGAATGTTCCAACCCTATTATGCTGGGGAAAACCCAGGGGTGGGAGAGACGAAGGGGTCACTGGCCCCTTTCTGCCTAAATTGTGCCCGTGCTGCAATGAAAGCAATTTACTTAGCCACAGCAAAAGGTAAATTACAGTAGTCTATTGCTTTTTGGACTAAAGTTTGAAGTCTATTGCTTTTTAAATTATATTTCCCATTACTCTCATACTCCTATTCCCTTGCTATACAACAGTCCCTTGGGATTCTTCACACTTCTATTTAAATTCCAGGGACACACTGCTTAGCAGTGACATTCAATTAGTTCTCCACTTAATAAATAACCGTATATAATTGAATATTTTTGCAAGTATTAAACACAGAATGTATTCATTGTTAAAATTTAAAATCTTTAGTTATACGCTTGGAGCCAGTGAATGACATTGTTCACATTGAAATAAAATGAAAGGATAACATGGAATGCTTATGTTTAGAAATGGGTCGTTTGCAATTTCAGAAAATAGGTAATTTACAAAGTTTAAAATAAAATGCATGATTGCATTGTTCTAAGCATTGAGGGACTGAACAAAAGGCTTCCGCTTTCTTATCAGCATCAATTACGGCATGAGTGTGAATAATATGAACTGTGATTGAATCATTACTAACCATTTTTGCATAATTTTCTACTTTCACTTCACCAATATAACATTTTTATAAAAGATGAAATTACATTTCTTCTAAGAGCCATAAAGAAAAACCACAGAGCTTGATCTGTGACAAGTATCAAGAAGATACAGATGATCTCTCCATCCCTAACAATCGTAGCTTATAGCACTTCTGTATTTTATTTTCTAGCCATCATCCCTCACGCAAAGGTTTTCACCTCAGTTTTGATGAAGCTAGAGCTGGGACAAAGTTTTTCTTCTGCAGTCTCTTAAGGTAGTCCTGCTTATGCTTTCAAGACAGTCAGAATTTGGGGACCAGGTCTGCCACACAAACTGGTTGCCAGCGATTTGCTTGCTCTTTAGATAAGTCACGGTAGTTGTTGAAAGAGAAGCTGGCTTGCTTTTGCCCTGTGTTACAGGGTTATACTCAGTTGCACAGAAAATTGGATAGCATCTGGTGGGAGGACAGAAATTGTGGCTCTACGTGTGTGAGAGACATAAGCAGGCTGGGCTCTGCAGCCTGTTAATGTAGGGGATGGGGGAAGAGTGATCAATCCTGTGTTAATTACGGAGCCGGCAGATCATTCAGCAGCTAATATTTCTTTTGTCTGGAAGGTGACTTGAAACAGTGACAGCAAAGTATGATTACCATATAAACACTATACATTTCCACACCTTTCAAATACAAGCCTTAATTCGGACCAGGAAAAAGATGAGATTAAAAGAAAATTGCACTTGAAGCAATCCAGAAAAGAAAATGTTTGATTATATGTATTGTGTTACTTAAGTGCTCTTTGAAGGCAGATGAGATGAAACGTATGTTTAAATACATCAAACACGTTCAAACAGTATTTTAAACAGCTAATGTACAATGAGATGACTTAAGGGATGGGCTCATGGCAGTGCAGACTTGGGCCCTTATTTCAGTGTGGAATACACGGAGATGCCAGACTTCGGGTCACATAAATCAGTCCACATGTGCACATACGGGGAGCAGGGACTAAAGGACTTGCTACATTTTCAAGTGGAAATATTGTTTTTTTCCAGAAGTTATTTAACACAGTGAAAGAACCCACAGAATACACCAGCAAGAAATGCAACACCGTGTTTGATAAGGATTTCTCCTCATCTTTGTGCAGATACCTCTCCAAGGATCATATTTTGTGACGTTTTCTTTAGGAGTGCCTGGATTGGTAAAAAGGCTTTTAGTTTTTCTGTCCTCTGATATTTATAATTTCTGTCACATATCAAATTTATATTTGATCAAAAAATCATATTTATATGCACTACTGATGCATATAAATCATTACACAAAATTTAATGAAGGACAGTGAAGATTATTGACTGTAAACATCTGCTGTAGACCTTTCAAGGAACCCTGGAAAGTAGGGGGCACTGAGATTTATCAGGTTCTTACTTGTGGAGGCATCTTCATTTGAATGAAACTAAGTGAAGCATAAAAATGAGACAAAAAAATTCTGTGTTATTAGTAGAAGAAGAGTTTTTTCTATCACATAAAAAATGAGTGACAGGTGTAAGCCAGTCATGAAAAAAATGAATGAAAAAAAAGTTGCATGGTTACTTAATCACCTTCCAAGAGACATTTTATATGAAGGCTCCAAATTTCTTTACACCACACAAGAGCATAAATAAAGCAGCCTAGGTGAACGTTCACACTTTTGGCACTCCTTCTAAAGATTAAGTTAACTGTCTTAAGATGAAACCAAAGCCCTGACCAGTAATAATGCCTGAAGATGCTGCATAGTCAATTCCAACACACCAAAAGAGAAAAAAAATCAGTCTCTAAGAAACTTGCAGAAGAATTATGTTCTGCTTTACAACTCAACAAGGATAGTAGAAGGAATGCCTGATGATCAGAATAACTGCATAAACAAACCCACTGATAATCAGTCAAGTTTACAGATAAATTAGCATGGCTTTCCTAGGGAATTCAATTGCTTCAAAAGCTCAAATTACAGCAGATGGCTGTAGGATGCTCTCCTTTACAGACCTGTGCTACAAACTGTGCAGTTAAAATATAACTTACTTATTCTACACCCTTCATTTAGGTGGATCTACCATAGGAGGTGGATGGATTACCCCTGAACCTCCAGTGAGTGACGCGGGGTCTTATTGGCCAGAGCGCTGCCCCCACATATCTGGGCTCTGTGCTATTATTCAAACGAAACAAACCCTTCCTAACCTTCCCCATGTTTAGTTGTTCTGTTCAGCATTTGACTCTGGGCATTGCTTCCCTGTCTCACCATACTCATGTGGTTTTATGCAGACCTGCCCATCTGCGGTGCGGCGTTCCTGCAGAACATTGTTCATAGGCCGGGATGAATGGCTGCTACACAAATTGGAAGGCTTTTTATGGAGGACGCCCCTTGTGACACTGCTTCCTGCTACTGTCTGCACACACTTCTGGTATCACAGCCAAGACACGTAATTCTGTATTCAGAAGCTACGTGAGAAGCTTTTTTCAGCTGTAAGGATTCACCCATTCCTTGAACTTGTAAGAGTATTTTTTTCTCTAAACCACATTTTTTCCAAACAATTACTTAAGGCAGACACTTCAGATATTGCTGTGGCCATTATTAAACCTCTACTTGAAGATACTGGCAAACAGCTTCATCCCACCACCAAACCCACTAGCACGTGCAGCCAGAAATACCTAACTACGTAAAGACACCTACAATATCAGTAGTCCATGAAGATCTCTCCTCTCCATGGTGCCAAGTATTGTCATCACCCTCACAGGACTTGGGATGGGGTATGTGCCATGACCCTTCATCCTCCATATTGCCAAGCAGTCCATGGGAATCCAGGGAGGCACAATAGAGGGAAGCGAATTCATGTGGTCACTTGGTTTGTTCAGCCTGGAGAAGAGGAGACTGAGGGGAGACCTCACTGCAGTTACAACTTCCTCACTAAGGGAAGTGGAAGGGCAGGCACTGATCCCTTCTCTGTGGTGACCAGTGACAGGACCTGAGGGAATGGCACGAAGCTGTGTCAGGGGAGGTTTGGATTGAGTATTAGGAAAAGTCTTTTCACCCAGAGGGTGGTTGGGCACGGAACAGGCTCCCCAGGAACATGGTCACAGCACCAAGCCTGAGAGAGTCCAAGAAGCACATGGACAACAACACCCTTAGACACATGGGGTGATTCTTGGGATATCCTGTGAAGGGCCAGGAGCTGGATTTGATGATGCTCGTGGGTCCATTCCTACTCAGCATATTCTATCATTCTATGAAAGGCAGTGCAAAAAACATGCCATATATATGTAATATTTCTTTTGGAATAGCCTTTGATTACATATATGATATTTCTTTTGGAATAGCCTTTGATAATCTTAAAAACAACTGCCCCGAACTTCCTCATCACTGTTTTCTTTTACGGACACCATGCCATACAAGGATGTAATGTGGGTTTTCTTAATATCCATTTTTTCCCATAAGTTTTTAACTGTAATGCTCAATAAATATTCAAGTGCCAGCATGGAGTGGATTATTGCTAACATGTTGCAGGAAAATGGCACAGTGCTGAAGCTTGCAATAAAAATAAGCAGAACGCCCACTGTTAATACACTGTAGTTAAGTGTATTAGCTGTTTTCAAAAGCATTAACTCCCACACAAATAGCAATGCTATTTTGTCCAATATATTATTATCAGACAGTGAAAATCAGTTGGGGACTATCTAAAGTCTTCATGCCCACATGTATAAAATAAAATTGCTTCACAAAATTAGGAAATTGTGTGGGGACAGCACTTAAGATTTTACCAGGTGTAAACAAAATAATAACAATAATAATAATAAATTATGAAATTACACACTGCTTGTACAAACGACTCTTCCCTTTCCCCACCTGATATTCAGAATCATTGAAAAGAAAATATTTGTTTCTCCACCTCTCATTTTTTATTGTATTTCCTGTCTCATCAGCTGATAAGATTTCATAATTTTTGAGCTCTTGTACTTTTCACTTCACCAGAGTGGGAAAACTAATATTGGATAATAATGATACACAAGAAGAAGCAATTGTTAATGATCCTAATGCGGCAGTGTAAGCTCTTCACGAATCTACTGATTATCCCTTTGTTTCTACTTCCTGTTCATCCGTCTCAGCAGTGACATCATGAAAATAATAATAATTTGCACCCAGATTCTCAAAGTGGTTTGCAAATATTAATTAATTGCAAACCTAATTATGCCTCTGAGACAGATTTTATGTTCCTATTGTTCTCTGGAGACCCACGTGCCTCTTTCCTTGAAGCATATTTCTTCTCCTTACAGGGCTATTCAAACCCCCTGGAAATTAAGGGGAGAAAAAAAGAAAAAAAAATACTGGGCAGTAGAGGGGAGGGTGAGAAGAGGATAGCGGGGGAGGGAGAGAGAAAAGAGGAAAGAGAGATGAAACAAAGCCCTCATATTTTACTCTGTGCTCTACCTACCTGAATCCAGAAAAATGATGTGTTTTCACAGCATCTTCTGTTAGCAGTAATATTAAAGATAACTAAATTTTCTCCTGAGCTACTGCTATGTGGCAAAAAGTATAAATATTACTAAAATGGCAAAAAGCTGTGTTTCAGTTTTACACATTGTTGGATGACGACAGCCACCTGGCACCCAGCGAGCTCTGCTTCACACGTGGCCGTGGGTTTGAGTTTGGGCTGAGCTGCAGGTGCACTGTCACACCATCGGGGTGCTGTCACAGAACAGGTGTAAACCCTGCTGCCACATCCCCTTTCTGGGGCCTTACTGTCACAAGCTCACATCACAAGTTTCCCACAGCAACAGAAAAACATTTGACAATGCATTTTCTAGGGAAGCTGTTGACACATTTTCTTCCTTTTTGGGAAGCTTACTTTGGTGTAAAGCTAGGATGTGTCCACCTTGGAATAAATATTACAAGAAATGCTTTTTTCACACCTCTTTTCACTATGGTGGTCTTATTTCTTTCCCAGAAAATCATTCATCTCTCTGAGGGATAAAGAAACGGAAAATACCGTGGGTTACCTTTTTCCTCACTTTAACATCATAGATAGTCAATCAGGTAATTCTTCCCTGCAAGCACTATTCTTTTGACTTCAAAAATTAGGAAAGAATTATGTCAGTCCTAAAAAAGCTGCCATTTAAGTCTCATCGCCTTAGAATAAGAGCAAGTAGAAGAGCAGGCCAATTAGAGCTAATGAAACAATTAGCTTCAAAACTCTGATTGTCACCAAAATATCTATTTGCCCTAATGAAAATATACATGCTTTCATAATATAGGGTTTCCCAAAGGAACAAAAATACTATGCAGTTCTCCAAATGCCTTACCAAAATTAAATGTTTCTCCTGTAAACAGCACACAGGCTGATGAAGAGCAACACAACAACTAGAGCTCAAGTAATGTTCCGGACATTGCAGGAGTGCATTTGGGAAGACAAGTTTAAGGTATTTTCTTTAAAATTCAAGTAACTAAAAGTGTATGGAATCACCTGTCCTGACTAGCAGAATGCAAATACATGAACATCCTTTGAAAACCACAATCTTACTTTTTCTCTTCTTCATCTAATAGCCTTAAAGTGCATTGCAGAGAGGCCAAAAAGATTTACAAATAATTTACTAAATTAATTCTAACAAAAAGTACACTCTATCGTGAGTATCTCACTTTTAAAATGAAAGCAACATCTTGGAAATTTTGGTCAAATTTAGAACTTTGGTTTACTCATTTTGTTTCTGAGAAGAGTAATTGAGAAGATGACAGTGGCTTTGTTCCTCCTCTTATTCCTACATTTTGGAATACAAAACCATGGATGTTTAAGAGGTGAAATTCACATAAGAGGAAATAGCTGAGTGCATTGAAGGATTCAATAAAGTAAGATGATAAAACAGAAGAACTTGTAGCTTTTTCACCCAATCATCCTATATATCTTCAAACCCATTCTTAAAGTAAAAAACAATCTACAGACTTATAAATCAGAACATAATTCTAAGAAATTGAAAGCCTGAGATTTGAAGCTGTAGGAGAGCTGCAGAAAGGGAACTGTAATATGCTGGCAATGGTCTCTGGAGCAGCAGATGGCAGGAGAAACTCTGTCTCTTACCTTTATTCACCATATGCCATTTGACTGATTAAACTGTATTTATGTAGCAAAAGAATATTACAAAACAACACACATAACTACAGCTCTTTGGTGCACATTATCCCACTCATTTTTTTGGTATTCTGGTAATCCATCTGCAAACCTCACACATTTTTATCCAGGTTTCCTCCTCCCTGCAGGCAGTTACTTTATGTTTCTGCATCCTTACAAAATAACATGCAGCCCAAACTGTTAAAGCTGTGATCTTCCTACCTGGCTGAGTAAAATCAACTGATACTAGAACACGAGGGAAGACGTCAGGATTAGGGCACTTCAAAAGGTCTTGGTAACTCAACAGGTGGCAAATTTCTCTCTCAGCAAGAACTGGTAGTGCCAGACAGTGCCTTTTCTTTTGAGAAAGAGTTTCTTCTATTTTGCTTGACTTTATCACCACAACGACCAGTCAGGTGAGCAACAGATCAGCTCTCCATGCACCTTACACATCCTTATGCAACAGCTTTTCCCTTTCACCTATACCCCACTCTTCCTGCCCCAGCCACCCAGGACACCACAGCACACCTGGGTAAGACAACAGCTGCTGAGAGTCAAGAGGGAAGTGGATGTGAGTCACTGCTCTGGGTTAACACTGCCGGTGATGTGCTCTAACTTGCCTTACTCAACATGCAGTCATTCATCTATCCAAACTCTGCCGAGCCTCACAGGTAGTCCAGAGCATGCCTGCGGCTGCTGCTTTTAAGCTTGGTCCTGGCACACGGGCTGGGCACAGTGTCCCCTCTGGAGTTCTCCCTGGCAGGTCTTGTAGTCATAAAAATGGCAATACTGTGTAAGAAAACTGTGAATGGCCTGTAGATCAGAGTTGAAGTTCAATCTGCTTCACTCTGACCTGATTTTGTCATTTTCCGTAGTAGGGCAAGGATCATTCCCACCTTGCTCCTGGAGACTCTGCTGGTGCCAGGTACAGCCTGGAGTCACCAGGGGCAGGCTTGGTAGGTACAAGTGAATATGGGAAGACTGACTGAAAACTAGAGCCCATCAGGACCAACGCAGGAGGAAGGCAGCGGGCCAAAAGAGGTGTGCAAGAGTGACATCAGCCATAAAACACATAGCTGGTTTTATTTCAGCCGGGCAAAACCTCGCTCTGAAATGAGTGAGCTAAGAGCTCTCTGCAAACGACAGAATGGGCAAACTGGGAATGACTGGTTCCAATGACTGCACTGCCGGAGAACTCCTCAGTCTGACTTCAGCGGGGATTTACCATCTGCATCTGTCAACAACTGTAGCCCATTGTTGAAAACTGCTTCGAATAGCTTTGGGCCATTATTCTTTATCTTGATATCTTCCCAGACTGGGAATAATTTCTTCCTTCATCTACACAGTTACTCTGAAAGTATTTATAAATGATAATTAGGTCCCTTCCTTCCATCCTACTGAGTTTCCTCTAGGCTGTAGGACGGACTTACCACTTGGTATACTATCCTATCCTTCAATCCTACTTCTATTTAGAAAAAAAGAGCAGCTTCAGATATACAGACAATCAGAACCACTTCTAATGTTGCAGGATCATTTATAAACAATGGAAAATAAAGTCTAAAAAGAGAAAGTGATGTAAAGTAGCTCCTTCTCCACATTCAAAAGATTCTCTTGATGGGATCTGTGATATTTATTACACAGCTTGAGATTTTTGTTAGTTAACACCAGTAAAATACACAAAAGAAAAAATAATAAAGGTTTTAACAACATTCAGCAATGAAATCAGTGAAGCTTCTGCTAGTTACTAAATCAGCTGTGGACCTTAAAAAAAAATTCCAAATTACTTAAGACATGCAGTTGAAATGGTGAATTATTATGTCTTGCTAAAATATCTTCAAGGATACAGATAGGATACAGATAATTTCAAGTACACACAGATCTTGTTTCTTAATTCCAGTGTTATTAATTGTCCTTCCTCTATGACTGTGAGTAATAAACCAGATTCTTATTTTACCCAGCTGTGGATTAAATGTGGAGCATTCTCCTTGAAAATTACAATGCTAAAAGATGGCTTAAAATATCCTGATAAAAGCACTTCCAGTTGTACCATTTTAGGGGTCTTTTAGGGATTTGGAATCAAATAAAACTTTTACACCATACATAAGGCTCACAAAAATTTGAAAGAGGTGTACTAATCTGAAACAGATACTTAAAAGCTGGATTAAAATTTCCCTGGTACATGGAAACTAACATAAAGTAGCAAAGCTAATTAGACTGTCCCTATAAAAAGTTCCTCATTTTTATTTAACATTGCCAATTTTCCGGCTATTCATAAAATATTTTTACCCTCCCTGTTCCAACAAATGAGATTAGACCTCTTTTCATGCTGTCTACAAGTTAATTTGTTGATAAATTGTTATTAACTATCTTCAAAAGTAGAAAACACTATTTTATTTGCACACATCTGGTAATGATATTCCTGGGTCTCGACAAATGAAATGAGAGTTAGACAAGGTATGTTAGTGAACTGAGCTCTATATTTACAAACAATATTAAGCTAAAACTGGCGAAAAGTGTTATTTTGTTACAGTTATAAAAAAATCAAGAATGCTACTAAAATGTTTTATTCAACCCTTTGGAAACGGAAGTAGGGATTCTTGAGATCTCTAGCGATACAATAAAATAATATCAAATTAGGCATTAAACTGAAACAACAAACCCATTCTAGTTGAATGAAGGAATAAATAACGAAAAATCTGTTTTGTTACGAAAACATGGAAAAAACCCTCATTATCTTTTTTCCTTAGATCTAGCAAATATAACAGCCTGCAGTCAGGTTTGTTTCTCTGGCTCCATGTTGTGAGACACGAGATTATTTCAGTGAGATTTACCCTGGACAAATCACAGACAGATTCCCAATCCACTTAAACTATTAACTCCATGGATTACATGTATTATGTGAAAAAAACCCAAACCAAAACAGAACTGAGCCTTCCTGCACATAAATAAAGTATTATTTTTAAAAGCCTCAGGTAGTTCTATCAAGTGGGAGAAGAATAAATCTCAGAGTAGATCAGTTTTGGATATAAAGGTCTTTAGCCCATGTAATAACAAAAATGTTAGAGTAAGGCAGTATTATATGTATTCATTCTAAAAATTATCAACAGTTTGTTTTTATATCTCTTGTAAATCAGCCAACTATCCAACTAAGACCTTCCTCTTAGCTATCACAGTTTGGAATCTTTATCTATTAGTTTTTGATGACCTGTACAGCATTTAATTGATTTCATTATTTTATACACACATGTTATATAGTTGTACCATAACATACACTGTAAGTCTACTTATCTATATGACTTGTGAATTCAGAGTAATATCCAATGTAATTATAATGCAAATTGCTAATTTGATAGCAAATTTATATAACATCCTAACTGCACTGAAGCCAGGTAAATACTACTTAATTCCTCCTGTGACAGCAAAAACAGTGCAAAGACTCATCCGACATAAGTCTGTTCCCACCAGTTTCAAGTAGGTCACCTGAATAAAGCCCATTTCTTAGGATTTGCAAAGGCAACAAAGATTTTATCATAATATTTAGAATTAAACTGATTATCTTTAGAAATCTCCCCAAATCCTTCGAGCTAGTTACAAGAGAATGCTGTTATGTTGTCTCTCCTCCATGGAGGACCACAATAACTTGTTTCTGGGTTTTTTTCACAGTTTAGGAAAACATACAGTGCTTTAGTTAGTTTACTTTGCTTGTGTTGTTTTAAATGAAACACTGCCTTGGGCTAAGGAACTTCTGTCCATGACAACGCAAGGTTACAAAAATTAGTCCAGATAGTAGAAACCAGAGTAAGCCTATGTTAATTTAAATACTAGACCCCAGATTTCTACCATCACACATTTCTTTATGTATTTATCCCAATGAAAACAAATTATTATCTTTATCAATCATCTCCATTTTTCCTGGAGAACAGATGACACTCAGTGTAATCAAGCCAAACTTGTTACTCACACAAATCCTCCGAGAACAACGATAACGCTGTCACTTCAAGTACAACAGAAACAGTATTATTTATGTGTCCTGAACTGAGTTACAGCCACCAGGAAAGCACAGAGAACGTTCCTGAGAAGTTTGTATCACAGTGGAGACCAGCTGTGAAGGCAGAAGGTGGAGCTCTAACTTGTGTGAGGTTACTGAGTAGGGGTCTGCAGTCAATAAATGGGGCCAGGATAGAGGTAAGGGAGAGGGGAGGAAGGTGAAGGGAAAGCCAGGGAGGACAGCTATTCCTCTGAAAAAATCTGGCTAGGAACTTGTGTAACTTGGATCATACGAGGCTCAAACATCAGCGATCAGCAAACAAAACAGCTGAGATAATGAAAAAGGATAGCAGTTTATTTGTCTGTGAAATCGAAATTTCAACAGTAAGGCTCTAGACTTTTGCAACTGAAAAGTGTGTACAATTAAATTAACATTCCTAAGCCCAAAACATTGATTTATAACAAGTTGCATATGTTTTATATAACTTTTATGGAAGATTTTTTTATATGCTTTTATGTATAGATCTACTGCTTCTTATTATTATATTAATATAGAATGATAATTACTGGAAACCAAGTAATTAAAAACTGTGCCTGAAAAGTGTCTTATTTGCATCTCATTTCTGTCCTGTTTCAGTCTATTTTTTAAGCAATTTTTCCTAGCTTATATCCTTTATTTGTCCCCAGAATATTTTAAAATAACCTAGGAATAAACAAACAGAACCAGAAAACTACATGGAAAAAAAGAAGCACATTTAAAAAAATAATTAGACTAATCATCAGCTAAGATCTGGGAAATTTCAAGCACTCAACAAACTTTTACAGCAAGAGGCCCATTGCTTAAGTTTGACTGAAGGCTACTCTTTGCCATCAATCACTTGATCTAGATCTCTTTTATCATTTCTGGCCTGAGTCAATAATCTTTTCAGGAGCAACAATAATTTTGCATGAAACAAAACAGTTCTCGATATTTAAGTTACATAGTGTCACTTTCTTAAATGAATCAGCTTTAGTTTCTTCCTTCAACTAGTCTACCATTAAAACCCACCACTTCTTCCTACATAAAGATAATGTTTTTATGTTGTACCATGGACATCAGACCAAAGGAAATATTCTACTGCCTGATGATTATCTCTCCCTAAAAGATTTAATTATTTATTTGCACCTTCTATGTTATCCTGCATTTTTTTCTCCTAAATACTTTAAGATCACTGAGAAAAGAAGTAATTTAAATTTACTGTGCTTATTTTCATTTGTGGCACAAACATGCAACTATTTTAGACGTAGGTATTTAAATTTCCTTTTTGGCTATTTCAGTGGTATTATAAAAATAAAAAGCAGCTGACTTCTGTATTACTGTAATTGGGCTTAATTTCTTGTAATGCCAAGTTACCAAATTGGTTGTGGTTAGTCTGAACTAGTGATACTGTTTCCTTCTGATGGCTCTGTACTAGAATTTGTTATGAAATGTTTGTATTTTTCTCTTTTTCTCATTCTTAATTTATATAAGTGAAAAGGTAACAAGTGCAATTAAGTTGATTATGGTATCTTCCATATGTGTGTATTGCTATGCAAGTAAGTTTTACATCCACCCATATGGCAAGCATGGGGAGAACTACCTTAATTTCTTTAGTGATCAGAAGTGATAAAAATGTGTTGTAATCTCAAAAATGAAACATACCATTGAAGGTAAATCTTCCTAACAGAACATTAGGTTACATGAAGCCCTGTCTTTGCAAGTATATGGTTATTAGCTCATGATATCAAGGCCTGAACAACACAGATATTGTAAAACGAAGATCTGTCTCTAGACAGGTGCTCTTTCATCTCATTGGTATCTTGCTAAGTGTCTTTTAACAATTAAAGTAGCATTTGAAAAGTAATACCAAGTATCGATTTGAATATGGCCAAATCTGGCACTTGGAGACATTAACAGAGTCATTATAATATTATACAACCTTATGTTTGCTTTAAAAAATCAGGATGAGCTTGCTTTCCACCAGAGTGGGGCCTAAAAAGCCTTTCTTAGTGCATCATGCAGTGCCGAAGTGGGCGCGGGTAGGGTACCTTGGGTAGGACCCTGAGTGCATCTCCACCAGACACCGTCAAAGAACTCCGAAGATAACTAACAGGGCTGAATATTTAACCCATGGGACATTGGGCTAAAACATACTCTGTTTCCTCAAATGGCAGCTATACTCTTGAAAATACTAAATCAACATAAAGATTGAAAAAGTCAAAACTACTGACAGCTAAAACTGAAGCCACGTTAACTTTTATTTTGTTTGCACTTAATTGCGCAGTAATTTAGAGGATTTAATTTTATTAAGTATCTTGGGAAATGGTCTTTATCTTTCTCTGTAATGATGGGAATATAATCAAACATAGTAAAAAAATATATCTAAGAAATTTAAATTTCTTCCTGCAATATCTAACTGCAACAACTGAAATACTTCTGGTGTGAGAAACCAAAGCAGTCACTGCTCACAGAACGAAACACAGAGCTCTAGGTACATGTTTCTTATTGCATTTAGCACTTCTGGGTAAATGCATTCAGTTAAATGGATCAGAAATGCAGAGCTCAGTATCAATTTATTCTCTTTAAAAATTATTTGTTTCAGCCATTCTCTATATATTTCCTGCTTGCTTCTGAAAACACATCATCTTTATTCTCCTGATACCCAGAAACTTCTTTACATGGTGATCCTTGTAAAATTAAACAGTTATAGTACAGATTTTCCTGCAAAAAGAAGCTTTATTAAATGAAATTGCTTCAAAATACCAGTGTGCCAGAAACTTAAAACTCTGTTTTGTGAAATTTAGATACTTCACAACCTACTGATGAAGCCAGTAGCTTCCTGAAACTTTTAGCAGCAGTTGCAATTGAAGCAGAGCTTGCAGAGCAAAGTTTTCAGGCTATTGAAGCAATAGGGCTCTTTGGTGCAGATTTTTGAAGATACTCAGGCACTGATGGCAAAGGTAATTTCAGTAACAATATTGTTTTCAAAAATGACACACGCAGAAGTGAAAAAGATGTAAAAAATGACACAAGCCCAACCTCACTGAACACTACAAACGTTTGCTGCTAAAATACTGTAAAAAATTAGCAAGGCTAAAAACCAGCAGGACTACAGATTTTTAAAACATGACATCTTACTTCAGAGAAGGGATTACAGTATCTGAACAACAGAGGTCAGTGGCTTAAGAAATTGTATAGCCACAAGGAAGAAGGCAAACAATTCCACAAAAGAAAACTACTGCACGCATAGACATGGAAGTAAACACCTGTGTTTGAGATGCCCAGATTTAGTGCCTATATCTCCCAGTCTCCTTGATAATTTCTTTTTTATTGCTTTTTTATTCTTTTTCAATACTTCTTAATGAACACAGCTGTTATGGAAGTCATGATTGCTATCTGGTTATGTATTTTACCTTCTCACTGTAGGCAAGCGCACAAAGCTACAGAGATGGGTGTCTTTGTAGTCCTTGGGAGTCCTAGTTCCCCTCAGCTTCCAAAACCTGTGCTGCTGAGAATGATTTTTTCTCAAGTATCCGACTAAGTAGGGTTGACCGACATCTTCACAATTCTAACTCCAAATATTTATATGAAGTATATCCTCTTGCTAACACCAACTTATCACAGGGTAGTCAAATAGGTTTAGAACCTCATCTGTCCAGTAACTACAGCTAAACACACTGATCTCACCAAATCCACGAGAGCTGCTCATTACTTTTCACAGAGCAATGGCAAGAGATCCAAATCAAAGACCAAAGCTCCTTTAGGTAATACAGTCATTAAATTGCATTTAATGAAAACATGGTCCTAGTCAAAAAAGGTAACACAGTATTTTTCTAAAGAAGCGAGTAGTGAATGATACTAATCTGAATAAATCTCAGTGTAAATGAATCCAAGGAATCCAGTGCACTTATAGGCAAATGGAATTTCAAGGAAGAAAGGATTACAGAAACTATATCAAATGCATTTTAAGCACTGCTTTTACACGTGTCCATTAAACTAATGAAGGCAACACATGATGAAGCTACAGGATTGCTCCGACAATCTTTGAAAGATCTTTCCCACTACACACATCATCCATAGAGGAAACACAATGATATACATATCAAAGGAACTAGTTTTTCCTGACTATATTGTATTTCTCATAAACAATGGTTACTCTTGTGCCCCTAAGGCTCCCATTATGGTAATTTCTTCCCTCTGGTAAAGAGGCGACAGGTCCTGGCAAACAGATGAAATATTACACTGCTACTTTAATTGAAACGATCACTTCCGATATAACTATGATTTCCTTTTCCCAATATATAACTGAAATTCAAGATCAGAGGCATGGACCTTTTTCTCAAAATTTGAAGAACTGGACTTTTTGTGGTTCCCCTTGACCATGTAGTGGAATTTGATTAGGCACAAAGAGCTACCCCAAAATGTATTTTTATGTGTCTATGAAACTATGAAAGTATTTCTCAGCCTGCTTAATGCAACAACTGTAAACCAGCAAAAGAAGATAGCTGTTATGACACCACTGTGGTCAGAAAAATGACTAAGTCAAAACAATAGTTTTTCTCACGAGGTTTTACTCTTGGAATGAGTTCACAATCAACTGAGTTTTGCAGCAAGACTACGATCTTTTTACCACACTTTATTCATTGGCACTGCAGCATCAGCACAGGCGTGAGAGACCAGGAGCACAACTATTATCACCTCACATTTTAACAAGTAGGTGGCAACCGTCCCCCAATATGCCTTTGAACTAAGCAACATGAAGATGAGGAGAATGCTTTAAAGTGTTATTATCTTCTCTGCTACATCCGATAGAAACAGGTCAGATGAAATGAGAATCTCCACGGGAAGGGTGTAGTAAATATAAGAACTGTTTATAAACTGACTACACCATTTCCTAAGTAAGTAAAAGTTGGCCATTCTGAATTTTAGAATACTGGTTTTTATACATTTACAAACAATACCCTTGCCTCACCCCTTTCCTGCCTTTCAAAATATTTTATTAGGCTATCTTCAGTTGTCTTTTTCTTTTGGCCACCGAGACAGAGTGGTAGTGTAAACCTGGCAAATGTTCAGGCTGCATGGGTAAGCTTTTAAAGCTTAAGTTCTATAAATAACTTTTATAATAACTGAATTTTTATAAATGACATAGGAACATCCAATGTAAGAAAAAATGACAACACAAAAAATGGCAGATAAATCCCACATTTATTTTTTACACAAGAATTAACTTGCAGATCTGTTTTTAGGAGATCAAGGAAGTCTACTGTTTTACAAGCTTAAAAAAGTAGATGCACACAGAGGAAGGGAAACATGTTTAATCTGATACTCTTCTTCTACCTTTTTTCATTCATCTTGCAATGCAAAGCACCATCCTTCCAGTAAGGCTGTTCATTTGCCTTCTAAATACACAGGATTAGATAGCCAGAATAAGTGCCCCTAAATATTTGAAATAATACTGTGATGGAGAAGGGCTCACCAAGTTTACAAATCTGAATTATTTTCACTCAGCCTTTTGCTGTGGGATAATATCTACAGATTGACTTGGAAATCCACCATGGCAGATGCTATGCACACAAGTAAGATGAATTGCTTCATCTTCCAGGTTTTATGGTTCATTTTGAAGTTAATGGTTGGTCTTTCTGGTCCTTACGAAAAAAGTCGAAGCTCAAATGAAATAGGCATTAAAGTTTCAAGAGCTATGAAAATGAAAACATTCCTCCATAACATTTACTGTCATTGTTATATTATTTAAATCTTTTGTTTATTACTTGATTGGACTTCTAAGGCTTTACTGATTCTCTCAGGGTTAAGAAGTACACACATTTTCTCCTAACAGTTTGGGCTCAAATCATTATGTTCCACCTGTCCATATGAATATTACATATCCATATGTGACTTTCTTTCCTTCACTTCTATTTCTCTCTATCCCTTGGGGCAGATAATCTTAAATAAATCTGGACAGAAAACAGAGAATGAATAATACTACTTCTCTTGAGTAGAGTAAGACTTCCTTTAAAAAAGCAAAACAAACCGCTCCCCAGTATTTTTTCCTGTTGCTGTACAGTGCAGCTTGGACAAGGTCACCCTGGGATTTCTGCCTCTGCAAAGTGACAGCAATAAGGTAATGACAAGCATAAGGAAAGCATCAATAAAGCAGCCATCCAGCTTTCTGGATTTTAGATGATCTGCCTACCCTGGCAGGATGGCTCTTTCTCTTTTTTGCAGCAGCACCAATCTGAACCAAATATATGAGGCATACATCTGAAAATGGAAAGGGCAATTTCTGTATATAGTTGTAAAAAAAATATTAGCCAAATGCCTGTAAAAGCATCAGGTAAGCTCAGTGTATTTAAAGATGATATAGTATCTGCAGTTTATAGCATCCTATAATCCAGTTCCTAAACTATGAAATATTTAGTCTTCTAATAAGATCTCAAGGCCATAGTTATCTATTAATTAATCCATTTTAATACCTTGATTTGTGAGATAAGGAAAAAACCCCATTGCTTGCTTGTGTCATGTGATACCACAAGCTTAATTAAAGCTGTTTAAATATAAAATCCATTAGATGCCATAAAAGTGCCAGGTGTACAAGTCATTATCTCAGGAGAGAAAAAGACATTTCACTGGCCATAAAAGCTAAATTTTTCTAATACCAGCACCAATAAACCTTTCAGTTAATCTGAAAAGGCAGAGTGCTTGTAAAAGGTAAGCACAATGAAAGTATTATCTCAGACAGTGTTTCTTCTAATGAACAAAAATGTAAAATGAACTGCAAGGGACCTCCCAGCATTGACTGAGCATAAACAAGTGGAGAATGCGGCTACTGCGTAGGTCTGTACATTGTGGAGAGTCAGTTTAAATAACCCACCCGTTCATCAGTTCTTCCAGAGCAATCTTACACACTTAACATGTATTAGGGGAAAAACAGCGGTATCCCAGCCCTTTCCGTAAAAGGCAACCTGGGATACTCAGTGAAGAATGATGGTAAGAACTCAAAGTCTGTTAGTATAGGTAATAAGTCTAAAGCAATTACTACCTGCTACGGAAACACTCTATTGATTTAGCCACTTAAGTTTGATAAATGGGTATCATATAGCAGAAACCATAAGAAGGAAGAAGCTCATAATCCTGGCACTGAATCTTAATTCATTGCAAGAATTTCAAAGTCAATATTTAAAAAAACCCGAAACCCTGGTACTTGTGACAATGCAGGCTGCTTTCAAATGACACCCTCTTCCCCCCAGCATGGCAAAATGTCACAAGCATTAATGTTTCGTTATAAACTGCTTTTGCTGTCAGAGAAGTTGCAATATACACCACACAACTGTCTGCAATCTGGAACACAAGAATAATACTTGTTATACTTATCAATGAAGATAATTTTAGAATCTCTCATATCAACTGCTGGCAATAGCCACATCCATGTGCCATTAGCATTTTCACATCATCAGTTTACTTCTCCCTCTGTGATTTATTATATAGGATTCACATGGCTGAAGGACTGCACCACAGAAATGATGATAAAAATGCTCTGCATGTAGTAGAAACTTGTTTCAAACTTTAACATCCTGTTGAAATACTCTGCCTTATTATTCGTTGAAGTAGTTAATACCTGTAAAAACCATTCTAAAATTTATATACTCAAATCACTATTGGATACAGTTTCATACTTAAATAATTTCCATAAATTCTGTGGAGAACTTTTAGGACAGCAGTATGTAAAACCAGAATAAATAAAGGATTCCTAAACCCTTATAAAAAAAGAGATTTATTCCCCTGAAAGGCACTAGACAGTTTCTAGATCATGAGTAGACAAGTTCAGGATGGAAATGATGTGAAAGTGCACTGAAACAGAGCATTTGAATGAACTGGCTAAAGGTATGGGTCCTACATCTGTGCAAACTTCTGGTTCAGTTGTTAATCTAACAACATCCCAAAATTTCCACCAAAGGTTTTGCATTCACATAATGGCCATGATTGAGGAATATATATTCATGATTTAAATAGGTGTTTCCAATACTCAATTCCACAAATCATTCTAGAAACAACATGATTCAATAACATTCATTACCAAGGTGAAAGGTGATTTCTGATAAAACCACAGAATGCCTCAAAGACTGGTGAAAAGTAAAATGCTTAGAGGAATTTGCAGTCAACAGGGCTTGTCCATAAGGCTTAGTGACAGCAAGAGAGGAACCCAAAGCTCATGAAAACCTAACGGGAATCAGTAAGCATTCCCAGCATACTGCAGTGCATTTACAAGAGATACTGGAAAATCTGGAGAGCTGTAAGGAAAAGAAACAGAGAGTCAAGGCCTGGAAAGTCCTGAAAGAGATAAACTGATGAATACGGGACTCTAAAAAAAGCTCATTTAGCAAATCAAAGTGCAGTATGTCCGTGACAGCTAAAGCCAGATTAATTAAAATCAGAAATAAACAATGAATTTTTAGTAGCGAAACTGATAATTCATTGGAATCAGTTGCCACAGAAAGTGGCAGATTTTTGTGACGTCTTTCAGTCATAAAAAGATCTCTTTCTGGAGGACCAAACGTGAGATCAATCCTGTGATAAAGGTAGAAATGACAGGCTGTGATAAACAGGAGGTTACTCTGGCTCTGTGTCCTCTGTCACAAGCCCTATGAATCTAAAAGAGTGAAAACCAGACAGCAACAGCATAATATTCTCCTGTATCCTTTCATTTCATAGTTATAATTTAAGGTATTGACCCTATTTTCCTCTGGAGAGAAATGGATCAATAGAACAGGCTCACAAAAAGAAAATGAAGTTTGGCTCTAAAATTGGTAACTACATCTTCTAAAAGTAACAGCCTGGATTCTGTGTTCTGACTGAGAATGTATTCTACAAACAGTTGTAAAGTTCGATAAAACAGGAAGAGATATGAAACTTAGGGCCTGATATTTTTAGGTAACGTGATGCAAACTCGGGGGATTTTAAGACCTATCATTAATGCAGTGAAACTATTGTATGCAGCATTTACACTTGCTGGATCAGCAAAAAGAACCTAACTTCAAACTGGTCATTGAGCCAGGGAATTATTTCAGAGTGGCTGTGACCCCCTTAACCACACCAGCAGTACTTTGGTACAGGCTCCAAAGGAGGTAAATGTCTGAGCCATAGCCAGGCCAGGAACTCCTCTAGGACACCAACAGAGAAGCAGAGTGACACAGTGAGCATACATACGAGCTTGGAACACCCACTGTGCAATCAATACATGAACAGTGTGGCTTTTCCAAGATTCATTTGTCAAGGAACGAATAAAGACTACATTGTTCAAAGTACCACAGATCTTTGGATAAGTCTAATTGGAGTTCTCCCCTACACTGCAACTGGACTGCATGCCAGGTGACTCTCCTCTTGAGCTGGGACACCTCTCAAGGTGTGAGATTCCTTTCCTGAGACTGAGAGATCCTTCCTTACCCAAGGCAGCGAGACCTTTTATTCCAAGAGATCCTCAGTAAGTGACTAACAGCATGCTGGATTAATGGAACACATGTAGTTAATTCCATTAGATATATAAACTGTTGTCCCAAGTCTGAGACTAAGACTGCAAGTCAGTGCACCCAAACTCCAGCAGGAGTTTAGAAAGTCAGGGGGCATATTCTGAACCCTGTGACTTGTTGAGAGGGTCTCTCTTATCCTTTTGCACCTCTGGTGTCTGTACAAATAATTCTACCTCAATTCTAACTCACTTTTCCTTTGTATGGCTCATCCACGTAATAGAGTGAACCTTGCCATCAAACCTTGCTAAGCTGCACTTTTACAACATCATATTAAAACCATTTTTACTAATACTTTTAATGGTGATTCTTCAGGCAATCTAAATCGCTCAGTTGTGACAATGGTGCATAACATGAGGTTGCCCAAAGAACCGGTAAACAAGTACTCAAAATGAGAGAGAGGAAGAACGGCCAGATACAGCAGTGAGGTATTTTTTCCACTGCTAGTCAAAGGTCAGTAATTACACAGAAAATCTCTAAGCAATGTCACACAGCAGGTGAGGGAGGAAGTGCAATATGATTAAGAGTTCTATTTAGGCACAGTGTTCGAAAGGCCTGTCTGTTTGTCACTTCAGATGAAGTTGTTGAGGATATCACACTATAGAAAGGTCCTTTCAGAAAAATATTCTTCTGATTTGTGTCTAAAGATTAGTGTTCCATATGCCTGTACTGAGAATATGATCATTAGAATTTCAGTCACATTAATGAGTCTCGTAAACTCATAATCTTATGCATCAATTTTACTGCTGCTCTTCCACACGGATTAGCAGGAGGGAGAGCACTGCACAAGAGACTTCAGATGCAAAGTGCCATTTTGACCAAGCCAGTGGAGGGAACGGGGGCAGCCATCACCCTGTGACATCATGGGCCAGCCGGAGGAGTAAGTGGAACTCAAAGCTATGCCCAAAAAACGGTTCCATTTCTTCCCAGAAGGGCATAAAACTCTGTATCAAGCTGCTTGAACAACCCTTATAATTATACATATATTCACAGTGAGATGCCTAGTGCATGTACCTTCCCCTAAAGGTATGCATGCTGATTTGTGTGTCAGAAATGCTGATGTTCCCCTAAAAGCACCTTATCTGTAACTAAAGACACCAGATTAACAAAAATTTAGATGAGACTTTTTTACTGAAAGGGAGATGAATTTCCATACTCATTTCAGGACCTGAAAAATAGATTTCACTTTTAAAAAGAAAAAAATCCCACAACACCTTTATTAAATTTCTGTGGATTTTTCTCTTACTAGCGTAACACTGAATAGATTCTTCCATTAAAGTGCCTTAGTAAAGGAAAAAAATGGACTGACTTTTGCCTAAATAGTTAGTCCATATTTTCAAGTGGTTTTCCTACCAGGCTGATCTAAGGCTCACTGAAGCTCATCAAATTCTTTCCTGTTCAGTACAAGGCAGTTTGAATCCAGCCTTTCTCAATTTTGTTGGGTACTTTTGTCCAGTAACATTCTTAACCGGAATACAAAGCAAAGAAATCAATGATGATTTTCTTGATAACACTCTGCCTTTAATATTGAATACATTCCAGTATTTGGTGCAACTGATGTACTGTATGATATTTAAAGGATATTTTAAAATTTTGTTGGATGATTTCCTCATTCAGATGTTTCGCTTAGGATGTTTCTCTTTCTGCAGGACAAAGTAGAGCATATTCTTCATAGGAATTCCTTTACTTCCATCCCCTACTATGTCAGCAGTAGCTTTCAAAGACTGTTTTTACATGACTGCAGCTTCTCTCTTTAAACATATGATTTTCACTGTCAAATGGGAAAGGTGACTGAAATAGTACAGACTTACTCTCATGGCTATTATGCTATTTTTTCATGGTTGGAAGTGTTGTAATGTTCAAGGGGAGCAATTAAAATTGTTCCGCTGTGTAGTAATAAAGAATACGATTCTCAATTCAAGCGTCAGCCAAGAAGGTTTTATAAACTAAGAGAACACTGATTGTTTCGGTTTTAATATGCTATGCAAATATTAACTCCGAAAATAATAAACTTCATTATAGTTTCAAAATTCTAGCAAAGAAAGTTAAAATAATTTAAACTTAGAAGGTAAAACATTTGAGCAATAAGATTAAAAATCTATAAATGTAAATAATGTTGTTTTACAACTGATAAATATTTTGTTTCAGGAATATTTTAATTTTATATCACATAACATAAAATATATTTGGTTTCAGTGGCTTCACCAACCTCTTCAACACTGCATTTTTCTACTTAGAAAAACAAATTTAATCCTATTTCTCCTATTATATATTAATGTTTACAAAAATATTGAACCCGTGAGAGTTATATTTCTAGGATTCAATTTCAGTACTTGAAACAGCACTGATTCAAAGGCTTTTATAGAAATAATATGTGAAAGCATTTCAATGAAACATAACTGCTTTAGGTTTTCCCTTCAGTCACTTCATGACACACTCAACAGTGTTTCTCACACTTTCAAAGACATCTGGTCTCCTAAGGAAAATATAGACAAAAACTGTAAAAATAAAGAATTTTGACAGGTATCAAAGAAAAGTGCAGTAACGTTAACACATGGCAAACGATACCTCTTTACTATGCACAAATCCTTTTGCAAGAAACATGGTAAGAGGTTAATATAACTTGTAACACCATCCTTTCCTCTTCACCTGTTAATTATTCCCAAGCTCTCAATTTTCTACAACCGTTAAGCAAACGTCTCTCCAGCTTGGCATTACGTGCACACCTGGGACCAAGTATTCCAGAAAACTTCTCTGGGCAGAGCCAGCAGGGCTGCAGAAGACCTTTATTCTGAACCAAGCAACTCATACACATTAAACGCAAAACTAACTGCAGTGTCAATGAGATGAAAGATGTCAGTGGACACAGATAACAGGGAAGTTAAGGATACATCAAAAGCTGCAGTGGCATTAACTGGTGTAGTGTGGTCGAGTTGCATCATACTTCTCCTCTGATACAGACTCTTCCTGTCTCCTATTTCACATGTATGTTGTAACAACCTGCAAGTTATAGCTTCTTACTCATAAAACTAGAAACATACTAAGAACACTGCTAGCATAAGTCAGACTAGACATAAAATCTACACAAGCTACCCTGAAACAACAGAGTCTAAAAACTCACATATCACATTTTGCTCTGAAGAGATGAAGCAGCACTGTTCAGAGTTATCTCATTTAATTAAATCCTCCACCATTCTAATTTTGTTAGTTTTATAAAAGTAATTCTGTTCTTCGATGTAACTGTGTCTCAGAAGGAGCCGAGTGGGCATGGAGCACACTGACACTGGGATCCTGGATCATTTTTCTTATGGTAGATATTCCTTCAGCAAGGCACTCAACATACACCTTTATATAAATAAGCAAGTCCTCCAACATATGCTAAACATCTATAGAGTTAATCTATGCATCCTGCTCAAAGCACCCCCTGCCTGGGGCTGGCAGAGAGATCCAAATCTCAGGCACCTCCACAGAACTGTACATACTTGAACTGCTCTCTCCCACTTTGGTGACAGAGAAGAAAAGGGGACAGCCCAAGGAATGCCACTAGTTGCTTTGCTCTGTTGACTTTAAATTTGTGGAGCAAGAATCCCTTGCAGTGAGCGTGCATTGAAATTTGCAAAGGGAAGAAGAGGTATTACACACTAAAGATAAAACTTGAGGCAATTTTCTTTGTGGTATTTTAGTACTATTATGCTTTGATATAATGTTAAGTAAATGAGACTTTTGGAGAAGTATCTTTCCATGTAAATAAGAGGCAGCATCCTGAAGAGATTAATTCCTATCAAAAATTTTAAAAATAAATGTGAAGGTATGAACAGAAAGGTCTAAAGACAGCTTTAGCCATACTGACAGTACATATAAATTACTACTACATAGTCAGCACACTGCATTGTAGCTTTGGCAGAGAGCTCAGAATTCCTGAACCCTGGCCCAGGGGATCAAAAGGTGAAGGTCTGAACATCTGGCTGATGGTGGGAGAGAAGATAGTTTAAGTTTCCATTCTCTTCAAGCTGGCTAATATGTCAAGCTGCATTTTCAGCACAGTAATTGATCTCTTGATTAAAACAAAGTGTTCCCGATTTCAAGGGAACAAAAAGGCACCACCCTCCACATATAAAAAAGGAGACTATTTTTAAAAAGTTTGGAACTCTCAGGGCATACAAATCTTCTATACTTAACCACACTAAATTTGAAAATTAAAATTCACTTTTCTGAGGTTGTGTATAATTTTTTTATTTAAGCATTCGAGGTAAATTTTATCGGTATTCTTTGCTTCAAAATCATATTATTTCTGCAAATGAAAGTAGCTTTGTTTAGTGTTGGTAAATGGCACAGAGCAAACTCAAACTGAATGTACAGTAGGGCAATTTCACACCATCTTTTTATCAATTTTTCAGTGGGTCAATTTAACAGTAGGGGAGCAAGTAACACCTATAATGAAAAAATCCAAAGGTAATGAAATAACCATAGTCTTTCATGTTTTCCTTTATAATATGTTGTGTGCGTACACAGAAAGTGTTACTCTGTCATTTGAGAAATAACTGCAAGACAGAGGTGTCAAAACAGTCACCGCCTAAACCAAAATAATATCTAATTTTCCTTCAAGCAAAACAGACAAGAGCTGTATGAAATATAATATCCTGTGCTGTGGATGAAGGCTAAAATGAGATGGGGAAAAGAAAGCATTTTAAAATCTTTAACCATATAATAAGAATTAAAAACAGAAGAGAGTAGGTATACAACTAAAATCCACGTGCTAGACTAATCACTAAGAGCACAGCCGGAACAGCAAGGACAACAAAGATCTGTGTCTCTGAAATTCTTCATAAAGCAATGCTGTCTAAAATTTTTTATCCAAATTATTTATGCGTTCTGAGAGATGCATTACCATTATGCAGAGAGCAACCAAAGCAGTACAAGGTCCTTTGACTTCTCTAGGGTCACGTAAGCAACCAGCTTAAGAAAAGAAAAATCTGTCCCATATCTCTTCTTGCCTGCTCCTGTGCTCTCAGGCTGTATGCCACTCTACCCCACCTTTCAACTCATTTCAGTTTGCTTCAACTCCTCTGTCAGGGCAGCCAGTGTGAACTCTTTGGAGCAGGGAGCTACTGAAAGCGAGCTTCAGAGCCTCAAACACACTTTAAGCAGTTAAAGACAGAGTAAGTAACACAGAAAAGCGAAAACAACAAAATAAATCCTAAAAAATGGGTTAGATTAGGTACTGCTGCTGGAATTTTGAGCCTTCTTGGACTTTTTCCTCACTGGCTGTTTCAGAGTTGATGGAACTCTTCCAAAGTCTACATTAATTTCCCACACTTACCAAAGCCAAAGAAACACAGCAATGAGAAGAAAATTATATTCTTTTAAAAACTGCAGTATTGAAATGGCATAGCAAATGCAAGGGAGTTGGCTCTGCACTTCTCAGGCTTACTCAGGCTGGCAGCAAGGAAAGTTTCAAACTGGGGATCAAAGGGATGATTTCATCTGAGATGTGACAAAATGTAGAGAAGGGTACACCTACTGAAAGAAATATTTTGGTTTTGTGTGCACTGTTCTGGTCTTGGGGTGTCTTTGTTTTTGTCAGGTTTTTATTTTTATTTTTAAGGAAGTGGAACTCTCATTCAGAGAGATGTTCTCTTAGAGAGGGTTTTTTTAAGGGATAACTGTGATAAGAGGGCTTTCTACTTTCTAGATATTACTAAGATCTCTTGGTTTGATTTATTCAGTTCTTTTATTCTAACCTTCAAATGACTTCTGCGGTCTCTTTTGCGCAGTCTCAATACAAGAAATGGAAAGCCTCAAAAATAAGAACAAACTGTCACAAGATGAAACCGAAAATCTGGAACTCAAGTTTCTTGGCCTGTAAATGGCATGAAAACTCAGCCTTCCTCATCCTTGGAGACCCATTTGTATAGCTGCAAATCACAGGAAAAATCTTTCAAGATGAAATATGAAAAATTACGACAGAAAAGAATTGCTTAACACATGCATAAGA
This sequence comes from Edolisoma coerulescens, assembly GCA_013397115.1. Taxonomy (NCBI): domain Eukaryota; kingdom Metazoa; phylum Chordata; class Aves; order Passeriformes; family Campephagidae; genus Edolisoma; species Edolisoma coerulescens. Next base: position 3,019,548 of record VWZW01013750.1, on the reverse strand, counting down.
GTATGACCTCAGCAGTAATGCTGTGATTTTATTACATTTACCACATTTTTTTTACATTTACCACCTGAATAAGAGCTTGTCTTTGAGGAAAAGATATTCTCTCAAAAGACACAGCTATAATTACAACTCCTTTGAAATGAGTGTTATACAAGTCCTTAGAAAGCGTTACACACAGCTAAACAATTTCTTCAGCTAATATACAACAGAGCCTGTAAACCCCCTGGTAAATGGTGCATCAAAACATGAATTGCATGTTGCATCTCTTCATGAATTTCTCTTAAAATCTGGTATCTCCCTGGGAATGATCCTGTCTTTACTTTGTTCTTTCTACATGCATAAATACTACTAGGGAGAGAGAAAGGTGGGTGGATATCCTTGGAGTATATGAACACTTGTTATCTATAGCTTTGGTAAAACTTCTGTAATAAATGACTTTAGTTATGTGAAAAGGTTTGCATCACTCTATCCTGCCTGTGCAAACATGTCTCGGTAACTGATCTTTCACTATAAACTGTTACACTTCTGTTATTTTTAGTTAACTCTGAGCAGGATGCCCTCAGAAGCCACAAACTCCAGTTATAATTGCAGCTACAGTTTTGAATATATCTCCTCATGTCTACAATGGCTTACACTGATCATCAAACAAAAGATATAAACTGAAATTTCTCATATGCTTCAAGAGAGCACTGTGACCTCCATAGGGAGCGAGTCCAGAGGAGGGCCTGGAGCACCTCTCCTATGGAGACAGACTGAGAGAGCTGGGGTTGTTCAGACTGGAGAAGAGAAGGCTCTGGGGAGACCTCGGAGCACCTTCCAGTACCTAAAGGGGCTACAAAAGAGCTGGAGAGGGACTTTTCGCAAGGGCAGGGGGTGGTAAGACAAGGGGCACTGGCTTTAAACAAGAAGGCAGATTCAGATTAGTTATTAGGAGGAAATTCTTTACTGTGAGCGTGGTGAGGCACTGGAATAGGCTGCCCAGAGAAGTTGTGAATACTTCATCTCTGGAAATGTGCCAGGCCAGGCTGGATGGGGCTTTCCACCTGGTCTAGTGGAAGGCATCTCTGTTGATGGCAGGGGGAAACAGACAACCTTTAAGGTCCCTTCCAGCCCAAACCACTTTATGTTCATTCCATCCTTACTGTCGGCTTTGCTTTTTCTTTATTTAGTACTGTCCAGCTGCCTGGAAGATGCACGCCCTCACATAATCCTTGTTTGCCTTTGGGGAGTCCACCACCTCTTCTGACCTCTCCCACTGAGTACCTACCTACCCCTTCAACAGGAGGCTGCACAGCTCTTGATTCTTGGCAAATGTGGAAAGAATTCGTTTTTATATTACATAATGATCTAAAAATGTACCTTACTGGTTGCTTCAAATCAGCTGATGCTTCACAAAATAAATTGTGTGGGCTATGCTGTGGGGAGTCTTGAAGAAAAGAGCAGTATTTCTTGATAAATGCAGAGACAAGTTGCAATACTTTACATTTTTAAGTACTTTTTTGGATTTTCAGTCTCCTCTCCCATCATGTAACTTTTTCATTATACTGTAAGCATTTTTTCAGTTCTTAAAAAATGATCATGTTAAGCATGTGCACTTCTATTTTACACATGTAAAAATCTTTGCTATATTGATATATAGGTCATTAGCAGTGTTTTATGGCACCCAGCCTACTGCAAACACTGAGAGGAGAGTTGGTGCTTTCTGAAAAGACACTGTGGTCCAACACAGCCAAACCCTTCTGATACTTTGTCAGGATCTGCCACTTCTCCTGCACATGGACAAATTCTCTCACATCCTTCTTTTAGCCTGGCGTGTATTCGTAAACAAACCCCTCCCATTAATAAAATGCAGATAAAACGCAGAAGTGAAGCATATAATAAGTATTAAATACAAAGCTATTTCAAGTAAAATATTCCCAAATCTAAATGAAATCCTACAACAGTTCCAAGCTCTTCACAGCAGCTACACACACACTGCACTCTCTTTTACACCCTTCATGTGGACCACACAGAGTATTTAAATAATAAAGTTCCTATCTGAACCAGATACCTCCTCCTCTACAGATTTGGGAAAAATCAAGCCTCGGTTACACCTTCAGAGGGAGCATTCCTCATCCTCTTCAGCCCCAGTTTCTGTAGTCTCCTTATCCATGCTGTGCTGCTGAAGAAAACCCTGGGTAAGTACGATCCCAGTGGGAGAACATGTGCAACAGTGAGTTGTGCAGCACCAGCCAACACAGATAAATCACACGCTCCAGGTGGACACAAGTATTTGCAAGACAGCTTCAAATGAAGATAGCTAATGTACTGGCTTGTAAACCTGATGATTCTGAGTATAAGCCCATTACTAGCTCCTACTACATTGATTTATTTTCCACATTTGCCTACCACACTATCCTAGCATTTTCTTTCAGAGGGCACAGTTGGAGACTAAGGAAAATGCCCACGAAGCAGGAGCCAACATGATTAATTAATTCTAATTTCATTCCCAGCTGGAGAGTGGTAATTTGATTGATTTTGGGTTAAAGTCAAAATCAGAATTATCTCTGACCTCTGAAATGTTACATGGGCAATTTTTGCTAAATTAGGACTCAAACCTCCATGAGTTGGACACACATGTTGTGTGACAGATATGTCTCACAACTGATGCATTACTTAAAACACATGCAGTAAAAAATACCGTTAAGTATTTCAGTAAAGCTTAAATAACAACTACAAAACACCAGAAAAATACTGTAAAATACTCATAAGGGCTTGGTTCAAATAACAGAAACAATAAATTAGGGTTGAGGCTTGGAACTATCAGAAAATCCCTTAAAGCCACATGAATTTCAGGAGATTAAAAGATGGTTTCAGGCTAAACTTTGAATTTGGGGGCATCTATCACGACAAAACATGTCATCAACAGTATTTAATACTAATCACATGTGAAGGTGTTGATGCTTTTAATTGCACAACATCTCATAAACAAAACCGACCGTGAGTAAATCTGATGTTTTAATTCATGAAATGGCAACTGGAAATCCCGCTCTGCTTATGCACCTGACCTTGCTACGCTCGCGCTGTCTCTGCGAAACTGCTGAATGCTAATTTTTTAGCACGTTGTCCTTCAAGTGCTGCTTTAAGCCCCCCTGCCCCAGAAACAGATGAAGTGAGCTGCCGACAAGCTGCAGTGCCTGGAACCCACACGATGTGGTTAAAAAACAGCCTTCTGTGAAACCACAAAGCCCAGCTAAGTCTCTGATTAAGTCAAGCAAAATCAGTATTGTTACGCCAGGATTACATTTATATCCAACTTAAGTTTTAGGCATCTCTATCTATTGAAACACAGATGTCTTGAAAAAAATTTGTACTCTCCCTATGAAAATATTAGACAAAGCTAAGCCTGGCATTGGGAGAAAATTTGTAGAAGGGGAACAAAGCAGCAATTAACCCCTAGGACTTGCACTTCCATTTTCTACCCTTCCACTGCTGACTTTGAAAATCTTTCTGTTATTAAAGGAACGACAAAGTTTCTAGTCCATTAACCACCAGCTTGCGGACACCAAGAGGCAGACAGGAGAAGGTGCATTAAAATTAGGTTTTGTTTGGGAAAGAAAAAATAGAAAAGGTGACATAACTGTAGAGAAAGGATGCTGATATCAGATCAACTCATAATCTGAAGCTTTTAGAAGTATTTACGTATCTGTAGCTCTACAGGACTCAGGCTTTGGAGACTTCTTAACCAAGACTTCTTTCTGCAGTATTTCTTCCTTTTTTAACCCAACAAGACAAAACACATTATTTGAAATGTTTGAAAAATAATTTAGAACCATTTCTTAATATCTGTTATAATAAAGCTGATAAAGTGAGCTGTACTGAATTTTATAATTTAAATGTTATTCTAACACTTTACTCATTCAGTGTGGAACAAGATGTATGTATTGATACTAAATTTTACCACCAGATGCAGTAGAATATTTAATTTGTAAAAATGCTGTTCATTTTCATGGCTTTATCTTATATATTTAATCTAGCTTTCTACATTGTAAAATACATTCTTAAGGGACAACATGTTACAAATAATCAGATTAATGCTATACCGATTTAATGTGCTCACTAAGAACAGTAGTTTTCATAACAATCAACTAGCTCTTTGAATCCTCTTTGGGAAGTTAAAAAGACATTATTTCCATTCCTAAGATCTTTGCTATTACTCTCTCCAGACATAGACTTGCTCATAATATTAGCTATCAGAAGATTAACATAATGTGCTAAAAGGCTAATAAAATCTTTTACATGTTTTGTATTTATTATTTGAGAATTTCCACTTTCTCTCTTTATCAACAGAGTGCTGCGACAAAGATTTGGAGAGAGGTTCTATGAATTGTCTTAAATTTGCAATGAAAGATTAAACAAGATTTGTATTCAGTTATAATCTGACACCAAAGAATCTTCTTCTTGAGCTCCCTGTGTGGAACTAGAAATTCCTGTGAGGTAATGAAGTTCCTGATGTCTGACAGAGGAGAGAGGGAGAGAACAAGAACTGTTCTTCTGCCCCCCAAGCCAATTTACACAAGCACAGCTGTGAAATGCCCAAGCTCCATTTCCTGCTCCAATCAAGGAGTGATTATTTATACAAATTCAAGCAGTTCCCCAAGGACACAGCAAGAGTGCACCTCCCTGGAATATGCCACAGCACAGGATTTCCCCAGACATCTTCACAGTAAAAGGAAAGTGCAGATTCAAGCCTACTCAGGCCATAAAGGAAACTGCACGAGGCCTTCCTGCATCTGGATGCATTTCTCCCTCTTAAGGGATGAAAATAATACCAGTTCTTTTTACTCTTTTATACACACAATCCTTCATTTTTTCATTTTATTACAAATTCATGAGGGCAATTTTGAAAATGTCTGAAATTTCTAGAGAAAAAATGAAAGGAAATAAAAAGAAAATGAAAATGAAAAACTTGCATTTCAAGCTTCTCCCTCGCTGCCTTCCCAAACTCCTCTCCAACTAACGTTTTTTGTTTGGGTGTGTAATTACAGATTCCCAATGAGATTTCCCACTGTATTAACTTCCGCATCAAACATTTTTGAGTGGTTGCATTCCCTGCATGTCACAGTATAAACACTACAAGTTTCATCCTAAAGTTCAAGTTTAGGACTATTTTCATGTAAATGACCAAATATAGTTCAGTCCCTCATTTACAAGGAAGCTGCATTCCATGCATTTACATTTACACAAATCTACAAAAAGTCCAAGACTGCAGCTTTCTGGATGCTAATTCCAAAGTTCAATGCTTTAGAGAATCCAACTAAACTACAAGCAGGGGACCTTACATGAGCCAGGGGATTAAATTCAAAAAAACCTATTCCCTGTAGCTGGAGATAAGTTTCAACTATTAAGTTGGCTTTTCCGTAATTTCCTTTGCAGATTAACTGCTTAAGGATCTCTGCTTTTTCCAAGAGAAGACTATTGCTCTATCAGATGCAAAGACATCCTTGGCCACTCTCCCTGTCTTAGACATCCAGAGTCTCACAGCAGCTCTTGCTTGAATAACAGAGCCATAAGCAATTGCTGGTTTTCAGACTGCCTTAATTAACCCTAACTCCCCTTGCTGCATCTTTTACCTTAGTGATCCATAGATCCGAGAAAGCACTTCCAATCCCCTTCCATACCTTCAGAAGTATCTTTAAAAGGTAGCAGCTGCTAGTGTCATTCTCCTCAAATTAATCTAAGTAGCTTCACAGGGATATATCCATTACTTGGTCTTGTGATGCCAGTGGTCTACTACTCCAGGACTGAAATTCCCACAGCAAAATGCAATTTTAGGAGGAACCACTCTCAACCTCTGCAGCATCCTTCTTTCTCAAGGACACAAAGCTACCCAAGATGGAGAGAATCACCTTCTCCCTCCTCACTCTTTGCAGTAGTTGCTCAAATAGGAAAAAGCTCACAGATCTCTTCCCCCTTCTCTTTATGAAAGCAGATTAGAGCAGGACACATTTTTTGCTCCTTGCACATAGTTGAATTAGAGAAAAAACCATCAGCTGGATTCAAGCAACTCAAACCCAGCGCCGACAGCAAGAATGTTACTGTTTTTCTCAGTGTGAGACAAGCACAACCTGGCAGATCAATATTCAGACAATACTTATCCAGTGAAGCTACAGACCAAGGGGCACTTACCTAACAACTTCTCCTCTTGCATCAATAAACATCAGAGGTTGTACGTCCACAGAACAGACAGATTTTTTCCATGAAAAGATTAATGTTACTAATTTAGTCACACGTTTCTTCAGCTTGTTAAATTCTACGAGGCACTCACACAGATGCATACAAATATGCCATTTATACATCAACAAAGGACTAAAGCAATTACAGAGCATTTTTAAGTGTTACGACACATACTGTATTATGCAAGTGAGGAACAATATATCAATCTCACTGTTCTCCTAGTTGAATATAAATGCAATATCTGTATAATCCAACCATTCATATCTCAGGCAAATACTGTAATTACTTACTATGCTTATGTTGCTCTGCAGTATCCTATAGCAGGATGGTATCCCTTACAACAAATGGCAAGCTATAGGCATTTATAAACACCAGCCTTGAAATATGTACATATAGCATGGTTTGAGGAACAATTCTTAACTCAAACTGCAGGACATGTATGGGAAGATCACTTGCTAGATTATTCCAGGGGAAAAAGAGCCTGGAATACTGCAGATCATTAGATACGACATACTCATCACCAGTGTGGCTGCGAAGAAATAAGGGAAGAGGAACTGCCACAGGAGATGCTACTAAAGAACTCAGTAACAGTATCATATATAGGCAAAAGTAAACAAAAAAAGAACCACCCAGTGTTCAAAGAATCCTAATTAAGTTAAGAAATCAAGTGCTTGGAAGATCATGAATGTCAGTTTTATTGTTTTCTGTGCACTTGTGTTTTCTACCCATTGTGCAGTTGTCTTCTGTGCTGCATAAAGACAAACTACCCGTCTCACCGCTTTATTTACACAAACACACAAATGAATTATCCCAAGTACTTCTTTGTTTGCATTTTCAGTGTATGGTTATCTGAATTTATTCTGCATTTACCACTAATTGACATGAATGTCTCATATTCACTAACTTAATGATAATCTAAGGACTTTTAGAGATAAGGGCAGGGAAGAAAGAAACATAAAAAATACATGTACAACCCCAGAAGCATTCCTCACTCTCTATTTTCTTTTCTCTCTCGAGTGGATTGGAATTGAAGTAGAGTAAGGATTTACTAAAGACACTCACTGTTCTGCTAAGATGAATCATTTCACCTCACTCTCAAACCTAATTAGCAATATGTTAGCTGGTGGAGAGAACAGATAACAGGCATCTAATCTGCCAAATGCTGCATCCACAGAGGCCCATTTATCTAACCTGTGTGGTGTTTGGTGAAAATCTGGACAGATTGCTGGGCCGTTAGAGAAGACGGCCTTTGTATCAGACGTGACCTTGCATTTTCTGAAACACTCAGTTTTAAGTTTCAGGTAGCAAGTATTTGGGTATAAAACACTGAGCTCTGAGGTAACATGAAAAACTGATTCACAGCGATGCATATTATATCTATTAAAAAAAAATAATCGCCATTTAGGAGCCACTTACTATCATTACCTCACGAAGGTGACTAATGTCATCCAAAAATACTGGGTTTATAGTTTGGGACTTGCTTTATTTAATGTTCTAGGTAATGACCTTAGGATAAAAATAAAGATGCACTAATACGTTTTCTTGAGGATACAAAGTCAGTAGGTAGAGTCTTCCTAGAGAAGGAGGATTTGAATGTCCTGTGGGAAGAAATGCATGATCTTGATGACCCCAGAAACAGAACTGGGTTGAAAGTAACAGTCCAAAGGGCACATGGGACTAATAGCAAGAATTCCTGGTATATACTGGGAGCTCATTAGTTGGAAACAGCGGCCTATTTTAGTCAGTCATAGGATGACTATGAGCCACTTGATTGAATCTGACCATGAAAAGGGCAAGGCAAGGTATTTTCATAAAGAACAGGGAGTACTCATACCATTGTGAAGCCTGTACTGAGACCTCATCTGAAGTATTTTGTATCATTTCAGTTACCCATGTTCAAAAAAAAGACTTAAAATCTGAGTAGGTGCTGAACAGGACTGTTACAGAGATCAAACATAAACCTATCTTATAGGAGGACACTGAAGGGGCTTGTTTTTTTCATGCTGAAAACTGCAGCCCAGAAAGAAAGATGATTGCTTGCAGCAAAAGCACTGGGGACAAAAGATTTGCTAAATCTACGAGAGAATGTTTGTGTTAAAACAAATGGATAGAAACTGGATATGAATAAATTATGGATGGAAACTCAGAGGAGGTTTGTAGTCATCATTACAGGAATGTGGCCCTACAACAACATTCTGAAAGGAGAGACTGGGGTAGAAAAATCTGGGTGGAAATGGGTGAAACCTAACCAGTCTATGAAAAAGACTGTATAATGTTGCACACCATGACCTCTAAAGTTACTTAAAATCCAGTGTTTCTATGGGCTTAGCTGAAAGACCCTCGTGTCTCTAAAGAGCTTACTGCAGATACAAGTAGCACAGCCCATACAGAGATTGACTTTATTTTAAACAGCATTTTTCATTCTGAACTATATTTATACTTCAAAACAGCCAACTGTAAAACCTTAATGAGGCACAATTGCCCAGTCATATTTTCAGTACCCACAGCAGAATTATGGTGATGCAGTTCAAGATCACATTCGGTGTCACAAGCTATCTGTATCTAAGGAGAACAAGTTGCAAGTGCTCTGCATCCAGCGGGCATGTTTGGCTTTTAAATCTGATATCTTGTTTGAAGCAGCCAGCCCATCTCAGGAAAAATTAAGACCCTAAAAAAGAAGTTATCTTAACCTGTACAACAGAGGATGCTAACAGCTAGGACAATGACTTCTGGATATTTATTCTCTATTTAGTTAGTTGTCTACTAAATAAAGCCACTAAATAAACCAAAAGTGACAGAAAAAAGAAGTCTCTCAGCACGATATATGATAAACAATGATTCCGTATTAAATCATTACCATCCATTTACTCTTGCTTAAGCAGTTACAGCAAGGGCACTTACCGTCTCCCATAATCCAAGCTAAGCAATCCATACATAATTAAAGTTTGATGAATGCCAATTTCCAGTACTATTTGGTTGTCTCACTAACATAGTTTTTTGTGGTTTTCTATGTTCTTGCCATATAAAAGTTGTTCCAGATAAAATATGACATCTCAAGACAGGAATAATTTCACACAGTTGTTGAATGGAGAAAGTTGTTGAATTAGGAGCAATAATATGGGAGGGAGAAAGAAGCCTCATGACTTTCTGTAATAGTAAGATTTCTAAGTGAGCATTTCCATAATACTGACTGAACCTTCTAACTATATAAAGACGTGAAGAGTTACCATCACAATGGTTAAAAGGCAAGTTAGTCAATGTTCAAATTCAGACACCACCAGGGAACCACCTTCTCGTGTGTAAGAAGATTCATGGCAGCCTAAGCAATTTCTCAAGACACATTTCCCTACAAAAAGAGTTGTTCAAACTGTTGTGCTGTCTGTACAACACTTACATGAACACAACAGGAGAAGATAAGCACTCAATAATTTAGTGTAACAACAATATAATTCCGTCTAAAACAGCGTGTTGGAAACATTCTGATTCTAACTCTATGGAAAGAGCTTGTTATCTCATTATTAAGGCCTGCCAGAATAAAGTAAATAATGACACAAAAGCTAGAGTTCTTAATATTAATTCAAATGTAAATTTTCAGCAAAATTAATCTCTACTCAAAGAGTAATTCCTCTTTGTTAGAAGAAGATACAGCATTTTTCATACAGCACAAACCACTTTGATTCCTGTTATAAATGTGAAGTGAAGCTATTCACGCAAAGCCAGTCAGTACCTCCAGAATGTAAAGTCACATCACAGAGCTTCAGAACATGCTTTGAAGGCAGGAACATTTGGAGCTTTACCCAGAACAGAACTGCATATATACAGCCTGTGACTCTCTTACTGGCAGACTGATGTTTCCATTCATTAGAATACAGTAAAATATTGCAAAATACTAAATTATTAAGCAAATACTAAAAATATAAGTAAATAATATGCAATTTATTCACAGATGAAGCCTTCAATGACTATCTGAGCTAAAGGCATGTGTCTCTTAAAAAAGGAGGCAAATTATATCAGTTAGTGTATACAATCCAGTGCCAAATATAATTATTTTTATATACTTAAAAATCTGTGTATATGGTGAAGTTTCCTAATACACGTAGGGGTGTAGAGAACTGCGATTCTGAAGCATTGGTTTTACTAGTACATAATGAGATCAAATTGTTACAGTGGACAAAATACGATTAACTTTGCTAGACTTGCTTAACTAAGGAAACTATGGGATCATGTTAAATACATGCCCGCCTATAAAGAATTAAACTGTGAACTCACAGTAGTAGAGGTTCACTCTAAACTTCAAACTACTTTGCAATTGCAAGGCTCAAGTGATACCCTAGCATCATTACACTTTTGCCAAAATGTCTTGGCAACTTACTAATACAAACATGAAATACATTCACTTGACACAGTGATTGATGAAAATACTAAGAGTATTCAGCTTACTTACAAGAAAAATTACTCTGTCTCTTCAGGCAAGCCAGAGTTTCTTTTACGAAATTGAGTAATCTCAAAGTTGTTTTACAGGTTACAAACTACATTAAAGGAACCCCTCACATTTAAAACTACCCAAGCCCCAAATATTATGTGAACAATAAATATAAAGAAAACTTGCCTCTTCCTGATATGTCTTATATCTTCCAAAATTGTTGCCACAATAATCTAATATCCTGTCAGATGTAGATGTCCTCCATAACTACCCTCTGCTTCAATCCAATATTGTCAGCATCTCCTCACTAATCCTCGACCCACCCAGCTCACACCTTCCAGCTTTTGTTCAGTTTTCCTCCAAATAATTTTGGGCAGGAGTACCCAAATGTGTGCACAGATTGGCTAGATATTGAATAAAGGACAAATTAACTGGATTTTTTCAAGTTTGTCCTGCGGACCTTCCCTAGGCAGAAGGGTGGGGGGAGAAGTGGTGAGAAAATCTCAACAACAGCTCTGCCAAACTGTTGCTTTTCCTGAGACTTGGAAAACAGAGTAGTGACCACGCAGGGAGGCAAAAAAAGAGTGAACATCTCATTTAATGAGAAAAATACAATATACAGCTTACAATTATCCAGGCCAACTCAAAGAAGCAGAAGAATTTCTAAGAATGATAAGCTGTATTTATTTTGCCATTTGTGGTCAAAACTACTTAACCCTGCTAACTTAATTTACATTTTTTTCTTATCTGTGCTTATTTTTTTTCTTCTCCTGCCTGAGCTTTTTTTCCTCTTTTAATTTTAAGGCACAGCAGGGTTCCTGCCCTGTTCCTAATAGCTCTCACTGACAAAAGAACACATGCCCATAATAAAATAGTGAAAAAATTATAAGCAGAAAGCAACCAAACCAAAACAAACCAGCACCCAAACATGCACATATCTATCAGCTGGGGAATTCTTGTCGACTTCATCTGTGGCTAGCTTTTTCTTTGGCAGCTTTCTGTTCCCTCAAAAACCACCAAGCTCATCTAAACCGTGGCTAAGTATGTTCAGCAGTAATTTCACTTTCTGTTAGTTTTAAGTGGCTCATAGCAGGATGTTTCCATAGAGATGCCAGGGAACTCTGCAGTGGTCCAAGGAATGATGTTTGATTCACTTGAGGAATTGGTCCAAGAAAAGTCAAGTCCCTAAGACAGGGGTGCTCCAAACAAATTGAAGGAAAAGGACAGGTCTCTCATTATACCACAGGCAAAGCAAGACCCCTAAAAGAGCTCCTAGGTCAGCTGTGCTCCAGAAGAGAGGACTTCTCTACAAAGGAAGATTCTCTGTGTACTCTAGAAACTTTAAGTCCTGCTCTTGTGCTTATGCAGTACAATATAAAACCACAAAACGAACCAGAAAACACAAGGATCTACCAGGCCAGGGAGCAGCTCTGTGGAAAAGGGCCTGGAGATGCTGGTGGACAAGCTCAATCTGAGTGAACGGTGGGCTGCTGCAGCAGAGAAGTTGCTATCCCACTCCACTCAGCACTTGTCAGGCCACACCTGAAATTCTGTGTTCAGTTTTGATCCCTGCTATACAAAAGCAATGTGGACAGGCTGGAATGGGTCCAGTGAAAGGCCACAACTGAGCAAAGGACTGGGCAGGCTGCCATATGATGAAAGACTGAGAGAACTGTACTTTTTGAGAAAAGAAGGCTTTGGGGAGACCTTATCACCATGTTCCAGTATTTAAAGGGTGGCTAGAAAGAAGATGGAGACTTCCTTTTTACAAGGAATCACTTTGAAAAGACAAGGGGAGATTACAATTACAAGAGGAAAATTTTTCACAGTGAGAACAATCAGCCATCGCAATAATCTCTCCAGGGAAGAAGGGCTGAATTCCCCAACACTGGACAATTTTAAGATTCAGGTGGACAAAGTGCTGGGACGTCTTGTCGAGACTGTGCTTTTGCCAAGAAAGGCTGGACTAGGTGATCCTTGAGGTCCCTTTCCACTCAGTGTTCTGCAATTCTATGAATACAGCTACAGTAGATCAAATAGTGCAGTTTCTATGTTCTGCACTAGACTACTATATATCCCTACTACTCAAAGAGCTCCAAAGTCTGTAACGCAGTGCTACAGACTGACACACACACACACAAACACAAAATATGTTTGTAAGTGAAATGTATCTGCCCTTCTAACAAATTCCACGGTGCATCATCTACATCAGCCATTTCTCAGTCAGCCATTATAAAAGCACAAATTTCCATCAACTTGAAACACCTGCACTTGGAATTCCATGTCAGCAACAAGCTGATAACACAAGAGGAAAGGAGTCATTCGTATTAATAAACAATGTAATGGAGCTGATACAGTGTGTGGCTATTGTTCTTCCGAGTTGCTTTGTGAACATCTACATAAATTAAATGCTCCTTTTTTCATTATCAAATCTCTGAGGTTATGACGTGCTGTATTTTATTAGTTCAGCAGTCTCATTCAAATAGTAGCTATCTAACACGATCCTTGCAATTAGCACCTTATGTACATTCTTGAACCAAATTCCTCCTCTGGGATTTAAAGAAAACCCAGGGTCTCAGGAGTCTCTCTTGTAATTCAACTACACGCTACACTTTTACAGCTATGCAAATTAGCTGCAAGGAAAGCTGTGATGTACAGCAAAGCAAGAGATCTGAAAATTAAAATCCTGCAGGAGAGAAAATATTTAAAATTTCCTTTACATTTTTTCTTTTGTTTGGCTAATCCCTAAAGGCATTAGGGCAGCATGTTCCATCTTGAAAGTCCCTGTAGAATCATGTACTACTGAGCATAACTACAAATGTGATGCTTTGAGCAGCCAGATAATGGTTTTTAATTGGCTCATCGTTGCAGCTTCAGCCCCAAAGCACAAAAATGAATTTAGAACCAATATTAACAGGTGATAATTAAATTATGGGGTCTGCATGCTTAATATATTGGAATAAGGCAGATGAGGCAACAAAGGCCATTACGTTTAATAATGGAAATCAGTATCTACCTTAAGTACTATTTTATAGCACATTAGCAATGGTTGATTAGTGTTAAATCATAAAGTAAATTTTGTTTTCTTACTGAAGCTTTTTTTCACTTCTTTTTCTCTTCACCTGTGTATTAGTGTGCAGGCTAAACTAAGGATGCCCATTTAAACCACTGCAAATGACCAAAACACATAAATAAACCAAATTAATTAATTAATTGTGATGATTTGAATACTTTGTTTCCTAAATAAGATATTTACTTGAATAAGCTATTTAATACCCCTTAATATTAAGGCATACAAAGACTGAATGAATACAGTGGGAAACTGATTTGAATAAAACAGTACTAGTAAAAATATTCATCATTAAGTCAGCAAGGTCCATAACCCAGATTTCCCATTCTCTCTTGGTGAAGCAGAACTACCTGGGTGCACTGTTCTTACCACTGTAAGAAACAATGTCATGCACAGATTAACCCAGCACTTCATCAAAACAACAAAAACAAACTTTGATAATGTCTCAGCATCACTTCAACTCAAAAAAAGAAAATACTGGTTTATGGTTAGTTTTTTGGTTGGTTGGTTTGTTTGTTTGTTTTGTTGGGGTTTTTTTGGTTTTTTTTGTTTGGTTTTTGTTTTTTATTTTAAATTTTATTTTATTTTATTTTTTAAATTTTCTTTTCCATGTCTTTACACCTCAGGAAAGAGGTAGGCTTTGATTTTCCCCATCTTCTTTACACAGACTCCACTATATGCCTTTTTCTCCACCTCCATTCTTTTCTCCATTCAATTTACCTTATCTAATGCAGCACTATCTCTTCAATCTTGCAAAACTCTGTGTCTCCAAATTAAAGTTTTCATTCTGCTTGCCTTTTCTGCAGCCTATCATGTCAACTTGTTCTCTCCCTTTACACCAGAGTGCTAGGGTTCCTTTTTCTACTCTTATGTCCGCCTCTTTGGCTTGAGCTCAGCAATCAGCTTTCTACTCACACTCGGTAAGTAAGAGCTATCAAGTGCTTTAGGAAGAAACTCAGTTTTTCTGTGAGACTTTTCCCCATTTGTGAAGTCTCTCAATTCCACTTCCCTCTTCCCGCTCAAGCTTAGTTTTTGATCAGCATTTGTACCTTTCATGCTCTTGAGGATTTTCCATGTTCAGCCTCCATCTGAAATAACCCTCCTCAAAACGTAGCCATTCATTCTCTGTTACTTTCTTTTACTGCCTTTTAACTTTTTCTAACATCTTTCATCTGGATGGACATATATGAATTGTGTTCTTCCCTATTAAAAAAAACCCCAAAAAACCCCACCAAACCCATAAAAATGGTCCATGAATCTTTAGAGTGAAGCGGCCATAAAGTTAATATGAAGTTACCCATTCCTTCCAGTGAACCAGAGAGCATACATAAATTAAGCCATGGAGGAGAAATATGGAGGTGTAACCACCTGTTTAGGCAGCTCTGCATGAAGCTATTCAGAAGCCTGGGTACCTGACTCTTTGAATAAAAGCACATACTGAGCTTGAAGGATTGAAATTATCTGCGGACCATGAACCACAAGGTTATCGCTGGCCCTCAGGGAATATATTCCATAACTCTTTTCAGAGGTGCATGCTTTTAATATCCTAAGTACTGAAGTCAGATTTCTTGTAAAATGCAGAAGCCGGAGGTAAGAAGGTGGAAATGGCACTTCAGAATACGAAAATCAAAGACTTGGAGAAATTGACTACAAGTCAAACATGATCCGCAGAAATTTCATATGACATCACTGCCACCCTACTGTTGTTAATGCCAAATTCCAATGGAGTACCATGAAGCAACGAAGACTGTAAAAAGATTAGATAACTGAACCAAAGAAACATTTTGGCTTTTTTCTTAAACCCTGAAACCAACAAAACCTAACAAAAACCCCCAAGACACAAACTCATTTCATACTGGAAGTCAATTTTTATATCCAGACAACAGGAAATTGTTGCGATACCTGGGATTTTCACCAAAGTCAAAGAAATGCTTAATGTGCTTGATGAAGTTGTGATGAAGGTTAAGGATTGAACTAACCTTTAATTAAAATGAAGTTTGTCAGTTGTATAAAAAATGTTAGATACACACACGTGATTGTAACACATCCTCATGGCTCTAAGTTGTTACACTCACCCAATGAATTTTACAGCTAAGATTTTACCATATACGAGCCCAGTGATATCGCCTTATTTTAATGTACATCATCCCAAGAGAGTGCTCATAATATTCTCTTTTGTACCACCATTTATCATATTTATAACACATTTTTTGCAGACAATCTATTTTAGATCTGAATTAGAGATTTATTTTTTATTGATAATATTTCTTATATATCTGCATGTAATGCCACTTGATTTTACTGTCATGAGTTCAACTTGATTTTATTATCATGAGTTCAACTTTATAGGCCTTAAAGGGAGAACAAAATGATTAGGAATATATTTCAATAATCTATGAAAATTATTAAAATGTATTCCCTATAAGTCATGGTACTACAGTTTTAACATCCAGTAACTCACAACTGACCGTGAATTGAAAGGAATGTCTTGCAATATCAGAAAACAGAATTTTCAGCTCTACTGATTAAGCTTTTAGTGGCTCACAAAATATTGTCTCTTAGATCACTGAGTAAGGCAAAATAAGACAAAAGCATTTTAGATTTAGTTTTTCTAAATGTGTATGGTGCAGGGGAAAATAAATTTCTATTTTGCAGGGTGATACTTCCATGTAACAGTGAGTCCAAATCAAAATGAATAGAGACAAGAATGAAGATGAGGCAGGTAAACAGGCATTGTAAATGAAATTTATCTGATGGTTCCACAATCTGTCACAAAAATTCCACTGTCAAACACACAATGTATGCACAAAGCTTATCCCATGTACTGAACATCCTTCAAAAACATGGTAATATTCAACACTGAGATGGCATTTGCATCCCACATGCAGAGAAATAGAACAGAGAAAATTAATTCTAAAAAAGTATTTATGTATCTTTCAAAATGAAACAGTAAAAGCTTAGAAACAACGTTCATTAAAGAACCTTCAGCTACTGCTTAAGAAATTCCTTTGAACTTCCAGCAGTACAATTGAAAGGTCTTTAAATGAAACTCCTCCGCAGTCATTGTGCCATTCATACGCAGAGTACCTTACATACCACCGTGGTCTTTTGTGACCCAGTAAGAATTAACAGCATTATGGGGCCAGTAATACTTATGTGAAGTGACAGCAACACAGAACTCACTGAATTCTTCTGCAGTTTTCATTGATTTTGACAGCAGTGTCATCTACGCTACTGAGAGAGAAACCTATCTAGTTGTCCCATGGCTTTTAAAATGCACTTTTATTCTGTGTAGAAGTCTTAAACACACAAAAAAATGTTAAATCAGCATTGCCAGCTCCAAGCACTCAAATAAAAATGATAAAGTTATAACATGTATCCATTTATTTAACTTCATTACTAACTTTTAGACACATATTCTTTTGATTTTCTCCAAAATCATAGGAATTACACATCTTATTCTTCTCAAGCAAAGGCTGAGTTTTTTAACACACATGCACATCTCCTAAAGCACTGCACATGCACACACACACACACACAAGAAGGATGAGAGTCCCAATAAAACTTCAAGACTTGTCAACATTGTCTATACATGCACATTTCTTCTCCAAAGGGAAACTGTATAATAAAGCTAAGTAGTAGCAGAACTTTAAAAAAAAAAAGGATGGGGGTTAAAAAAACAGGCCAGGAGTTGTAGCAAGCAAGATTAAATCACAAACAAATCAAGTGTCAAATAATGTGGAGTGAAGTGTTGTCAGGTCTCAAGTCCAGCAAATGTGGTTCCTCTCAAATGCTGCGGCAACAGTGTCTCAGGTTGTTCACAAATTCATCTAATTGAATGCATTCTTGAGGCTTGCTATTCAGAAAATATGTTTTTAATTCAGAGTCAGATGTGGTGAAATGCCACACTCAGAATTCCTGCTTCCTCTGCGTCCGGAGCTCACAGAAATGGGAAGAGCCCGGGCAGAGCTCAGTTTTCATGGAAGTACCTGTGAGCAGAGGCAACATTTGGCCACCCATGAAAACAGAACACGGGGCAATACAGCTGATTTTTCAGGGGACAAGAGTGCTCCCATAGCCCTTTAGCTCTGACTCTTTACTGCAGAGTTTGCTTCACAGGATCTTCCATGCAACACTGCACGGAATCCAGGGAGATCCCAAACCTCCCGCAGAGCCCTCCGGCAGCGAATGCTGGAGCCAACGAAACCTTGGAGGGAAGAGTGAGCAACTACAAGGAGATGAAAGCAGCAAAGAGAAGAAGAGCTAAGGATATATTTAGATAAACAGTTTGTAGATGCAGCATCACAGAAGAGACTCAAGGCCACATGTCTCACTTGCTTTTTGTTTAATGCACGGATCCTGCGGCACACTGCAAACCATTTCCTTTGTGCAGCTTGTTATTCAGCTATTAATAATCTGAAACTCAAATTCCTCTTCTATTATTGCCTAATATTACTATTATTGATTTATATGACACTGCCAGACAGAATTTAACAGACAGAGCTGATTTCAATAGAACTTTTTATCAGATTGACAGTATATAATTATAAAATAAAATAGAAGTTTTTATTTTAAAGTATTAAACAAATGGAAAATGAAGTATTCATATTTATGAAAATAAAGAAGACTGCCGTTATTACATCAAACCTTTAAAAACCCTTACACTTTCAAGTTTAGAAATGGAGAATCCCTGGCAGCAAAATGTGTGAAGACAGAATGTTTATTTATTAGTGTTATTTTTAAAAGGATGTTCCAAGTCAAACTCGACAGCTTGTTTACAGTGGGGTCTTGCCCAAGGGCGGCTTAAAAGACATTAAACAGGCACACACTGAGAATATCATGTTACTGTACAAGATACAAGTTTGCCCATGGCTTGATTTTACCGTGACTGCTTTAATGATTTCTTATTTATTTTTCAGGAAGCACTAATCTGTTTTACCTTCCACTCCCTCTGAAAAGAAAAAGAAATGCAAGACAAAACTGTTCGGGTATACAAATATATCTAAAATATACACAGTTGTATTTCTAGCTGAATCAACTAGTGGGGTGATGCATAGAATCCGAGTCAAGTGTCTTCTGATGTTTGTAGGTGTTGAATTTAATCATAGAACATTAGCTTTTTCATATCTCTAATAATTGTAAAGAAAGCCAAGAATTTTTGCAGATTTCTCCATTTTCAAAATGGGTCTTAAAAGGATGGCGATTTCATTACAGAATAGTTAGTGTTTGGTACTCCCTCCAAACATAAAGTTTTGGAAAGGGGACATCTTTGAGAAGGGATGAATAATTTCCTTCAGGCAGTGCTCTTGGTAACATCATTTAGGGGAGAGTTACCTCAGAAATACGGCAGCTGTTTCTGACACTAGGAACATCAAGTTGGAAACTGAGAGTGGGCTAAAGAGAAACTATCATGACAAACCTGACATTTAATAATTACTTTAATTTTCAAAAATTTGTCTTCAAGGAATATTTAAGTCATCACACAAATATTTTCCCTATTTTACAAATAAAGAGTTTTCTTAGAGTTTTAACACTAATTCTCAATAGGAAAAAGAAAAAAATCCTTCACAGAAGACACCCCCCTGACTCCAGGGCCGCCAATCTAAAGCGGCCTCAACTTTAAGTAATGTTAGAGCTGCAAGTTCTTAGCCATGTTTAGCTGAGCAGCATTTGGCTGAGCAGAGCTTACTTGAGGTTGACTATTAAAACCTCAAGTAGAATGACGCGAATATTCATTCCAACACCAAGCCACATCTGCTTGCTGAACCTCCAGACAGGACACAGGCAAAATACCTCCTAAAATATCAAGTTTAATATTAGTACTTTCTAATTTTTTGAGGTGTGGTTATGCAAAACCAAAATTCAATTCATGCAGATGATGTTACATGTAACATATGCCAGGTAATTTCTGTGTGTCCATATGGTGCACATAGCTACAGCAATCAAAATGGGTGTCTACAGAAGAGAAAAAGTGGAAAGGAAATCATATATCAGAACTTCTAAGCTACCACACCAGAATTTCCTCTTTTACTGCTGCATGTCTGGAAATAATAGATGTGATGTGCAACATAAGCTCCTATAGGACTTGAAAATAAAATACATATATGAAGCTACAGACGGTGCAAATTATATTAAAAGACATACAACAATGAATGCCGTGTATAAAAGAAGTAAACTGAAACTTTTCAGACAAAATTTAGCCCTAAATTACTTTTTAATCAGCATCACTGACATAAATGGGAATACACAGGTATAAACTAAGGCATAATCTAGCCCCTTGTAGCTATGTTTGGGTTTTTCATTTGAAGCAGAATCTAATTGGCAATATTAAAGTAGCATTATCAGTCATTTATGTAACATAGCAATCAATTCACCACCCCTCCCACCCCAATAATAATGTTTACCAAAGAATTAGACAATCCAAGCTTAAAAAATGAGTTTTGCATTCTAGATCAATTTGTCAAGACAGTAATTTCTACTTTGACAATAACAAAGAGGTTTCCTGAATTACTGTTTAATGTTGGCATTTAGATGAAGCAATCTTTTACAGTGCACTGGAAGTTTACACTGAAAACATGGCCTGACATGCCTCCATTTCAATGGTATGCTGGCACTAGTTCTCATTTTTTCCCTGCTTTTTTTGTTCCTGCCTCCAGTTTGCTAGTACAGGGAACTGATCTAGCTCAAAAATAACCTTAATATGTTTTTTTTTTTTACCCTGTAACTTGGCTTAGGTCCCTCATCTGGTTCACTGCATGGCTGCACAAATACTTCTACCAACACAACCAAGGAGCTACAAGGACTGTGTAAGCCTGAACTGCAGCCAAAACCAATTACTTGTCAAACTATGGTCTACATTTGAGCAGACAATTTTAATGTACTAGATGTAAGGGATGTTGAGAGGTCTGTAAATGTTATGATTACCAGCTAACTGATAACACTGATTTATGGTGGCTGCAGTGAGAAGAGTGTAACGGGTTAATTCGAGTGCTTTATTTAAAGGGGTTGGGTACAACAGCTTCACATGGGTTTACTCGAGAAAACAGATGTCACTGAGTTTTAAGTTTTACAACTGTAAATGTTTCATATATATTAACTTCTCAAGTCTGTGGGAGTTCTAATATAGACCATGCCAGAAGAACCCCAGGAACAAGGACTTGTACAAAGACTTTGAGAATGAATAAAATGTCGAGACTTCAGAGACAATATTAGGAGGCTGATGGTGAACAGTGCAGCGCTGGAGAACAATGACACCTTTCCCAAAGCTTTCTGCCTTTTTTTTCCCCTGATCACAGCTCCAAACTGCTCTCCTTAATATTTGGTGGGCAAGAAGCCAGGGTAGAAAAATAACCGTTTACTAAACTAACGAAATCAAACCCAACCAACCAAACTAACCCCAA
Organism: Edolisoma coerulescens; assembly: GCA_013397115.1. Lineage (NCBI taxonomy): Eukaryota > Metazoa > Chordata > Aves > Passeriformes > Campephagidae > Edolisoma > Edolisoma coerulescens. The sequence continues at coordinate 2,998,442 of VWZW01013750.1, read as the reverse complement.
CAAAACCAAAAAGCCCACCCAATTGCAATCTTATGCCTTACTACCAGGTACTAAAGAATCCACACAAAAAGAGTGGTTAATATTACTACCTACTGTCTTTCTGTCATTCACTTCTCTGACAAAAAAAATCGGGAAAGAAAGAACACAAAGCAAATTACTTGTTCCTCACAACTTCTTCTGGTGTGTACCTACTGTTGGGTCTAAAATGCTGTTAGGCCTAAATATGGAGCAGTTTTATAAAGATTAGTACATAGAGACTAGTTTACTTTTCAATTAGTGGTTAAGGACATCAAGAGAACAAGTAATTTAGGCACCTGCTCTGTGAAATTGCCTTTGGGATGTATCTTTCTTTTCACTTGGTCTAGGGAAAGGCAAAAGCATGACCTACCCAAGGAAGGTTTTACACTAGTTCTACCCATCACCATGTCACCATGTGCTCTGTTGTGGAGCAAGTGTACTCAGGTTAGAATCGTGTCACACTCAGCACTTAAAAATAATCTTAGGGTCCCAAAATAATCTTAGGGCCCAAAAAAAGGAAAGGAATCATGGGTTCCTTCCCCTTGAAATAGAGAACAGCCTCTTCTCTGCAGAGAGAACAATCTACGGCTGCTCTGTGGATCTCAGGCACTGAACAAGTCCATGCAGGTGGCTGTGAGCCGAGGGTGTGAAATTGCAGCGCTTGTACAATGCGAGGTGTCAGGAAATTTGCAAATTCACAGCCTCAGCTGCCGTGCCTGGGGCCCAAAGCCCTGTGAAGCCAAGAGGACACAGCGCCGTGCAAGGCGTGTCCCCTCTCCAGCACCGCCTGCCCTGGCAGCACAATGCAGGACTGGAGCAGGATCTGCTCGGGTCGCAGCTGACGGCCCCAGACTCCAGGTACTGCTAACTGCGATTGCTCGGCTGGCTGCGGATGACAGCAACGGATCTGAACAGAGTTCCTTCCTTTTATAAATTCTATCTGTAGTGTGCTTTTGAAAGATAGTATTTCCTTAATCTAAAATGATCAGAGGTAGTACATCTCTGTTAGTTTCAAACGTGAGAGCCAAGATTCATGACACCATAGTTTAATGCTGCTCTTATCAGAAACCTGCAGAGATTAGAAACTGTAAGAAAAACATTGATGGACGTTTTCAGGCTTTCTGGATTAGTTTGGCATTAACTACCAGTGGCTTGCTTTCTTTGACAACTCCTTATAATTGGGCACAGATGGATGAAAATACACTACAAACACAGTGAGATTTTCTTTAATCATTAATTTTCACTCAATTTGCCAGATGGTTTTGGTTTCCAGTGTACACTTTATTTGCTGTTGTGTCATTTGCAGGGTAAGTTTTACTTTTTTTTGGTTAAAGTTTTATGTCTCCTGAAATCTTGGTTTTGTTATTGTCTTCCAATCTCTTTCTAAAATCTAAAGAAGATGAATTAGTCTACTTGGTTATTTTACTTTTAATTTCTTGTAAGCACTTCAGTTTTCCCTCTCAGAAACAAAGACTTTAACACTACCAATAAAGTTTTAATGCTTAAAGTTAAAATTTCCCAAGCTCATGTATAAAACGTGACTGTAATGCTTGTGCATTGTTCATGAAAACCAGGCATGTTCATTCACACATTTGCATCACTTTTCCTACCTACTCTTCTCTCTGCCTTACCTCACACTGTAATTGTTGATTTCACACCTCTTTGAGAAAGTATTTGAATGGAGAAATTAAATATTCTATTCAGAAAAAAAGTGTCTCTTAAACCTGCTCTTTAACTACAGTTAGGAGTAACTTCAGAAATCATTTGTGTTTCATGTCAATTCATTTCTGAGGCTATGTTTATTCTTCAGGTATACCAAGATGCCAAGATGCTATAAGCTTTTCATCAAGTCCTTCTCTTTAACCAGGATGGTGAGATGCTATCGGTTTTCTTGGTTAAAAAAGGAGATGGCTACTAAATATGTGGAAAACCTCTTTCTCATTTTGAGCTAGGTCTGCTGGAGTTTCTTGTCTTTTTATAGCCCAAGATTTACTCTGAGCTCCGTTACCACACTTCCCCAAGGACAATGTTCTGTGAGAAATGTGTTGGACACCAGGGAGGGCAGCATATAAAGAGCTTCTCATCATAGGTAAAAACAGCAGAATCTTTTAAGTGTCAAGTCTCTGATAAGGAAAAGGATTAAAGGCAATGCTAAATTTGAACCTGAGCGTTTTCCTGCCATGGGGTTCTTTGCATTTATACAACCTTGGTTTGTTCTTAGTGACTGTGCCTTCAATGAGGCACTGATGAGACTCGTTGTGAAGGTCATGTTATGCTTTCTGCTGATGCACTGGATGTAACATTATGCTGAACTGATGAATGAAGGCAGAAAGAAGAATGGAGAAAGTGTTAAACGGATATGAAATGGAATATTCAGAAAACAGCCCCAGGCAATCAGAACAGGGCAGGGATGACTGAACAAAAGAACGAGGTTATCTACTCTCATATGTTAAAAATTCTCAGGGGGCTCTGTGTCAACCTTTAAAAAAACAAACCAGAACAATGCAGCAACAGAAACAAGAAAGGAAGAAAGGAAAAAAAAAAAAATCCCCATTTCTTTCCTGTCTGGAAATGTTACTTTATCTTCCGTTGCAGCAATGGATGCCTTTACAAGAACAAAAGGGAATGAACAGGAGGTATAATTAGACTTTCCAACACTTAAACAGTCACAAAACTATTTTTTTTTTTCCCCTGAAGAAAGATGATTCAAGTTTCTTAGTACATGGTATTTAACTTAAATAATACAGGGAGCAATGCAACTACAGCAAAGGCTGAGAGCCAAGATTCTTTTCACATAAAACTGGTAGGCAAAGTCATTTTGTAGAGCAGCTTGCCTGCTTAGGGATACAGGCAGCTCTCAAAGTGAAGAAGTAATCGGAACAGTATCAAAACATCGAGTGTGCATTTCCACTGAGATTCCCAAGACTTCTACTGAAAATTCCCCCTTGATGTGCACTCATATTTATAATAGGAAAACAAACTCTCCTTTGATGAGTTAGAATAACAGCTATGAATCCAAGTTTCTACTGATTTTCACACAATTCCTATTTTTTCCAGTTTCTTTTTGACAAAAGTTAAAATCACACCAAGAAAACACTCCTAATATAATAACTACTATTAAGATCTTCAAATTAATGCTTCTGTAAAATTTAAATAATACATTAGAAGTTTCCAAATGCTGTGAAGAAAAAAAAAAAAAGGAAAAAGAAAAACACTTGCTTGTAGAATCCAAATGGTACAGGCAGCTATATCAGTTGTACTACTCAAACCATGTCCTGCAGAAAACACACTGGATCCTGTTGAAATCAATGCAAGCTCCACATGCAGAACTGAGAAGGGGTTTTGGTATCACACTGCAACTGATGGCAAATGTTTATGCCGTTTTAGTCCCATCTGATACATTCATGGCAGGTATGGATTTCAAGGTAGGTATAAATCAAGAGTAATGAGAACTAGGTGTGACACTTCAAAGAAGGGGATTAATAAATATAAGAAATGCACAACTGAAATTAAGTAGTTTGGCCTTTCTTTTTAATGAAATGAGAAAATTTAAGGCTCAGCAAACTAAACAGAATTTTTATTTGACTTATATTAGCTTTAAATGGAATGTGTTGTTAGCAATGGCATTTAAGAAAAGGGAAAAAACAGAGTTAGTGAGGCTTAAAAACAGCAAGGGAGTAGAATATGTTCCAGTAAGAAAGCATATGAATCACAGAGAACTGCTTTCTGTTATAGCAACAAGATCAATTAGATCTGCAACAGCTGAAAACCATTAACTGCTGTTGGCTGCTGTTAGCGTAATGGGTTTTTTTCTGCTCCTTATTCTGGTGTCAGTTTATCACTTTACTACCCAAACAGTTCTGCCTGAAGCCCTGGTAATCTTAAATATAGAATTGTTAGGAACAAAAGAAAATCTCCCAGCATACAAATTGAAGTATTAAATATTACTAACCTTTTTATAGATTAAACACAGCTTCAGCTGCCAAAATTGTTCAGTACAGTGTCAGAGATGTCTTTGTTTTATGTTTTCATTTTTTTTTATTTTGTGAGAGGTAGAGACAGTCGCCTAATGTTAGTCAATTTAACTGATTTCTAGCCAGTCATGTAAGGGGGAAAAAACTGGGGCAAGAAAAGCTTCCATAGAGCAGACAGCAACAGCATTTCTTCCTTCTTCTCCTACTTTATGAAAACAACCAAAATTAAGTTAGTCAGACCCCTGTTCTTCTCACTGTCTCAGGGTTCCTGCACTGCGACACCGTGGTCCTCGCTGTCCACGAAGTTCTGTACTACCTGGGCTTGGTCCTTTCCTCTTTCAAATTTGCAACACATCACCTTCTCTAAAACCATACCATCTTTCTACACAGTTTATCCACAGCACAATGTTCCTGATTTTGAGAAGGAAAAAATGGTATGTCTTTTACTATATTTTCATCTAATTATTCATAGCATAACACTCAAAGTGACAGGCGGTCTTCTAGATGAGGTTTGTTTTCTTCTGCTCATTAATGGCTCAACCTCAGGCAGCATTATTTCTGTAACTTGTCAACTCGGTTTTCTCAGCTCAGCGCTATTCCCTTTCTTCATCATCTTGGTGGCTGCTTCTTCAGGCTTTCAAATTGTTGAGTGGGAAATATCAGGAACACCACTGCTTACACCCTGGGCTAAATTAATGCCTCTTGTATGAGGAGCCATGTAAGCAAGTGTTAGATTTTTTTTTTGTAGTGGGTGGTAGGGGAAATGAAATGCCAACACTGATTTATGTTCTCAGGGTTCAACTGAGAGATAAGCCTGCCTGCTTCAAACAATGAGGTGTGGTTAAGAGATCCATAAGATAGTACTAAACCAATGAGAAACATTTGCACAGGACATTCAGACACTAGGTTGACCTAGCCAGGGCCTGGGAAGTAAAGCAGACCCCAGCTTTGATGAAGAGTTGGTGCTAATGGTTGTGTCTGTCGGGACTTCACAGTTTAGATTCCTACACTGCCTGTAGAGTAAGTCACCAGCAGTTTGCACAGACCTCTGGTGGCCAACACTAGTGTGCTTGCATGACTGCCTGCAAAAGGGACATGTTTAACACCCCCCTCTCTGTCCCAGGCACGGTTATATCACGACTCTCACTGGCTAGAGGGGCAATAAAAACCTGTTTTCTTTATCATCTTCATCAAAATTCTCTTCTTCCTATCCTTGTGCTTAGGACACAGGCCCTCTGTGGCTAGGATGGGACCGAGAAGCACAAACATCTGAGGTGTGCTTTCAAACCCTTAATACGTATGTATTTAAAGTGATATCCCACAGCCTCTCCTCCACTGCATCACTCGGCTGCTTGGGCATCATCAGAATATCTGAGCACCTGCAACTCAGCAGAAATTGCATGAAATTATAGGAAATCATGTTGCCAAGAGATACCTGTAAGCACGAAGAGGAAACTGGTGATGAAAGACTCCATCTTACCCTTCTGTGCATGATTAATGACATATAAATAATAAGAAAAAATGCAATATTTAATAATAATTTATATACCAAATAACCCATATTTCTTTAGTTGTCCTAACTTACATTCAAACTTACAATGCTATAGCTTTACAATTCAAAGCCATTTAGTAGCTGCCTGTGTCCTAGAAAGGAAAACACTTAAGAGAAAGTCCCAGTGCAGCTGAGGGAATGGGGTGGAGGGTAGACAAGGTGTAGATGGACAATAATGCCGAAGGATCAGTTTAACAGCAAATTCTGGTTTTACTTCAGATGTACAGTTGTGTTAATAATGAAGTGTACATCAACAATAGCCAGCCTCGAGTGCGAGCAATGTTATGTTTTGTTTTTCTGCACAAGATGGATTTTTTATAAAAACAGGAGAGTGCTTCAAAACTTTCAACATTTATATCTCAGAACTAAGTGCACAAGCCAATCCTGTAAAGAGGGACCTGCTCTTTCTCATTTCTTCCTATCTGTTACCAGGATCAGAATAAAAGATTGAATAGGGCTATGAAGATGGTGAAGGATCTTGAGGGGAAGACTTATGAAGAGCAGCTGAAGTCACTTGGTCTGTTCAGCCTGGAGAAGAGGAGACTGAGGGGAGACCTCACTGCAGTTACAACTTCCTGTGAGGGGAAGAGCAGGGGCAGGCACTGATATTTTTTCTCTGGTGACCATTGACAGGACCCAAGGGAATGGCCTCAAGCTGTGTCAGGGGAGGTTTAGGTCGGATGTTAGGAAATGATTCTTCACCCAGAGGGTGGCTGAGCACTGGAACAGGCTCCCCAGGGAAGTGGTCACAGCACCAAGTCTGACAAGAGTTCAAGAAGCATTTGGACAACATTCTCAGGCACATGGTGTGATTCTTGGGGCCGTCTGGTGGAGGGCCAGGAGTTAGACTCAGTGATCCTTGTGGGTCCTTTCCAACGCAGGATATTCTCTAATTCCATGAAGAATTTCGTTTGGTAAAAGCTATTTTAAGATTTACAATGGTTTAGCAAAATACTTCTTAAGTCAAATATTTTGAAAGCATCTTGTTTGTGAAGCGGAGTGCAAAAAAGAAATAAAGCAGGCGCAAACAAAAAACATTTTCTCAGGAGAGAGTGTTTGAATTCAAGTCCAGACTTTAATCTCCCTGGCAGCTCATGGACTAATGCTGCCCAAGTTGGAGAGTGGTGATGACTGTCGATTGCTCTCAGTACAAGGAAAGGGACATTACAATGCTATTATGGACTTTTTACCCCACTTCCAGCCTCAGAGAACATCCTCTGACTGACTAATCTGGTAAACTATACAACTTGATCAGCTATTATATGATCACTAGATTAGGGTAAAACCAGGACTGCTTTGCAACTTGCGGAGTTGGAATCCTTCCACATACAGCCTTTCAAGGGCTGAAACAAACTGTGCTGCCAAGATAACAACAGTGTAGCCTGAATAATAAGAAAGTATTTTGGACATGGATTTAATTTCAAGTTCATAATTAAGCTTTAATGAAAGTTTCTCTTCAGAGAGAAATCCAGGCTTTGGGCCACTACAATGCTGCCCTACCTCTGTGCAAAGTTTTATACCACTGTATTCTTAACTTACAGTATTGATACAGGGTCTGATTATAATCTGTACTGTACATAAAAGAAAGAAATCACATTCAGGTCTTTGCTAACTGTTGATGTAACCAGCAATTTCTGTTAGAAATTAGTACATGACGCCATTAAGGGAAAATTATCTTATGTTTGCCACTTTAAAAAAATCTTGTATCTTCCCCCAAAAGCAGACAGTTTTTACTCTGAGTGACATGTCAAATTTTACATTCCCATAGCAAAGAACTTACTAAAAAGGCAGTAGAATCCATTGTGTGAAACATAATAAAGAGAATTTTTTTTAAATGAAGGAAGGGAGAATTGGTTCATTTGATTAAGGGGAGCACTTGGGGATATGGTACTTGAATTTATCACTCCTTGGCAGTGGTAATTTTGCCATCCTATCTAGAAGAGCAGAGCAAAGGATCTACACAACAAGTAAAATTTCTCTCCTTGCATCCAAAAGATTATAAAGCGAAAGTAAAAAGAGACAAGCTTGTTGAGGAAGGGAGAAATTATAACTTAACAAGGAGGCAGCCCACATCTGTCACTCAGGAACCAGACTGGAAAATGTTCTGGTATATTATCATTTTCTAAAAGGTTTATTTTTGTAAAACTGAGAGTAATCTCAATGTCTAAAATACCAGATACCAATATCAGGAATAAAGGATTAAACAACAGTTAAAGTATGGGACCTAAATAAATACCATTTTCAGAAGTAAATTCACCTTGTTACATTTATCTACTTCTGTGTTTGAAATACATGCTTCAAATTTAAATGTAAATGGATTAAGCACAATGCTGAAGCCCTTCTAAGCATTTATAGGAAAGAAATACTAATCTTGGCTTTCAGCGTATTTATAGGATTTGAAAAGTCACCTGCAATCATAAAAGATTTTCTAAGCTGTACTCTGAGACAGTTGTGTGAAATACCTTCATTCACAACAATGGAACTTTTACTTCCGGTAAAAACTTGACGGTATTTTTCAGTTTAGTATCTACTTCATGAAGTACCTTGTGTTAAAAAACCCCTGTGGACTTCACAAAATATCACCTGGCATTTCTCTCCTTCTGTAAAAGAAATACTATGCCAAGAGTGTCCTTACGAATTCCCTCCTTTGCCTGTTAGACAGGCAGGAGGATTTCTTGCAGATCAGGATCAGGGGTGTGGGGGGGCCCTGTTGTGAACACTGTCTCTTCTGTGAGATGATGCTTTTTGAAGAGAATGGTTTTGCAGACATTTTCTCTAACCTCATGTAGTCAGTCAGGGATGGTTTTTTTGCATGGACAGTGTGTTAGTGGAGAATCTTCATCCCCACTTCTCACATGCTTTTTCTTGGATGTTGTCTGAGTAAAAATGAATAATTTCACCGTTGCTCACCTTATTAAAGCTGCCATCTGAAATAAAGTATATGCACACTTGCAAGGCTACAGGTTTAAAGAGAGAAAGCTGTAAGGAGAGAAAGGAAAGTGCTTCCTTGCCTTGGAGCTTACACCAGTGTCTTGGATGGGATACAGCACCTCATCAGCAAGGGAGCTGCTTCCACACAGTCTTAACTGCTTCCCAAAACCAAGAGGTTTTGCCATTGGAGCTATGCCTGATGGTGGCACAGTATTTTCCACCTTATGACTTAAACTATGACAGTGGCAGAACTTGAAAGCATAAATCAGCCTGAGTCCCATGAATGAGATCAAAGTAATGTCTTCTTTTTTCTCTCTTTTCTTTTTCTTTAATTTTTTTAAAAAAAATTTGGCTCAAAGGCTTTGTTCTAATAGTAATAGTCATCAGAAAAGCAGAATAGCCCAATGATTACTCTGTTTTTTAACAGATGACTCATCCTTTGATGAATCTTGAGGGAAAAGAGCACTGGGGTTCTTGTCTTTCCTGGAGTAGCTTCAGACCTTCGTGAGTCAAGCCTCATGCACTGAGAAAGACAAATCTACAATGCTTACCACTGTGTTAGTAATGAGTGATCTGTGCATCAGCTAGCACACATTCCTTCTTGAGTCATGTATTTAAAACATGTTACTTCAGCAAACATTAGATAATTAGCAGCTCTTAATTGTAGTTTAATTTCTTACCTTTTCCTGTAACTTTTAAAATGCTATCAGAAACAAAAGTCATTTCAGTGCTTCAGAGTTGTTCCATATTGCATCAATCCACCAAACAAATATGACAGAAACCCAGTTAAAATGTTTTACAATTTCCTCACTGGGCTACAAAAGGGTTAAATAGCCAAGCCAAAAAGCCTTTAATGAAAATGCTACAAGGACTTCACAACAGTTTCACAATAAACGTAGATATTTATAGATTTTCTGTGCACTAAGAGCACAATAGAAAGTTGGTCCAGGTAACAAGTTTGGTTTAAGATGACAGTTCAGTGGGCACACAACACAGAGTACAACTGCACTGCCGCTCTCTCCACAAAGTCTACACGGGCTCAGACAGGGTTATTAAGTACAAGGGAAGACAGCTTTTTACAGTGAGGAGCTGCTTTGACTAATGAGGCTCCGACACATGCAAGCCACTTTTGTGATCCAGTTCCATAATACGAATGTTCCTTTTAAGATGTGCGCTACACGCATGATCACAGCGAAACAAATGCACGAGACGAAAAGTGAGGAAACGAAGGGAAAAAAGCTTTCTCGGTCATTTTAAGTTCCTACCCTTGTATTTGATATTTCAGCCCCAGTACCTTCAAGATTAACAAATCCTTTTTTCTATATTATGCTTTACACCAATCTACTAAATTATTGAAATTTAATTATATTGAGTGCATATTTCAGTTGCAGTGGAATTTTTTCCCGCATATTTGCATGTACTAGTGACCACTAAAGTCTGCTATATTCTTGTAGAATTTTTCTTGTAGAATATTTCAGTTGCTATTTTGCTTGCTTGCCAACTCACTTCTTAAAGATGACAAATTAAAAAATCGAAGCCACAACCATAAATCTGTTAGGATCTTATTGTTATCTGGGCTTTAAAAACCAGACAGGGAAGTATTTGAAAATGTTTTTTCACATGAAATATTATTGGAAGAAAATTTATATGGCTTCCACTGTTCTAGCATCACTGCATATGAAAAATGTCAGGAAATTTATCTTTACAACCACCCTGCAAGATAGGAACACATACTATTCCTATTTTATGCATAGGCAATTAAAACACACCAAGACTAAGTAACAGGCCATTTTATAAAAGAATGTGGAGCTGAACTTTCGTCTTCCAAATCACACAAGCCTAATTGCTTCCTTGACTAGAGATAAATAGGAGGCAGCCTAGCCAAAGGTGTATATTAGTGTTTAACTGTAGAAATCACATTTCACACAGATTTAACAATTGTTCAACTATGTTTCCCCATCAACTTAACTCACTCCTGACAATAACCCAAACCTATAAAAAAAGCCAACCAAAACTACCTCAACTATGAATCAAAGGTACAAATCAAAGGTAATAACTAAGAAGGAGGATGTTAGCCTTTCCACGTAATAACTTAAAACAAGGATGTTAGCATTTCTGAATGACTGAATTGGGAGTTCAAGTTCAGAAGACATCTTTTGCTTGTTCCCTCAAAAATGATGATAAGTATGTAAATATTTCACTTGCTAACATCCAGTTTATCAGTTATCTACGTTGTTCTGTAAGAATAACCCTTGTTGGTCATTACCACTCCCCCAATCACTTGTGTGAATCATACACAGTGCAAGTAATTTTATTCCTATCAGCTTACTGATTAAAATGTTATGCAGTACAGAGTGAAGAACTGACTCCCTCAAGATCCCAACAGAAAATGTTCCTGGTTTACAGGTGTATTGACATCCCTTTGTTTGCCAATTTCTAATTCAGTTAGAAAGCCAGATTGATCTTGTATGACAGTGCTATGTCAAGCCTTACAGAATTCTGCATATCTCACAGTAACAATATTAGCTTTCATCAGCCAAAGTTTTAATCTAATAAAGATGGATGCACAGTTAAATAATATGGATTGGCGTTACACCTCTCTCCTTGATTTCTGTATCAATGGCTATCTGCACTACATTACTTCACCTACAAATGATGTCAAGGACAGGCTATAATCACATCTGTAATTTTTGTTAACTTTGCTTATGGACAAGAGTAAGATTTGAATTCCAGTTAAATTAAAAAGAGGGGGGAAAGAGTAAGAACTTAGGTTGGCTTCTAATTCTGACCTAGTTTCCACGTTTCTCTAGGAATTTATGACATGCCTCACACAAGGATAACAGGGCAAGATTTTAGTTGTTATCAGAGTAATTTCAGATGCTGTATTTGCCAAAATGGTGCAAGGAACTGTCTGAAGAGGAGGAAAAAAAGAAGAAAGGGGAGGAGTACAGGGGAAAGAGGGAGGACAACAACTTATTTTAAATTCTCTCTTCCCATGGAAGCAGAAACACCTCTAAGGTCAGGCTTCAGGAGTTTTGGCTGTAGGCTGACTAGCCTCGCCATCTGTGACCTTGCAGAGCACTCCCATGGCATTAACATGAAAAATTTGCTAAAGTGGAGCAATTCCAAATGACTGAAACTCATATGTGCATTTACTAATTTTAAGTGAATACAAAGTCTTTTTTTCAAACTTGTTAATCTCAGACGTGAATCTTATTTCCCTGCCTGTTTGAATGTGGTTTCTAAATCAAGCTGCATGTAGGAAGCAAGGACCGTATTTGCAATGTATTTTAATTCTCCACATTCTGATATGTACAATTCCCAGTTATGTCTTGGTTGCACCCAGGCCATGGAAGAGAAGACCCAGCTGCATATTCTAGAACTACTCCATAGAATAATAAGGTAACACCTTGAAGAAACTTAAGACTGCCTTCAAATTGGCCACATATGCAAAACACACAGGATCTACAAACTCCTCTACATAGGAGAAATAATCAGGCCTAGCTGTGTTAAACAGAAGATAAAAAAAATACTTACAAGAATATGATTATAAGGAATGTGAGCAGATTGTCGTCTTTCATTCAGAGTCTTATCACAGAAAAGAGGATATACTAGCTGTAAAGTTGTATTTGGCTAGACTTTGACTGGCTGAATGAATATAAGCCACCATTTCAGTTTATTTAATTTAAAAAGCAGGTCAAAGTGCTGCTTTCAGCTACCTATTAATATTGAAAGGATCTTCTGGTTATTACAGTTATATGCCAAAATGTCTTCAACGCAGCACAACTATACTAAATTGTATGCCTCGCTGAACAAAAAGAATGATGACTAAACAATTTTTTTAAGACTTTGGAGTGCAAAAAGATCATTAATAACACTAGACTAAAAAATAATCAACTTATCCTTCCATGATATTTTCACCCGAATGTATCTGAAAAAACTACTTCAGACTAATGGGAAAGAAATATTTGCTTTAGAAATAAATTCTCCCTGGTCCTCTCTCTTCCCTCCTACCCTGGTTGTGAACATCTTTTTCCTCCATAAAGCAAGTCCTAATAAAATTATTAACCAAAGAGTAAAAAATTCTGGAAACACTATTTTAATTATGTTCTAACAAAAATAATGACAGCATTAAATTTAACCTTACAAAATTAAAAAAGACTGATTGTTTTTTAATTTGAGGGATTGGAGATCAAAACGGGGAACAATAAAAGTCAAATTTTAGCAAAATTATGTTTCCCATATTACACCATCTATTCTGTAATACCTTGAGCTCCTGCTGTTCAATTTCATTATGTCCTTCTGCCATTCGTTCATACTTTATTTACAGTGATGTTAAAATGGGTATAAAAAGCTAGAATAGCTCCAAACTAGAGGCTGATAAACACTGTTGCAAAGTTGCACTGGTGTAAGTCAGACTCTTTACATTACAAGTTGGAATTAGGCTCCAGTTTTGAAAAACTTGTCCACGTTGTGAAAAGTGAAGAGGACTAAGGAGCGTGCGCAAAGCTAAGCAAGGTGCCTAAGTTTTTGTAGGATTACAACTTTTTTACTACATTAGGTGGGGTTTGCTTATTTCTCAGGACTAGAGGATTACTACAAACTCGGTTTTGGCTTTCTCCAGATGAGATTTGCTATAATGAGATAGCCATAATGTTCCTCTTAATCACACCGAAACATGAGTTTGGGGTTTTTTTCAGAGGGGAAGAGAGAGAGAGAAGTGAGTATTATTTCAGCTAATTATTATTAGCTAATCAAAACGGAAATTCCCAGGCTATTTGCCATTTACATTATAAGTGGATTGCTCTGTGGAGAGAATAACTGACAATCATTCAATATTCTTGTAATAATACTGTAAATATCTGTTTGATAACAGCAACAGTCTCATTTGTTCAATTTATAACTAATCAATGGCAATAATTAAATATTTTGCAGCAAGAAATTCTATTAAGAAAGTGCTGGTTTGTGCAGGATGACAAAGGCTATCTGTTCACAAATTAATGCTTTGCTTCAGAATTAAACATCAAGAGTTGTCCTCCAAACAAGGACAGATTTGATGGGGAGGCTGAGGGGAGTACAATGCAGCCCACGTGCTCTAGGCAATTTCCCCATCTGTACTACAGATGCATCTAGCCCTCTCCGAACCCAAACACTCTCTGTCTGAAAAGAATAATAGAACACTGAGCTAAGTGACTTCGAACTTGTTTGCCTATTATAGGTGCAACAAAACCTCGCAATCTCTACAGTATGTTATTCTCAGACAACAGAATCAGCCTTGTTGGACAAGAATGGAGTAAAATCCATCTAATTTAGTAACTACAGAATTGTGAAGAACTTAGAAAGGGCTTCAGAATATATACTCACATTTTCATTGGACTGAAAAGACTTGACTGTGTATTAGGTTTGAGTGGTACAGTTTTGGTAGTGGGGGGCTACAGGGAGGGTTCTGTGAGAAGCTGCTAGAAACTTCCCCACATCTGATAGTGCCAATGTCAGCCGGCTCCAGGACAGATCTGTGGCTGGCCAAGGCTGAGCCCATCACCATGATGGTAGTGCCTCTGGGACAACACACTTAAGAAGGGCTCCATGCTGAAGCAGGGGAACACTGTGAAGAGTCATCCCACTGGGGAGGAAGGAGTGGCACAGACAACGTGTGATGAAATGAATGCAGCCTCCATTCCCTGTCCCCTTGCACCACTGCGGGAAGGAGGCAGAGAAAATCAGGAGTGAAGCTGAGCTCAGGAAGAACAGAGGGGTGGGTGGAAGGTGTTCTTAATATGTGGTTTAGTTTCTCATTGCCCTGCTCTGATCTGACTGGTAATCAATTCAATTCATTTCCCCAAGCTGAGTCTGTTTTGCCAATGATGGTAATTGGCGAGTGATCTCTCCCTGTTCTTCATTATATTTTCTTTCCCTTGTCCAGCTCAGGAGGTAAGTGATAGGGCAGCTTGGTGGGGATCTGGCATCCAGCCACATTCCATCCACCACAGACTGTTTATACATTGCTGCTTATAGTGATAATTTTCAATGTATCACCACAGCATCTAACGAAGAAGAACTATTTTCTTCATATATTTGCACTGACAAAACACTTAAATACATTATCTGAAGCAAGCTATTACTTAAGCATTAAACTAATGAGACAGTCAAAATACTGGAAAATTATAATCTCATCACAAATCAGATCACAATGTATCTCAGCTAATTAGCAGAAGAAAAGCAGTAATAAATTACTTGTGTTTCTTGTTGGCCACTAAATCGGCTTTCAACATATTTTAAACAGTACTAAATATGAAACCACTGCTTCTTACTAACAAAGAGTTGTTAAAATACCAAATTTCTACTGTTTTTAAGTGTTTATTTTTGGACAGCCCTATAGAAAATAACAAAGCTTTTTCTGTAGGGGAAGCAATGGATGTTTTCAGAACATATGGCATTAGCAGCATTTATCTAACATACCTAAAAATATGTGCTGATATATAATGGCTGAAGACATAAAACCACTACAGATAACACTTCCCAAGCACTTCAAGCCCAAACTCAAGGGCAGGTCCCCAAGGCATCATGAATATTCACTCAAAGTTCAGGTCTAGGACAAGGCTAGTAGCTTGGCTATTCCCAGAGGAGGGACTGTGTTTCTCATACCTCCCCATACTATGGGTTCTCAAATCAAATTATGACTAAACTTCTGCTCAGTCCAACATCTGGAGATAATCCAGGGAGTTCACTTTCACCAGCTGTCCTGTGTAAGTATTTGTCTCATTCCATGGCTGTAGATCGGTGCGATGACCTGATTACCTCCTTGTTATTCCATAATACAAATTTCCAGCCTTCCATTCTCATTTACTGCTTTTTACGTGATGGTGCAGAAAATGAGGCAGTAGTCTCTCAGGAGTTAAATAACCAGAGCAGGACTGCTGCTTTCTGTGACATTCACCCACTGAAGAACTGCACTGCTACGGATGAAAGCACTAAGCAGCACCTTTTGGTGAATTCGGGGAAGGTGAATGAGTAACAGTTAATGGTTATCCCGATACTGGGAACAAAAGTATCTGTGAATTTTATTTACTCTAGAGGGTAAATAAGCAGATCAGTGACACATACTTCTTACACAGACAAAATATCGTTTGAAATATTTGTTTGAGAACCAGAATGCTCAGAGGAAGGACATTAGTGTCTTAAAAAAACAAGTGAAAGTGGTTGTGGTAGAGAAAGAGCAAGAGAAAATGTTATCATGCTGCATCACTGTCACTTCTTTTGCTGTTCAGCTTCACGTTGTTTTCCACGGGAACAATTGCCACACTGAGCTGCACTCAGGGAAGTCCCTAACCTGTGAATATCCCCGCGTCAGGACAAACAGAGACTGGTGAGAGAAGAACAAAGATGATGACTATTACTTTTAAGCAAAGGGAATGGAAGCATTTTACGAGTTGAGTCAGAGCGCTGACACACTTTCCAATGCAGGCATGCTCCCTCCCCCACCACTTTCTACACAGACTCATTCACAAAACAACAATAAATAAGTCAAAAGCAAACGCGGACAACTGCTCAGTTATCAATCCAGAGTTTCAGCTGCTTCCTGAAATTAATTAAAATAGCCAGACTTGCCACCCTCATCCTAACTAACAAGTTTGGGTCTCCTTCCCCTGTACCACAGCCTTCCCTTAATTTGCTTTCTTTTCAGTCGCTTCTAGTCCAAGCATCCCCAAAAGTCTCCAAAGTGGGTTTATTTTCCTTTTCTTCTTGAAATAGAGCTGATATGCCCCAAAAGACTTTATTTGCATCTGTAAACCACAAAGACCCTTCAAAGGGTCATCAGCGGATGGGGAATGAGCGTGGTTGGGGAACTCTGAAGAGGTGAGCAGTGCTGAAAGCAGAGAAGCCATTGGAACAGATGATTCAGAATAGGAGAAAACACTTATTTTAAGCTTTTAAGCTTTGCTGGTTGCCCCCTGCAAAGGATTTCCCTGGGGAACAGCTCATTGTACTAGCAGTGGGAAACACGAAGGCAGGGAAGTATGAGCTCAGACGAAGAGACAATGAGCACAAGGCTCCTTCCAGAGTGACTCATCCAGCCTCTGGGACAGAGGAAACCGATCACTCCATAAATCAGCATCTTTTGCTAACAATCCAAGTAGTGGCACTTGGCAGTGGGGAAAGCAGCTGTTCACTTCTTCTAACAGCTCATGGGATGATGCTGGGAAATGGCAGTTAAATAGAGGTTCTGGGGAGATGTCATTTGGTGACAAGCCGAGAAGGAAGTAGTACAATAAGGTACTTAAAGGAATTCATTTGACTTTGCATAAATAATAGGGAATGGGATCAGAGTATTCCAGTAAGACTAAAGTTCTGCTAGAGCAAAGACAATTTTCTCAAACTTGTGGGCCACTCATGATTTTTCTTGTAAGAGTTAATTTTTACATAATTTATATGCCAGTAGAGCGGTTTTCTCATAACAAAGTCCCATCTACCATTTAATAGAAAGGAGAGAGAGATTTTGAAAAAACATGTTGGTTTGGGTTTTTTTTTCCCCACAAAGTTATTAAAGGTAGTAAAATTACAAGCAAACTAATTGGGAAAAAGTCCCCAATATGTATTTCTCAGTGTTATTACTTTTACATTTAGTGTGTTAGCACTAAAGAATCTGCAGGGAGGAATCCCTTTCCTGATGAGCACTGGTGTCTTGTCTTGCCTTGAAAAGCTAAAGCGCTTCTATTCTTACAGAAGGCAAGTAACACACCAGAACATGGAATTAAGTGATGCACCACATATTACGTTAGTTTCACTATTAATTAATCAGAGCCAGTGGTTTGAGAGTAAGATATTTTACTAGAACGTGCTGCTTTCAGTTTGTCTTACAGTCTGGTGTTCAGGAATGTCTCTTCTGACCAGTGTCTCTCATCCCCCTCTAGCCCCACAAGGATTTGGGGGGAAAAAAAAGAAGGAATAAGTAATTTTTATTGTATTCTGGTTGGTTTTACTATTATCTTCTCAAAAATATCAAGGATACAACGTAAAGCAGCATACGAGTTTTCAATTACATTAACCAAACAAATCTGATGCAGATAGCTGAGCCACCAAAGCTCCCCCTAGATGATGAGAATCAGCCTGGGTCCTCTAGAGCTGACCTACCACCTCCAGCTGCCTGCAGAGCCCTGCAACTCAGCCACATGTGCCACAGTGTCTGGGAAGAACCAGGGTGACCAATACCTGGAGTTCACTTCTTCTCCAGCCATCAGGGGGACCCAGGTGCCAGCTGGTCCTGTTTGACCAC
Organism: Edolisoma coerulescens; assembly: GCA_013397115.1. Classification (NCBI taxonomy): domain Eukaryota; kingdom Metazoa; phylum Chordata; class Aves; order Passeriformes; family Campephagidae; genus Edolisoma; species Edolisoma coerulescens. The sequence goes on along the minus strand of VWZW01013750.1, from coordinate 2,980,693 downwards.
CTTTGATCTCATGTTACACATCGGAAGCAAAGGACAAGTGGGTCTTGTACCACACGAAACTTTTGAAAATCAGAAATCCTCTCCCTCCCAGACTCTTAACAGGCAGCCATAAAAATAATTAAAGGAAAAAAAAANAAAAAAGAAAAAAGAAAAAAAAGAAAAAGAAAAAAAGAGAGGAGCAAGAGGTTAGTTCGCAAGCAATGTTATTCCTCAGAGAAATACATTCACCCATTCATCCAGAGGTGACTAAACATTCTGAAAACCATTTAACCGGTTTTCTGTTGGAGAAAGGCAAAGAAGGATAGGCAAAAGAAGAGGTTACTTTATCCTCTCCTCTTCTCTTCTTTTCTCTGGGAAATACAACTTCCTTCGAAGAATTGAGATAACCCACCAAAACCAGCCACTGCTTTCAGAAACAGAAGCCTATGGCTAATGATTCCAAGCCAGTTCAGTTTTGAATAACTGTATTTACAGATAAAAAAAGAACAACTGTCTGTTGATGTCCCATCCCTGAAACTAAGAGAAGCACTCCTAATGTGAACACTGAAATATCTATTCTTTTTTCAGACAAAAAAAAAAAATCCTAAGACTGCCTTTTTCAAGAAAGACAGCTCATAAAATCATTGAGAAATCTTTCTTCTGCTGGATAAAATACTTCTTCAGCTTTGACAATCTGGAAAAACTCTAACTGTTACAGTAAGCACAAAATAAAATGAAAAAATAACCCCGAAACAAATAATCTTACTTTTAGCCTTTCACACATTCTCAATTTCTCCTACCAAGAGCAGAACAGACTTGAGAGGATGAGCAGCATGGTCTGAAACCATGGAAACTGTAGTTTGCCTGTTTTTCTTAAGAGTTGGACAACAGGCCCTGTCTGAAATCTAGTTTCCACAAGGTTTTGCAATTAGAGAAGTCAAGTATGAATGCAGCAAGTTAGGGAACAAAAATAAACAGCATTTCATACTTCATCCTAAAAGTTTCTAAGTTATTATGAAAGTCTTTTCAGAACCACCCTTTGAGAATCAGATTATTGGATCATCATCTCATTTTCTGGCCAAGAATGCTTGCAATTTAAAGAAAAGCATAATAATGGGCTGCACCAGTGTGACACAGGTATTTTGCAAGACAGAATTTATATACCTTATTTTGGTAATTTCCCTCTTCTCCCTTGACTCAGAATTTTTAGAGGATGCAACAATGTAGAGGACTTACCTTTTCATATACATACACACCTTAGAGTCAGCTTAGAGTCAGACCTTTTGGTCTGTTGAATATAGAGGTGCAATTGAGTAAAGATGCTAAGATTCACAGTTGATTTACATTCCTTAGCTGACCAGACCTTAAGTGCAAAATCTTAAATTTTTCACTTTTACTCCCCCAAAACTTACCACACATGGTGAAGGACATGTTTGGTTTCTCTTTTCTTTTAAACAAAGCAACATCTTCAGGAGAAAAACTGTTCCCAGACTCAAAATAGGAGGAAAGATCCAGGACCAACAAGAGAGACTTGCATTCAAACACTGACCTACTTCCTATTATAGCTCTCCTCATAGCTGAAGAACACACAGTGCTTCCTCAGTAAAACTGAAATGGTGTGGCATATGCTTCTATAGACAAATAAAATGCTGACAGGCAATGCAGTAAACTGAGCCACACCACTTTTTCCTCCTGTGAAATCCCTTTAAACATCAGTATTACATTATTCACTCCAATAATGACTGAGTACTTTATAAATGGGACAGAAAGTCAATTATTCTACACAATGCACCACCACAAGCAAGACTGTAAGATCGATGTGCCCATAGCCTATTTTACAAATACTTTAACAAAAAACAAACAAGAGAATTAAGTTCATAGCTTCTTAACACTTTCCAGAGCTGGTAATGTATGTACTGTAACTCACAAAGGCTATTTATAGAGGCGTGTTTCTGCACAGCATTCCTAGAAAATCGTTTCTATTAACCCTCGGATACCATGTTTGTTGAAGCCCTGAGGATGTGTTACAATTAAAAATTGGTGTGAAATTTGAATTTCAACAGTGTTTTTTATTACCCAGACATAAAATGCCGGTTGACACTTCGTGATTAAGATGAAACACTGAGGATCATTTGATTAAAACCAACAAAAGAGCAATAAAAGCCATCAGTCCTAAGTACCCCAGTTTTAAACACACACTGGGAGACCCCAGTCACTGGGATGTGTAGCAAGCATACTTGTTGAGAACCTGAACAGTATGGCTTTGACTTGCAAACATGCAAATTTAAAAGATCAGAATTAATTTTAAAGCAAAGCAGTATAGGTTTAATATGAAATCTTTTTTTTTTTATTATTCAGCACTTTGGAAATGAACAAAATTGCTAGCAATCATTGCCTCAATTTTTTATAAATAAAATGTTCAGGGTGTTTTTTGTAAAGCAGAGCGTGCCTTAGTTGTGCTATGAAAAATAAAACAAGTCCTATGGAGATCCATTTGCTGGTTTATCCTAATTATTACAGTAAAACATGTTTATTATTTTGTTGCCTATATACAACATATTAAATCTACTTACAGTTGCTAAATTTAGGATTATCCCTAGACAAGTATATTAAGCCTGAAACTGAAATGATTCTAGAATATGCTACCAAATCTCTTTAAGTAACTGAAATGTATATTCACTAAATATGCTGTTCCAATGGATTACTCCTCTATTTTAAAGAAATTAATTAATAAAATACATGCATAGCATTTAGGGGTGCAACAACTACATCTAATTAAAGAAAACCTTACCAATAGCTTTTTTCTACAAATTCACACCAGCCTTTTAAAGTTAGACACAGCATAGTTAATTGCATTTAGCAAAGAAACATGCCAGAAGGAGGTTTTTTGTTATCCTTCTAAAAATACTCTGTGCTAAATATTTTTGCCACAGACTTAAATTTCATTGTCTAAAACTACAGTATGGTACAGTTAAAATACTGCCTGCTATATTTAGGAAATTTCATTGAATAGTTCAATGAAATAGTTTATAAAAATCTGCACTAGCATTCTCTGCTGTACTGTACTAAGCTTGCACTTAGTCTTGCGTATTAAAGAAAAGGTAGCACTGAATCCAATTCTTCCTCAATAATTAAGGAGAGAGGAACAAATGCATTTGAAAAGAGAAAGTAATGAAAAAGACTAACAAATATTTATGCAAAATTAATTAAAATATTATTCATATTCTTGAATACAAAAGATATTCCAACAACTCTGGGCATAGCATATCTTCTCAATATCAACACTTGTGTCTAATGGTGAGGCTACAGCAAAGTTTCTTTTGCAAAGGTTACCAGAATGGATTATGGATATATTAACTTTCTCATATGGAAGCCCAAGTAGAACCCAAGAGTGAAAATCTGTCACAAGAGCATATAAAATCCCAGACTATATTACTGATTCAATGCTCTGATACCAATAATTAAAAGTGAGAACTTGCAGAACGTACTTGATCAGCACAGGTAATGAATTATAATTACAGAGGTATACTTAAAAAGCATTGGTGACAATGACTAGGTAATTTCCATTTAGACTCTAAAGGGTTTAATTATTAATTTGAACCTCAACCACATCCTCTACAACATTCACAAACTGCAGCCATTACGTGTTAAGTTTGGGGAGGAGGAGCAGGCAGTTTCACCCGTAAATTTTAGCTCCCCTTGACACTGTGCCGACACATGTTGGAGTGAGCCCTGTTTTGCACCAGGGTTAGCCCAGAAGATATAACCCTGGCTTAGCTGGTTATAAACATGCAAACTGAAACCCATAATAGGCACGCCCAAGAATGTAATCAATGTATTTGCTGCAATATAGTGGTATTTCTAAAACATGCACCTAGACGTAAGTGTATAAATATGAGATAGAATCTGCTTTAGAAATTCAGTGTAGTTGTATAAATCAGAAGTTAAGAGAAGCAGATAATTCGGCCATTATTACATTCAGAAGCATTTCAGAAGGTGAAAATATAATCTGTTCAGGAAACATACGTAGTTTAGTTTAGTTTTAAAAACACCCACAGGAAAACTGATGCTAAAAAGCAAGAACAAGTTATAACTGAGTAGATGCAGATTTCATCAGTGAAACAGACTCACTACATGCAAATATTGTAGGTGGTTGTAGATTACTATTTAGGAAATGTGCCTTTTTAGGGTTTGCATTCCAAATGTTTTATGTCTTCTTTATCCCACTAATCAATGTATTTGTAAAATAGATAAATTGCAATTAACTGAACATCTTATTCTTCATAACTAACAAATAATAACTGTTTTGGGAAAAAAACGTGCTCAGGCATACCTGGTAGTACGATTCATGTGAGAACCAGAGAATAACTCATAATCACTGGCATCTGTAACTACCCCGGTGGCCCTCGTGGGTTTGGAAACCACTCAGGAAAATTTAAAGTTGGGGAAGCCCATCAGATTCATGCTGTAAAAGAGCTATGACTTCTATAACAAAATCAGTCAGAGACCAATTCTAAGTGGAGCAGTTCCAATTCAAAATGAGTAAGGAGTCAAGTTGCTGGTGGTGCAACTTGTGATGGCAAGAAGAACCAAATTTATACATCTGAAAAGATGACACTATGTTTACACACAGCATGACAGTATTATTCATTCAGTTTTTAGAAGTATGTAACTTAGACTTGACCCTATTCTGAAATCAGAAAAGAAAAAAAGAAATCTGTGCACTGATAGTGAACTGTTGGTAGACAGTCCTGAGTCTACAACTTCCATAGTCAATGTTATATGATTATAAATCTCAAGGAAATAGTCTGACCATTTGGTTGTTTCAAAGGAAATTAAGCAGCAGTCATAGCCATGTGGAAAACCGTGACTCAGAATAAAGTAAGAGAAACACTGGTTTCTCTTTCACATGGTTCTTATTTTTATACATCAATTTTATTTTTATATATTTGGCTTAAAATACTGTAGCCATGTTATAATATCTGGCGCCCATGAAAGCATCTTTCTTTCTGAATTCTGATGACAGGAGATGGGCCAGTATCTAACAGAATTCAGCACCACATCAGCAAAGAACTCCACTTTTACAGCTCCTGGGTTTAATGGAGCAGTAGTGAGAGCTTTGTAATAAGGTTTTAAATGTTAAGCATCAGCATCCAAAAATAAATGCTCATCTATTCAGAAATGATAACCAAAAAAAGCTTTAAGAAGAAAAATCATTTAAGAGTTTATTTTTAAACAGCTATTTTTAAAGTGAGCAGCCTTGACATCAGAACATTCTTCTGTCATCATAAGAAAAGGGAGTTTAATTTTGAGAGATCAAGCTGCTTGCTTTATTTTGAGTTCCCTAATTCTTCCTTTCTAAACTTAAGAAAAGCTACCAGAGCGTAACTGCTCAGTGGTAATTGACTTAAACATCTAGAGAAAATAACAATTAAAAAGGTACAAAGGTTCCTCGCTGTACAAATACATTAAAGTAGGTAAATATGAATTCTGAATAAATGAATTTTTAATACATTCACTCTTTGAAAAGGACTCTTTTATTCTGTGTACACAACTGTCACAAACTGTTTATGAAAACAACTGTTCTGAAAAGTAAATAAGATGCTGGCAAAGAGTGTGTTGTGTCCTACTTCTGTGGCTCATCTAACAGTTGATAATTCACTTCGTGGTTTCACTGCCTCAGCTCAAGTACCACAGTGTGTGGACTGAAGGGTGACCTTCAGAAAGACAATGTATTCCAATAACTTATTTCAATGTCCATAATATCCAAAGTGGAACTACTGATGGACAATAGCATGTGATGACATATGTCAACCACAGGAGAGAAGTTTAACAAAGCAGGACATGCCGTGCCATAAGGAAATCTGGCTTCCATTTCTGGCTCTGATACAGCTTTTCTTTATGTGACAAATAATTTCATCTGCCTAAATTGCTTTTCCCACAGTTTAAATGAGATACTATTTGTTTACTTTTCCAGACACTGTGAGAACAAATTTACTCGTACTTGGGAAAGCATTTCAAATTTGTAAAATGGGAACCTTGACTGGGCCTTAGCATAAAGCTGTCCTGTAGACTGGGAATACTTCTTGTCAACAGCAAGCAGTCAGGCTCAGATTTGTTTACAAAAATTTGAAACCCCTTTCATGCAACTTCTGCCACAAATAATAACAGGAAGTGTTTATTCCTGGTAAAATGACATTAGCAGTCTTAAACGTATGTGAACACACAAAACCAGTGACCAAATTAAATATACTGCACCAAATTTATGGTACCTTCGTGGTCACCAGGACAAATATAACAGGTTTTTATAACATCTAGAGAATTTCTCATTCTACCACCAATCCCTACTTCACCCCTACAGTCCCAGAGGTCCTTTTTTATCTTCTTGGTAAAGACTTATGGCTCAGCTACAACTGCTCCAACAGTGTCCCCTCCCCCACAATGGCCTGAGTGTAAGCTATGAGTCGTAAAATATAAAAATACAACTAACATTTGAAAACTCAACAGATCAAGGCTAACAAGATTAAGGAAAAAAAAAAAATAATTGTGGCACATTGTGGAAACAGAACCTGAGCCTGAATTATTGTCAGAAAAAAATGTCTCAGCATATTCACTAGGGACTGGGCAGGCCACAAAGGTTCCCTACATGCATATTCCATCAACCAAAAGGAAGATGGATTTGCTCATTAAATCACAAGTAAGTTATCAGTAACTGAGCTCTCAAAAAACCAGAAATTAAAATGATGACCTTTGAAACTCTGAATATGCCTAGTTTAACAGCTGCTAAAGAGTAAGAACCATACAAAGAGGCTTACTGTCACGGCAGCAATTTTACAGAATCTAACAGTGTGAATGGCCAAACCACTTCTCCTGATATCACAGTTACGTGCTGCTAAGAGAGACAGCTTAATCCTAGATTAATTTTTATTCCAAATAATTGGAAAAAAGCTCTTGATAACAGTCTTGCATTCCTAGCAAGAATCCAGATGGTCTCAGGTAAAGGATTTATCATTCACACAGCACTTACACCATCTATTTAGCAGAAAGCATGACTATTTTAATCAGCTAAGATTGTATTCCTATACCAGCAGTATTACATTCACTTATTTAGAAGCTGAAACTAATGTAAGTTGGTATGATTTAATAAGGAACCATATGGTCTTCTAGGAAAAATAAAATCTAATTATTTGTATATACAGTCTTTAAGAAAACGAACTGATTTTGAAAACAAACAAACAAATATACCTCAAACAAAATTTACATTTTTTTTTCTCTCCAATCAGGTGCTTCTAGAAGAACTGAGATAATCCAAATCAGTTTACTCCTATTTTCATGATCTTTTAAGGCCTTGCTTTTGCCAATGATTAACAGCACATACAGGGACAGATCAGTTTGTGTTCCTTATTTGTTTATCTTTCTAAATCCACAAATGAAGACTAAGGAAGAGAAATAACTACAGTTTTAGTGTGCACGGGTTTTAGCCCAGTTGCCAGGAAATAGGAGTTCAAAACCATTGCTGTGATTCACTATTCTTCCTAAAATAGTAAATGACTAGAATTGTCAAAAAAACAAAGTGCTCACTGAAAAAGGCCAGCTTTGGTGCAAAGCCAATGCTGTTAAATTATGGAGTGGCAGTAATGAAGCACAGATTGTCACCTGTTGCAATTCTAGTCTCAAAAACTGAAAACAACAATTAATTAATTCTAAATAAAAAATGGGTATTCCAGTCATTGAAGAGTTGCAAATACATACACCACTGAGAACACAAAGAAAAACATCAGCATGAGATCCTACAAGATGCTGCTGCTTTAGGGAAAATATGGTGTTTCTTCAGAAAGAAACAAGGGCCATGAGCAGCAGAGGTGTCACAAGGTGTATTAGTGTAACTGCTGAAAACGACTGAGTGACAAAAAAATAATCAACCCTTTCTACGAACTTCAGAGAGCCCCAACAGAGACCATGATGATGGATGTATCTATTTATCTTTTTTTTGTCTAAAATGAAGACCAGCAAATCCTACACAGCTGTCCTTATGCTGTTCTTTGATTTGGTTAAAAAATATTTTGAATTCTGTATTATACTAATGGTGACACAGCTGGTGGCACAAAGTCCTTTCAAATTCAGACAGCCGAGGAAGCTGACCTCTGTGAGATGTCCTGCTTTGAAGTATCATTAGATAAATCTAATACTCCCAAAATGAAAAGATAATTTCCCACCTAATTATCCTCAGAGTACTTTTTGAAAAGTTCATCTTACTTAGCTAAGAGTATTGAAATTCTGATGAAAATAAATATTTGGCTGTGTATTAATTGCACTTACAGAATGTGAAGGGACAACCTTTATCTAAAGGATGATTTTGGACATCCTTCACTGTTTTGTGAAGGAGCAGCAGCAGAATAACTCACCATGTACCTTGAATTTAACCTGCACACACTCATTCCATAGGGAAATAAACCCAAGGGATCCATATTACAATGGAGGTGGCCAAGAGCCTGATCATAAAAGCTGGAGAGGATTCCGTTTAAGCAGCACACTCATTCACCCCACTGTCCTTCCCTCCCATTATGTTTTCTACGGCTTTTCTCCACCATCAGTCCAAGTTACTGCCAGGAAATAATAAAAACTAAGAAAGACCTGAAAATCCTGCAGCTGATGTTCTCTTGCCTTGGATCCTGAACAGAGCGAGAGATTTTCATTTTAATTCACTGAAGTAGATTTTACATAAAACTTCAAACACCTAATTTAGAGCTATTTAGCAACATCAAATGCTTAACCTGCGCCTACCAGAAAACGTCCAAAGCACAGTCTTGGTGTTTCAAAGAAAATTGAGTAATTTAGAGAAAATACTAGAAACCTGTTACATTCTGGAGAGGTTTTTTTAGGATGTGGTAATTCTGGGTAGCAGGAATTAACCTGAAGATTTTCCTCATTAGATCTGCTTTTGGAAATTCTATCATTTACAGAGCTCTGTCACCTAGTAGCACCCTCCTCTCACCATCCCACCCAAAACACTGTATGCTCAAAGGAAACCTCAGATGATTTAGATAATTTTAATTTTTTAAAAAAATTTCTAGATCCTTATCCACTCATTAATGGATATAAATTGTCCTTAGTTTTAAGGGCTGTGCATGCTGGCGATTTATGTTTTGTAACAATGAAGAAAAATAAGATAAATGCACCATCATTTTCGTGCTTTCCTTCCTAAGAGTGTATCTACCTGAAGAAGACCATATTGATGGATTTTTCCTTGTTTCTTAATAAAAAACACAAAGCTGCTTTCTCCAAAAAAAATGCTAGTACATCAGCAGCCAAACTCTCACGCACAACCTAGATGCAACAAATCCTTATAGAGGCAATAGAGGTGAAGCAAAAAATCAGGAGCATATTTCATTTTAAGGTTTTGTTGATTACAACAGATGACAAGGTTTTGAATCAGTACAAAAATAGTAACTGTCTTGTTTTGTTAGAACAACAAACTCCTAAACAATGATATGTTTTCTGAGTGCTTGAGCCAGTGATACCATCAGCTGAGAATCTGATGACTCAGAACGCTGTCAATTTTGTTTGCCGACATAGTTAAGCTCACTACCCCATGTCACAACTTCTGAGTAGTTTATCTACAGTAAGCCCAAAGAATGCAAACTTCATTATTAAAAATTAATAGCTATGCCTAAATATTTAGGAAGAAACGTCAAGTTTCAAACACACTGGAATATTTCTCGTCATTGAAAATCAACCCTACAGCTGGTGGCAATATAAATTCACGACCTACAGCAGAATTACTTGCATGAAAGACATCTTATGTCACACACAAAGCAGTGGGTCTGGGCTGACCTATCTGAGCAACTGCTGCCTTGTCCCAGTCACAGCTGCTCGACAGGTTTTGCTGGCTGGAGCAGAGGGATGCAAGGGAGCCCAGCTGCTTTGCTGCCTCACGGAGCACTGCAGCTCCTGCTGGAAACCACGGCTCACTCACGGCATGTGCCTCCCTGCAAGGAGCTGCATCTCATTTCAGCCACACAGCCGGCCTAGCAGAAGGCCAGCGTAGATTCTGGGAGGAAAAACACACTGCCCGCTTCTCTTTCCTAGGCAAGCCAAAGAAGGAATGATTCTACCTTAGGTCATCAGAGAGCTGTGGATAAAAATGGAGATGCCCTGCTCCAGCACCCCGAGTTCTGCCAGCCTCCGGGTTTCAGCAGTGTTGGCTCTCCCCTTACGGGGTAGCTCTACGGGTCATGTCCTTGGTGTAACTTGCATTTCTTATATATTTTGTGCAAAAATTAAGACTAAACATGGCAGAGAAAATCTGTCAAAATAAATGTTGCGGTCTCTTAACCTTTTGGTAACAGAAGTATGTTCAAGTCTCAGGCTGCAAACCATGAGCATCACTGTAACGTATGCTTCACTGATATATGTGCTATTCTCCCTATGCTTCACTTTTTATTGTAGCTGGGGGAAAGAAGGAAGCTAAAGAAACCCACTGGGAAAAAAAAAAAAAGTATATTTCTTTTAGCTGCTGATTTTCCTGACAATTACTAATGAAATACTTCATGGTCATGTTCTTTTAATGTAAAATGTACTCTTTCTTCTTCAGCCTTCTCATTTATTTTATACACATGGACAACTGCACATTTACACCTTCCTGGTGCCTCATCAGTTTCTCTATCAGACCAATTTATGATGAAAAGCAAGGCTGTTGAGGTAACAGGGATGGGGAAGACTGACAGACGGGTATGAACTGTGTATCTACCCTTTTATACTTCCCTTCATCTGCCCACCCCAATCTCCCTCTTCTTCTTCTAACCTTTGTTTCTCTTAAAAAATAAATGTCCCACATTTCTTATTAGGTAGTATAGAAAGAAACTTACCTTTCCACATCCACTTGTCTCAACTTGCTCTCTTCCACAATGATAAACTGACAAATGATGAGCCTTACTTGTAAGGAATTTTCCTGCCCCTTTTACAGTATAGATCTGTGTTCTGCCTTTCATCACCTCTAGCCTCCACCAGTGTCAAAAATGATTGATTGGCTGTTGAAATATTAATACTTTCATATCCTTTTCCATTTTGGTATTTTGAACTGATGTAAAATGAGATCACTGTCCAATACGGTAGGTGACACATGACACAAACTGTCACATATTCTGTTTTCCTACCTCTCTAATCAATCGTTCAAACATGTAGCTCTTCCATCTGGGCTTGAGAACTGAAGCCCCCCTTTCAGATGGATAGGACACATTCTACAACTCTTCTTCTAATTAATTCCCTTCATTCTCTGCAAATTTTTGCCAGCTAAAGCCACCACTAAACAAACTCAACTACCACTTCTCAAAGACCACTCAGACATCTGCCACTATTTTAGATATGCTGGTTTCTCTGGACCAGATCAAAATACAAACCCATCTCTTTAAACACCTGCCAGCTCATATCTAGCAATTAGTCCTGCATCCTTCCTTCTGCTCTCCAAGCACTATCCTCACCTCATCATTATGCAAAGTGATAGTTAAGGCAGTGTATTTTTATTTGGGTATCCTAGTTCTTTGTATTTGAATCATATCTGAATGCTTTCTTTGTCACTGGCCCATGACTTACATTTTCCCACCGTTCATGAAGCATATTCCTATTTAGGATCTGATCATATCAAATTTTTTCATTGCACCTTCTATTTCTCTGACCTTTTTCCCTTTCATTTCTTTAGCAAATAAAGTTTACCACATTCAAAACTGCTTAGAGTGCACCTGCAAGGATCAGTTTCCTAAGCTCTTTGACTTAGCATGCAACCCTCTTTATTATAAGTTCCCCCCATTAACACTGGCTCCTCCATCTTATTAAATACAAACTATTTGTCTTCACTTCGTGCCCTATTTCCACCTGACCATTACTCACCTTATCACCTCTTATCTTCAACTGGCCAATATTACTTCCCTCCATCATTCACATGTAAAATTCCGAATTGCCACTGTCTAGGGTGCTGCTCCATGCTTTAACTTACCTGACACTGTGATAAAGAATGTTAACTCTATGGCATCCATTGTGGATTGCCACAGAGATGTAGTAGAACAGATCTCAACCTTACTGAAAAAAAAAAAAATCAAATTGGCTGTTCTATGCCCATTTCCTGGCTAATCTGTCCTACTCTTCTTTTTTTTTTCAGATATGGCATTCCAATCACTGCTGGCAATCATCACTAATCACTTAAATCTTTCCATTTTCTTTTGCATCATAGGCAGGTACACTATAATTGATTAGGTGACAGCCTGTGCTTACATGAGTGTGAGTTCATTAAATCTTACTCATTCATCCATATCAACACTAGTTGCTTTTATTATTAAGCTTTTGCAATTCAAAAAAAGCTATTTTCACTCAAGAATTTGAAACTCACATTGTAACTGATAGCAAAATTTTAAACCACTTTTAAATCTGGCATACAACACTCTATAACATTCTAGAGGGTTATGTTCACAATAAACTATTACTGTATCTGTAGTCTACTATTTTGAAATATTTTAAAAGAATTTCATGGCATATTCTACTGCCTGCAGCAGTATCTCAATATCCCTTCTTCTATCAATCTTGACTTACTTTTTCATTACAATTCCCACTCAGACTTACACCTTTGCATAAGGAAACGGTTTCAATCATCTTTTCATTTGTTACCTCCAGCCTGGAATATCGCAATTCACACAAGCAAAGGCAGCAGGAGGCCTGCATGGATAAACACGTAGCTCCTGCCAAAACTGAAGCACAAAAGGAAGTATGCAGGAAGTGGAAGCAGGGTTGAGATGACCCAGGAGAAATATGGGGCTTGCAGGAATGGAGTCAGAAAATCCAAAGCAGAGTTGAGTTTGGTGCAGGCACATGGAAGGTGAGAAGAGATTCTACATGAGCAGCAAAGGGAAGACAAAGGAAAATGTGCACCTGCTGCTGAATGGACACAGTCCCTGGTCACAAAGGATATGGGAAAGGCTGAGGTACCTAATGTCTTCTTTTGCCTCAGTAAGGCACGTAATACCTGCCTTCAGGAATCTGAAGCTCCTGCAACCGGGGGAAAGCGTGGAGCAATGAAGACTTTCTCAGTGGAGATTGATAGGGTTAAGGAACACCTAAGATGGACACACACAGGTACATGGGACCAGACAGGATGCAATAAAGCATGCTGAGGGAGCCAGCTGATGTCCTCTCAAGGCCACGCTCAAAATTGTCTTCAAAAAGTCACAGCAACTGTAAGAGGTTCCTGATGACTGGAAGAAAGCAAGGTGAACTCCTATCTCCAAGCTTCAAGAAGGCCAAGAAGGAGGATCCAGGGAACCACAGGCAGGTCAGCTTCACCTGGATCCCACCTGAACACAAGAAAACACTTTTCTATTACCATGAGGGTTGTTTAACACCGCAACAGCTTGCACAGAGACATGGTAGAGTCTCCATCTTTAGAGATATTCAACTAACTGGACACAACCCGCTCTAGCTAATACTGTTTACAACAGAAAAGTTGGTCTAGATGATCTTCAGAGTCACAAAGATAAAAACTGCTTTTCCAGACCACCTTTCTATATACTCATCCTGAACTCTTTATCTACCATTAGATGCTACTGGGTTTCACTTGCCAAATCTTATGCCAAGCTTCCTTCCTTCTCCAGCTCTCAGTGGACCTGGCGCTGGCTTCAAAGGAACCTACTTCCACCAGAACAAAACGTGTTTTGTCCAGCAAACGCAGCACAAAACATGGGACAGCAAGTGAACCCGTTTACAGTGGAGGGAATCTGGAACAAAATTGCAAATCAAACCAGATTAAAAACGTCTCTTTAGTTTTAAAACATAGCAGATTAACTATAGCTCCTCAGGCTACAGCTTTCCTAACATTATGAAGAACTTATACAAAAGAATACTTTTACTTACAAATGTACCTCAAAAAGGTATTCAGAATTAGAAAAAACACCACTCCAAGAGAAAACGTGCTGGTATTCCAAAACTACTTAAACTGCAGTACGGAAGCAACCAGAAGGTACTTTAAGGGATGTGATGCTGCCTGCCGGCAAACAACTATCATGGTGGAACAAAAGCCAGTATGGGCTCCAGAGCCGGCAGCTCTGAAATTATCACTGCAAGATTCTATCTTCTTCATCAGGGCAGATTTTGCCTGACTCAGAAATCTGGGTTTGTTTTCAATCAAAGCATTAAAAAACGAGGGCAAAAATTTTAATCAAGAAACTTTAATCCCATACCCAAAGAATACCATGTGGATTAATCATTTCTGTTCCCATGCTTTTGTTGTTTCTGTCAGGCGCAGGAGAGTTAACAGCATATTTGGGCAAATACAGTGAGCACGTGACAGTTGCAATGCTCTAAGAGGTAACTCATGTATGACCTTGTTTCAGGCTAAGACTTGGATCCATACAGCTGATTTAACACTGCTACAATGAACAACACGGATAATTTCCTGCTTTGTCTTAGGTAGCAGAAACTGGCAGCTATCTGCAGCATGAATCACAGATTTTACAGCATTACAATCTGGGGGCATAACAACTGCAGCGAGTATGACTGAGCTTTCTTTCACTTTTTATAAAGCCTTGAAAATTACTGTAAATATTTTTCAGTAAATAGATAATGAACACTATTGTTATTTTATAGGCCTGTTTTCAGACAGTTATTTTTGGTTTGTATACCCACATTTTTCTTTGGAGTTAAATCAGATGTACAAAAGAAATCATTATTGAAATCATGTAACATAATAGAGCCAACATAAAGCCAATGAGAACAGATATGGTGAGATTACACTTCAACAGCAGACAAAATAACAGCCTCCATAAGAATGATTTAAGAGTCTAAAAGGATGTGGCATTTCTTAAAAACAAAACAAACCCCCCAGTTCCCTGATAGAAAAACCTATTTAATGAATATTTAATGCAATATTCTCCAGGCTTCTCTTTTGTTGAACTGCTAAACTTCTACAAAACCAAATTAATATTTTCAGTGAAATAAAAGTTATCTCCTATTACTCTCCTAGACACTTAAAAAAGTCTAAATGAAATTGGCAGCTCTGTAAAAAACCTCATTTAATTTTCACAAAAGCTTTTAAGTACTGTTGCAGTAAGAAATCAATATTACCTATCTGACATAATGGTGAGATAGTTGGGTACAAAGCAAAAAAATATAAGTACAATCAAAGCAAATGAACTGTGATCATACCAGCAGGCCTAACAAAATCAGCTTTAATCTTGAGAATATTTATGAAGCGTATGTGCAATTTTTCATGATAAAATTTCACTTACGGTTCAAGGCATACCAACAAAACATTTTTTGATAGGTACACAAAACAGTTTGATTGAAATTATCTCCCAAGTGAACTTACAACAGAAAGCAGATGAACTTCACAACCAAACTGAATGCTTTTGTCTAAAATTCTGGTTTCACATCTGCTTATTAGGACTGTCTCCTGAGTGAATTAATTAGCATTAAGGAACCACACACATTGTATCCAGTCTCATTAATAATATCTTTTAAAATAACCCTTCAGGTATCTTGGCAGACATGGCAAAATTAGTATTTAATATTTCTCCACTGAACTAATTAGCATGAACAAAAAATATGAAATGCAGGATTTGTAAAAATATTTTCTTATGAAATTAGACATAATTATAGCCTTTTTCAGGTATGTGTGCCTTTTTAAATGGTACTTAATCTCTCTTCTCATATATGAAAAATGGGAAATAATAGCAGGACCTATAAAGCTTTTCTCGTATCAGTGAGCTGCAGAAAACTCATCTGTATTTAATGCAATATTCCCTTTGCATTTGTCACTGTGAACACATTTATAGTACAGAAGTTGCAAGAAATTAGAGCTTGCATAAATATTTTCTCTGCATTATTCACTACAATTTCCATGTGTCAGTAATTTCAAGTGCCACCAAATAATTTTGTGTCTGTCAGAACCAAACTGACCTTTTTGATTCCCTCTTTTACTGATTTGCAACATACCATAATCATGTTGGCTAACTACCTTGCCATTGTATTAATGTTTTAAGTTAAACTATTTCTTTGCTTAAGAGTAATGATGGGCATTAATTCTCCAACAAAGTAGAGTGGCCATCACAGCAACAAAAACCCACCACAGCCCTGTGCATATTCTTTGATTTTTCGACTCTCCACTTTGCCCACCTGACGAGCCACCTGCCAGCAGAGCTCTGTAGTGGAACACTTACAACCCTCAACACTATCAGCCAAGCAACCACTTTACTCCTTTATAAATGTTCCTACTTCAGTAGGGACTATATAAATCCTCAGGAAAACATTTTTTGAGAGCAAGATCCACTACGAAAGAGATTTTGGCAACGGAAGTAGAAAATATGCTACCACACACAATACAGAACACCACAGGGAATAAACTGATGAGAAAGAAGAGACAGACAAAAATAGGAAATATTTGGAATTTCCTTGGAAAAGATCCTTATTTACAAGCAAGGTGACAAATACCTTGGGATAAGTGTCTGCTAGTTATAAATGCCAGTAAAGAGAAAATGGAGTAATTAAGGTAGCCACAAACAGAATACAAAATAAATGTGCAAAAAGAAAACATGGCTTTTTCTGGTTTTGGAAGTACCTATTCGTAGTGTTTGTTAAAAACAATATTCCACCTGGAGTAAATGTAAAGTGAAAAGTGGAAAGATACCTAATATGAAAAAGAAATGTTGCCTTACAGAGCAGAGGAGATTAAAACCTACTGTACTTGCAGAAGGTGTTGTTCTGGTACTAATGTAATGTAATATAACTGGGAAGCAGATAATGAGACAAAAATTCCACACCCTCAAAAAATTTTGTTTCTTCTGATTACTCTGTACTGCTCTAATTTCGGCAAAGCTTTTATTTTGAGAAGGTTGGGGGTAGGGAGGAAAAGGAAGGCAAAAAAAAAAGCAACACAGCAAAAGGAGAATTTAACTTCCAAAAATTGCAAAATCATCTATTTTTCATTTTTGCTACAGATTCTGTAAACCTAGCCAAATCCTGTGCTTAGTTAAAAACAGAACAAGCTAAAATAGATGCTGGAAACCAGGCAAGATAGCACAAAAGCAAAGCCAAACAATGAATTCATATAAAATCATGGGGTATGCTTCGTGAACTGTGGAGTAACTCAGGATGATTTATCACCAAAATAAAGTTAGTCCTCCTAGAACACACTCAATAATAGTGGTTACTGGTACTGAGGTGGTGGAATTGAACTTCCTCAATGGTTATCTTTTGTGGTTAAGGGAAAATGTTTGCATACCCTACCAGCAGCTTACACAGGCTATCAAGTACCTCATTGTACTCTGATATTCCATGACAGCAGATTTTAAACTAATCCTCGTGAGTGTCCTTGATGTTAAATTTTATTACTGCTAACAACCTGACATTAGCATTGCCATGAGGCTCTTTGAGATTTTGTGGACTATGCTCTGTGTAGCTAATCCAAGATGTTACATTAAAACTTTCCAGTTTTTATGGCAATAAATTATAATAGAAAAGAAATTTGAATGGTCAAAGTAAGCTTAGGGTATGAGACACTTTCTGTGTTTTACTTTCTCTTTTGCCATTTTTTTTTCTGTAATAACTTGCTTACAGATTTTTTTTTTTTTTTTTGGTCAGTAAAACTGAGCTCGCTTCTCAAAAAAGAATGAAAAGTAAACCTAAAAAGATATCCCTCTTTCTACAAACTTCTGGAAGCTGGCACTTTGGTAACCACAGAAGCCCCATTCACACAGGCAGTCATGAAGAGCTCTGCACAGCACTGGGTCATTCCACTGGGATGATGCAAACCCGCCTCAGCTGCCCTGCCTGTTTGCAGGTGGTTAAGAAAGGAGCTTGTCTGTCTCCAGAAATACGGTGGAGAGAAGGAAACCTCAAATGTGAAGTGCTGTACGAGACAGCCTAGACATGCCTCTGCATTCATATGCACAAAATGCCTCCTGGTCAATTTTAGCATTTGCTGTACACTGGGATTTAAATAGGATACTTCGGGAGCACTGTCATGATTTTGTTCTACTCCCACTCAAGCCAACAAAAGTGAAGGCTCAGGCCTCAATTAAGTAAATACTTTCTACAACTTCTGTTTTAACTACATTGTCTAAGTTAACAATTTGTTTCACACTGAAAGACCGATTCCTTGCAGCTGTGCAAGGCAACACAATAAAAGTTTGCCCTATCAGAAACCTCACAGGATAAATTCATAGAAGTTTGTCCCCAAAATATTAATCAGAAAAATCCCAGAAATATGGGTTTGATTTCATTCACCAAAGTCAGTATTTCAGGAAGAAGCCATCTACCGATGACCTTCAAAACCCGAACACGGCTCTCAAGTTGTAGAGGCTGCTATGGTCAGTAATATTCTATTTTACCAATTAATCCACAGAACTTCCACTGGTGTTATTGTGAGCAGAGCAATACTGAATGTACTCTCATTTCTGCCTATGAGCATACCTGAGCCAGCCTAGGTCATGATCTTGTTTCTGACAGTGGCCTGAAGGGACATGCACACAAGAGATCACAGCTGGGTCACTACAGAAAGTCCATTTTCCAGTGCTTTCCATTCTGCAGCCGAGGGACCTCCTGCAGCTAAGGCAAACATGGCTTCTTCATGCATCATGGATGTAGCAAGAATTTATCTTCTGGGCACTTTTCCAGTCTCTCCTCAATTCCATGTGAAGTTTCAGCAGCTACAGCAACTGTCAGAAAGGACTTCCCTAGCTTAAGTAGGTATTCTGTGAAACCCTCCGTAAATGAGTCAGCTGCTAATTTCACAAGTTAGTATGACAGCCTGTCTCTTTGAATTAATTTAATTCCAGAAGACAGAGGGTAACAGGCTTCTTCAACTCTGACCACAGTTGTGATTATGAAACCCACTTCAAATGGCCCTAAAACCCCATGTATTAATATAAACGAATAATTTCACTTTTCTTGGGTCATGATCTCTGATGCAGATCTGTTAAAAATGAGTAGCACTTTCATGATTTTTTTTTCATATGAGCTATATCCAAGACAAACTGAAATCTTGAAAACTTCTCAAAATACACAGTAAACCACATCTATTTCTCCATCTGACAAACATGAAAAATGTGAAGAAAAGTTTTAAACTTGGAGACTGACATCAAAAGAAGACTATATAGGGTTAATATTTCAGTGTAGACAGCAGCCAGTGGGTGAATAGTCTTGCAAAAAACTGAGAATACAGCCAAAGCACGAGTAATGGCATAATAGCTTCACTATTTACCTTATTCATTTATTTATTCACTCTGCACTGAAAGCATGAATGTTGCCTAATTATTAAGAAAACAAGGAGACAAGCAGTACACAACATCAGTTGATTATATTTTATATATCCACTTGCATTCTTTACATAAATATAAACTGCTTAATTGGCTAATTCAATAGACCTTAATGTGCCATTGCTGCAAAGGTGATCAACAGGAACCTTCTTGGCAATTATCTGACAGAAAAACAAAACAGGCTGCAGATGAAACACTAATCACTTCAGTTTATCCTTTTGTCCTGTCTGTGTTGGGAGGAAACCACCAGGAAGCTAAATACAATGCTCTAACTTAAAAATGCCTTTCTTCAGGTTGGGCTCTGAAATATTCAGGTACATTTTTGTTGTCAACTCTGCACAACAGCTTCTCTCTTCTACAAAGCTGCACTTACATATGCAGAAGAGAATGTATACTAGGGAAAAATTATTAGCAGGGGCAACTTATGTATTAAAACAATCAGTTAAGTTTAAAAAGACGCCAAACTAATAACATTCTATGACAGCAAATAGTCTGATGACATGGCCTGGCTGTGGGCAAGTGCAGCAAAGGATCAAGAACTGAACATAGCAGAGAAATGATGCACTTTCCCATCAGGACAAAATGAGGAAGGCAGTTGTCCATCAAGCAGTAGTAGACTGCCTGAACCATTTTAGCCTTGTGTTAACAGTTTTCAAAATTTCTTTGCTTATTTATCATTATAGATGAAGGAACAGTGCAATGATGCAGCCAACCAGGAGCAGTGAAGTTGAGAACACATATGCCTGAACATCCAGACAATGGTATGACAGCAAAATTTTCAGAGCAAATGAAATTACTGAAACCATGCAATTTATCACTTCTTTTTCTCCTATTTTGATTAGTAACCTTCTGCCATGTTAGTTGTGAACCAGAAAGCTTTTGCCATCTCTGAGGGATACAGATATTCTCCTTACTTTTCTGTTCTTGGAAAAAGTCTGTATTCTAGCAAAGGCACGTACATTTCCTAACTTATATTCATTTTTCTGCAAATATGAAGTTTGGACTTGGGCCTAATAATACAAAATAGCTAAAGGCCAGAAAATCAGATGTGTCATTTTGTGTAAATGCATGTTGTCAAGAAAGTGCCCACCTCTAACAGAGTATCAGAGGTAAATTCCTAGTGAAGATACAGCTGCCTATCTTTAACAAATGAGCTTAGGTATATTTATTATAAAGAGCCTGAGACAAACTCATCCATAGCTGTCTGACCACCTTTCAGTGCCAGAGAACAGGGCACATGTCTACATACTGACTCCTGCATTTTACAGCAGAACATCACAGTGAACAAATAATTTTTATCAAAGAGGAGCCCTCTCCCAGGTAGTAAGTGCCAGCAGAGAGATCAGAAGCATCTGGGGATGATAACACCTTAAGCTGTTGCACTACAAGCTGCCAGAACTCATTCGTCAGAGTGCAGAGGCAGCAGGAAGCTGCCGTCATCTCCCCAGATGGGGGTCAGACGAGATGGGCACAATTCCACGGGCCTGAGGGATGCAGCGTCCTTTTCAGGGCTTTTTCCCCTTCAACCTCTTGGCTTTCAATGTCAGTTGTAACTAAAAACAAAAGTTAAAGATTAGGTCCCAGTAAGAGGGTTTCTCGCAGCCGGATTCCTACCTCCACCCTTAAGATGGAAAAGGAAATCTAATGCAGTCCATAATAAGACTCTCATCTCTTCCCTCAGAGCTATTTTAATTAATTTTTGTGAAGCAGAGCTGGTTTTAAGGAACCAGCTGGGAGCAGACTGCTGCCCAGCAGCAGGGCACCTCCACCCCATCACCGGTCCTGAGCTGGGGAAGGGACCAAGCCCTGCAGCACTGCTGGAGCCCAGGAGCTGCCAGTGGGGCAGGCAGCCCCAACATAACAAGTCAGGAAACAACTACCATCAGCTTGCAGCAGGCCACCAAACTGTCTAAAACAGCATCTTAGAAGTCCCCAAACAGATTTATGAAAATGTAACGTACAGGTGCGAATATTTCAGAGGAACTAAAGTCAAAATCTCAATAAATGTTCTAGTCATTTGATGGGTTGCATACACCTTTTTTTAAAAAAAAAAATCAATACCTGTTTAGAATTTCCTGAGAAAAGCAGAGGAATTATAGTGGATTTATTGTCAGAATTCAGACGATATCCAATTCAGATTCAGAATGACTGTTCGTCGTGCTACCAGGCAAGTAGGACAGATTTGCTTCCTTATCATAAATAGAACAGTAAATTAAAATGACAGTATTTTAAATGTGAATTTTGTAAAACACACTTTAAATTACAGAGAACATTCAGAAGCTCTGTTCTGAAGTTAAACCCACGTAAGCAAAGATAAAAAGAAGAGAACATAAAGTACTTCCACTCTACCTGTCTTATTTTTTAAACTATTTACCCTGTAAATCCATACTCTTAAATCAGTCAAATTTACACATTAGAGATTTAGCAAGTACTAGATGTTTAAAAGTCTGTTTCACTAGCACTGTGAGACACATGTACAGAGAGGCTCCCTGCTTTTGCTACCCTAATACCTTCATGAAAAACAGGAGGAAGCAACTGAATGACTGATCGCAGGTCTGGCAAAAATACATCATCTTTAAATTACACCACTTCACATCATCGTATTTTTATTTGACAAAGGGCACCTACTGCTAAAATAGCATCTTCAGAGATTATTGTGCAGAGACAGTAACTGAACAAATACCTGACAAATGATAAGAAGCTAGGTTGTTTGATGTAATAAAGCTGCCAACTACAATTTGGTAATACAAAGCTAGAAAAAAAAGCCTGAGCTTTGTAACAGAACAGATTAATATGGAGGTGAATTAGCAAAGCCAGTTTTGCAACAAACTACAGTTAATATCTAGAGTTAACTAGCACAGCAAGTACAGCTAGTGCCTTTATTATCTATGTGCAATAAATTCATCAGGAAATGAGCTGCTGAGATACAGGGTATATATGTGTACACATATACTCGTGCACACTACTATCAACCCTAAGAATGGCCCACTGAAAAGGAGCTTCCCATTCTTAGCTCCCTACTCCAATGGATGACTTTAATATCACCCAGAAGTGATGGCACTGCAGTGCACCTGCTCAGGGTAGCAGAGCAGCAGCACACAGGAACAGTTCCTTTTTTTATTCTACATCTCTCCATCCCAAAAAAACATGTCTGGAATCTATTCTGACCTACAAGAGGTGTCAAGCCCCTGTCCTGGCCTTCTTCTTGTACCAAGCAGCTAAAATCAGAGGTCAAAAGCACTACAGATACATTTCTACCACAGGGACCACTGGGTAGGAGAGCAGCTTTATAGTCAATATGAAGTCTTTTTCCTCTAACAAGGTGGTCAGAATTTTTAGCCAGCCAAAACAAGCCATATCTTTTGTGTCAAGGGCAACAGTTTTGCTTAATTAAAAAAAAAAAAGTTAATAGGAAGAAAAATAAATGTCTGGATTGGAAAATGATGGAATCAGGAAACTTTGGCGAGAATTTGTAAAGCGTAATGAAGGTTTAAAGAAAAAGGCACAGTTATTTTTAATAAATTTGTTGCTTTGGGGATTGAAGAATGGATACAAACCCCCATTTATGCAGCACACTACTGCAGAATGAGGGATATATATCACTACAGCAGAAATAGCTATACAGGACTTGCTCGTACTGAGAAATTATGCAAACATACACTTCATGTGAAGTCATTTTTTGTTTGCTATTTTTGCTTACTACTTGAGGAGTGAAGTCATTTTTTGTTTGCTATTTTTGCTTACTACTTGAGGAGTGATTCCAGACAGAGTTAAAATTTGGTGCATTACCTGACACTTGTGACTGGTATTAGGAACAGTAAAATCTTCATGGACTAGTTAAGCAAAAAGCCAGCAGCCTGGAGTAGCAAATGGTATCACATTGAAACTAAAGGGAGCACATGATTTATCAGGTGAGCCATCTCTTTTATATTTCCAATCCAATCCAACTCCAATTTCACTTGTGAAGTATAGGCAAAGTTAGAAGGGCCTGCTTAATAATCTTGAAAGGTGCAATAATAAAAAAAATTGCAACAAATTCAGGAGAGAAATGACTATGCAGATAGCCCTTCCACAGAACGAGATAGTTTCACAGGGGAATGAGAGAGCACAGAAAACTACACCACCAGGCTAGGTCCACCTCTGGAGGCTCTCCTAGTCTGTGTTACTCCTCTACTGGCTGCCCTTTGTTTACACCCACTACTTCCAGGTTTCAGTCTGGGGCTGTGAAAGCTGTAGGCTTGGTGAGAAGGGGTGACAAAAGCCACTGCACTCAGAAAGCTCTTGTGCATGGAATCTTCTTTCAGGTAAGAAAGGAGAACTACTTTATACCAGAGTTAAGAAAATTCCTTTCTCTAACTATTATATCACAGAATCACAGAACGGTTTGGGTTGGAAGGGACCTTAAAGATCAGCCAGTTCCAGCTCCCCTGCCAGGGACAGGGACACCTTCCACCAGAGCGGGTTGCTGTTCAACCCTGTCCAACCATCCAGGGATGCAGCATCTACCACCTCTAAGGGCAACCTGCTCCAGTGTTTCACCACGCCCATCATAACTATTTCTTCCTCATACGTAGTCTGAATCTACATTCTTTCAGTTTAAAACTATTTCCCCTTTAAGCCGCCTGTATGTACTGAAAGGCCACAATAAAATCTCCACAGAGATTTCTCCAGGGCAAACACCCCAAGTCTCTCAGTGTTTCCACACGGGAGAGGTGTTTTAACCCTCTGATGGTCTTTGTCCCCCACTGGACCCACTCCCACAGGTCCTTGTCTTTCCCCTGTGCAGTACTCCAGCACACCCTATGTACGTTTTCCCTTTTTTGTTACATTGTAGTAACATGTAGCAACACTGGATAATTCATAATGACATTCCTGCTTGTCTGCTTCAGTTCTCACCGAATGAAATCTAAGTGCTACTATAAATACACAATTATGGTTTTTAATATTGTCTCTGAAAGTATGACAGAATCCAATTACCTAAGTATGGCAGCAGGGGCTTTAGTGCTTTGGTTAGATCGCTTCTCTCAAAGGCACTAATTCTGCAACTCCTGTTTGTTCAGGCCGCCAGTTTTCAATCCCATCATTCAGAGAATATACACACATATAGGTTGAGTTCAGGCACAAAAGTTGCAACACAAAACATGAAATTGCTGCATCACATTTTGAAACTAAGTGCATAAATGTGGCCTTTGACACCATATAACTATTCAGATACTTGCCATATTGAGAGTTTGAACAATCCTTTGCAAAATTGGCACTGCAATTTTTTTACATTTGTTCCTTATTACCTTGTTTGATTTTTGTGATACACTTAATTCAAGATAGTCATAAAACAAATTCTACTTTACAAGGGTGCTTATACCCCTACCTGAGACTAAGCTTAACAAGAAGCAAGAAAAATAATGAGTAACTCCAACTATTGATTGCAAGAACATAGCTTTAAAAAATGGTGCATTTAATACATTAACTAGGATGCCATTACTGTTATCTTGAAATCCAGCTGAATCATCAGCAGTATGACTTGCACAAAGATTAAACTTAACACTTCACTTTTGAAACAACTGATTTTAGTGTGCTTAGCATATGTAAGAAAAGAAGTTGATGTAATAAGGAGGAGCTTGTTCCGTATGAAGGAACTGCTACATTACTAGACAAACAGATTTGTCTAGTGATGCAGCAGTTTGTTGCCTTCTACTATAATGCCTATGCTAATTATTATACTCCCAAGACATCCTGGTATGATGAAAATCGGATAAAATCTTGTATGGACTGGTGGCCAAGGCGTGGTTTCTTTATCTGGAATAAACGTACAAGATAACGAAGCTTCTCGAAGTGAGGAATTTGAGAACAATATTAGCCCACTGGCTCAACCACAGCCTGTAAAAACCTGCCTGGAGATGGAGCTGCATGGGTTTTTACTGGAGGTAGAATGCTACCTTAAGGACCCTGGCATGACTTGACATTCTTCTGATACTGTGGCCATGAGCAGAGAAAAATGTTGGATACTCTGAGAAAAGCACAGAGAGTGTACTTCCATCAGCCTGATAGAACTTCTTTGCTTGCAGCTGGGACTGTGTGCTCTGGCCTTTGGCATTGATTCATCCTCTCTGGCATGTCTTTTGTAGACACGAGCTCTATCTGAAAATCCTTCAAGGGAAGACAACCTCAGGTGATGTTTCACAGATGCTTCAGCAGCCCTTAGCACATTTTCCCAGAGCTTCATCCTTGTGGACACTGCATTTATGGCTCATCTCTTGAGATATGCACACAAAAAAGTTAAACAAATTGATATTCTGGACACCACATGGAGCCCTCTGCCTGTAATTTAAGCAGGACAGGATATGCACAACTCTACACATAACAGTGAAACACCCAGCTCACCACTTCCCTGCTGGTTTCATATTATTTACTAACTGAATAATTTTAAAGTTCAGAAAACAGGATCCCAGTCTATATAACATATTGTTTTTTCACTTCCCTTCTCTTCCTGCTGTCATTTTTTGTGGAGATTTGCCGTGCAATTACAAGCACTCATCTGCAAAGAAAACATCCCTGTCTGTTCCTTTCTTTTGTCCATGCTTTTTCTGCCTCCTGTTTCTCCCAAGATCTATTTTTGTAGCAGAGTCCCCTGACTAGCCTAACTGAGCAATCAATACTTGCTTTTGTTACTTCTCCCCAAGGACAAACTTGAAAAGTTGATTTGTACAAGGTAACTGACATCCTTTTGTCTACTGATAATCCCTCTGAAATGGGATCAAAGTTTTTAAGCTAAACTAAGGCAACTTCACCCTCCTCCAAAGCTTAATAACAGTATCCGTCACAAAAATTCATCCTGACACTGTCTTGCAGTTTTTAGCTGAACAGAGAGGCAAAATGCAGCAGGGGATGCAGCCTGCTCTCTTATGAATCTGTTAGTGAAAGTTGCATGCTGACCCAGAAAGGCCTGGGCAACTCTCAGTACTGAGCAGAAAAACAATCGTTAGGATTCCCACAGTAGCTTGGAAAGTCAAAGCAAAACAATTTTGTGGGAAAAGAATTAAATAGAGAGAAACTTCAAATTACTGAAAATGTTTTCTCTGTTGCTGACACACTTATTTATAAGACTTGTAAACAAAATGGTATCAAAGAAACATGAATTTTTCCTAAAAGGCATCCTGACAACCCTGAATACTGCCAGTGGTTTGAGTAAAAATACCGTAAAGAATAATGATGTGATTGACCAGCAACTCTTAACATTCAAAGCCTAAAACAATACAATTTTGGTACTTAAAATGTTTAATTGAAAAAAGTACTTGAATTTGGTTAAAATATATTATGTAGATGCTCTAACTATTTGAAATACTGTTTAAGCATCTGTAGAGGTTACTTTTTGGTTTTATTAGTATGTCTTTCAGTGTATAAAAACATCAAATTAACATTTTCAGATGATTACTTAAATCTTTGTTTATTTTCTTCAGTATTTAAAATAACAGCATATAAAAACTGAGCATTGTACTTTTGAAAGTAAAATAACTGCAATATGAAATTACATAATAACTATGTTACATACAGTAGGCTGCTTAGAATTGTCCATGACTGAATACGCTCATTTAACATAAATGGTTGATTAAAATAGGATCCCACTCAAGAATTCTAGAACTCTGACCTGGAACTTCACAGAGCTGCAAGTAAGCCAGCTGAGATTTGAATTAAATAGGGGTACACAAAAATAACAGAAGCAATGCATATATTAGACATGCTACTGCAGGGTTAGTCCTGCTAAGTTCCAAGTCCTGCTTGGTAGTTTTAAGTCCTACTGCAGTTTTTCGTCCTGCTATAGTTTTCATTCTCTTCAAGCACTTTACTGGTGTAGATTTGGAACAACTGGCATTGATATGACAATCAGTCACCCATGCCTATCTCTCCCTGAATCCTTGCCTAGCTCCATCACAATGGTGACAGCTTCCGGGACGGATGCAGCTTTTAGTTTTATAAGAACTCTCGGAAAGTCCAAGTTGGTTAAGAAAAACACACACAGAGAAGTCCTCACTGTCTCCCTAAGCATTTGCAACCATCTTCTCACCCCCACCCCCCTCCTGTTAGCTGTTTATTTAGTGCCACGGTTGCAATCTTTCAGACAAAAAAGCTCTGTACAGCGCTAAGAGCAAATCTGCTCACCCTCTCTGAGAGTCAGCTACCCAAGTAAGTGTCCTAGCCACTGAAGGGAGGAATTAATTATTTAGTTGAGGTAAAATGCCACCAAATCCTTGATACATTTTCCCAGGAGGGGAACAATTTAGCCCTTTTTATGATAATACAACGTAACTCCAATGTCCTTCTTGCAAAGTTAATGGATATGGCATGCCTTCACTGACATTGCAAGCCATTTTCTCTGTCCTTTTTTTAATAAAGCTTGAAGAATACAGATTTTTTAGATCCCAGGACAGAACTCGTCTAATCGGTGGTGACATTCTTCCCAAGGATCAGTAAAAATGTGAAGAGATGCACAATCGATTTTGCTCTCCCATACATTAATGGATTTTCAATAGTATTCTACAAAACAATTAACAGCTTCTTTATTCCAAATAAAAATCAGCATTTTAGCTTCAAGACTGCCACACTACTAAACTAAAAGTAATACCCTCCCACTCTGAAAGCAGAAACTTATTTTCACTTTTGTTCAGTGCCGGAAGTTGAGGAACAATGCTTGATACAGTAATGATTGCTTCTTTGTTTCACACCTTTAATGTGGATTAAAGTGTTTTAAAAAGAATATTTAAATTAACAATCCTGCTACAATGATCTGACCCAAATTATTACAATCTAATTATTTTAGAGCCCCAGTTCATAGCAAAAGGAAAATCTTTTCTTTTGATGCAAGGCCTACGCCCATAAGAAACAGATTGTCAGTGTATCTCTAATTGTATCTGCTTCAATATTGGAGTGAAAATGCCACTTTCTCTAGAGGAGTGGTGATCTATTCTACACATCTCCAGCATGCTGAGTTCACTATAACACTTCTATTGATGAGAGTTGCTTGCTCTCATCCTTTGTCCTTTCATATTCAGTTATTTTTTTTCCCCTGGATCTTACACAAGAGATTACTGTTGCATTCTCTGACAATTACAAGCTTTGTCATCAGATATAAAGTTCTGTTATTTTTAAGACACTAAATAAATTGAGCCCACCATCCTACTAGAAAGTGTATGATCTTTTATTTGGGATTATATTTCCAGGATTTATTTGTCCTATCTTTGAGTCCCAACTCAATTGCCTAGAACAAAATTTGATGGTCCATGGCAACAGGGCTGTAAAAACCCACTCTTCTGAACAGCAGTGACAAGTGGAAAATGGTTTATAACCACTTTGTCATCTAACTCAATAATAGCTTTTATGAAAAATAATTATGTTTTGCAGCAAAAGTAGCTTCCTCTCTTTCTAGGGTAAAAATGCAATTTTCCAATTATGAACTTAATAACCAACTGTAAACCACTAAGGCTGTATTCCCAAGCCTAAAGAAAATTCTATCTGGCTGCACACAGGAGCAGAATGAAAATTAACTTTTTTTTTTTAACTTGTGATTCTTTTCTTCAGCCATATGCCCAAACCAAACTAGCAATAAGTATGTGAATCTCACTCTACCAGTGAAAAAAAAACCAAACAGAAAAGCTTATCATGAGTAGTAGCAATGACTCATTGGAAAAAGATAACTCAGGATAACCCAGATAACCCTGGGGAACTGTGTGAAAGACTTTAAAAATCCCTTTTTAAAGCAACAGCAGGCAGGCTGCAAAAGAAGCAAGAGATCTAATCCTAGCATTCAGCCTCACAAGCTCCAAAATACTTTGGACAGCCTGTTCCTTCCAGCTGCTAGAGGCAAGTGGAGCTTCAAATTCATAAGATCCTTGGTATTCAAAGACTGATACAGAAGGCAAAAACCCTTTTGCAGAAATCTAAGCGGTAAGGAAGGAAAATCTTTAACTGTGCAGCTCCCTAAAATTTCTTTTTGGTACAGGTAATGCATTATCTTTCAGTAATTTTAAGGAGCAGGCTAGTTATTAGCATACATTAAGTTCTTTCTTGCAACAACTGAATTCACTGTTCTAACACTGACTTATTTTTTTTTCTAATTTATCCTTGCTGGTAAAGCAGTTTATTTTTTTCTCCGGAGCAGGTGATATTCATGGGGACACGGAGCAAAACATCTACCAGCAAGCAGAGGACCTGAGGAACCAACCTTTGTGTCCCATACATTACTTTATGAAGTAAAGTCCTTTCAGAGAGTATGTTCTTTCTTCTGCCTTACCAATAACAACCGTAAAACACGTTGGACTATCTGAACCTCTTCAATGTAGGTTCCTGTGTTAAACTGAATAACTCTAATGTGACAAAATAACTCAAAATGACACAGATACTAGCTGAGGAGACTGTAAACAGTCAGGGCTATTCAAGGCTGTCACGAACAAGGAAAAAAACGGAAATACATATTTAGGTATAGCATCGCGTAAGACTGTGGAATATATGTCTGTAAAAGGTTTGTTTGAATCGCTACCGCTACTTTTGTGGGGGGTTTCTGTTTTGCTTTGTTTTGGTTTTGTTTTTGTAAATCTGGAGACTCAGTTTGATCCACAAACCAATTTAATTAGGCCTTAAGACATGAAATAACAAATGAGAATTGTAAATAACACGTTTTCAAATAAATACATGCAAGTACACCCCGTAGGGCTCCCAGAACATCAGACTGGTAACAATTTTATCTATCGTAACAGTGGCACAGAACATTTTCTGTCACATGCAAGGAAAGTAATCTGTAAAACAATGTCATTCAAAAGCAGTTTCAAAACACCTTAGTGATCTGCAAGGCAGCCCCAGAGGCACTAGACTCACAAAGGATGGCTGTGAAATGAAAAAAATCACAATAACAAAAGCACAACAAGAATAAAAAAAAATTTTATGTAAGTTTTTATAATCTGCTGCCTTTCTGGGCAATTGCTACTTAAATATACACTGTCATAAATTACATGACTGCCAGATGCCAACGTCTACTGCAATGTTAGTAACATTCTGCTTAAACATTTGCTTGTTCTCAGAAGCATTTCCTCTTCGTACCTGACATATTCATCAACTTAATATCTTTCCCACCTCCCTCCCCCTCAAGTATGCAGAAATACTGGAGAACTATCAACACTTTTGATGGTTTTAAGTGCATCTTATTGAAATGACAATATTTTTGAACTGCTGAAATGCTACTTTGATTTGTTTGAATGTATGTTATTGTTGACTCTCTTCCACCTCTGCTGTAGCGATCAATGCTCATCTATTTTACAGGTCTCCAATAGCACTTTCCTGTATAATTACAAATACATTCAAAATAGTATCTCTTTGCTTGCTTACACTATATAAATGAAATTCTCTGTCATATACATAATGAAGTGCACACAGTTGTCACTGCCTGAGATGCTTCCATTATAAACTCAGCAAAGCAGCAGGAACATTGCAGCAGTTGTAATATCAGCTCAGTAATCACCACTACCATTTGGAGTGAGAAGTTTGGTATTCTGGGAAAAAAATAAATTAGATTTCTATAAATTAATTCACATATTTCATTACAATTTTATTACTTATGATCACTTTTAATAATTTCCTCACCTAACTTCCAACCAATGATTTTATTCTGTTTTAGCAATGATCACAGAATCATAGAATGTTCTGGATTGGAAGCGACCTCAAAGATCATCTAGTTCCAACCCCCTTGCCATGGACAGGGACACCTCACACTGGACCAGGTAGCTCGGAGCCCCACCCAAGCTGGCCTTGAAGAGGTGGACATGAACCTCTATGAATCTGAAGATATGTCAGACCATTGAAACACAGATAAGGATTTTTCCAAGCTGCAGTCAACTGCATCATTCTCTCTTCTGCAGAGCTCACTTGTGCAGCACCTTTTACCAGAGTCTGAGACAGAAACAAAAAAACCCAGGACACTAAAGACTCCATAAATTAGACACTAACTTACTCTTCCAATTATGAATTACACAATGTGAAAGACTGTTTATAAAGAATTGTCCACAAAATTAGAAAAAAATTGTTCTGATGAGGAAATGATTGTTTAAGCACAGCTCAGTCTACTCTATCAGCTGTGGGATGTCAGTCATCTAAGACTCGTAATCTGGAAGATGTCATGAGGAGAGGAGGAAGAGAGAAGGTCATACTCTTCCAATCTGCTTGCAATATAAGAAATGCAGAAAATAAAATGGCAGGGCTTTAGGCTCAGCTGGAAAAGGAGGAGTTGAAACAGTCTAGCAGCAACCTGTAAAATCAAGTCTTGGTGCTCTGCAACTTCACATTTATATTCATAACCTGAGGTAAACTAAATCATCACTGATAACAATTACAGCTTCAACAGAGATGGGAGAAATGGAAAATCCTGAACTGCCTAGGTAAAACAACCTGAACTTCTTGAGAAGATCAATACAAGCAAATAGCAGCTTTGGAATATGAAGAAACACAAAGTCTTACACACAAGACACAAAAATGCAGACAGTACATCCAGAATAACAACGAAATTTGATTTGGGAAGGGAGACTCAATAATGTGCCACAAAAAACCAGCTGAACACAGGCACCTTACACAGCAGTAGTCAAAACCTAAAACACAAGAACTTGTTCCTGTAGAACAAGAAGACTCCAGGAAATATTTGCTTTGAAATAGGAAGTCAAGGAGAAATACAAAACAAGGAAAGTTAATGAAAAACACAATGTAGCAACAGCAGAATCAGCGTTTAACTACACTTAAAAAACCCCCAAAAGCAACCCAGACTGCAATTTACCCAAAGGATAACTGAGACAAATAGTCAAGGACTGTGCTTGTCCCCTTCATTAATTTGTTTCAATCAGAAGTCAGTCTTTTCAAGAAGACATGCTTTAGTTCAAACGAGAATGAGCTCAGAAAATCTTAATGTCATGTGATAGGCAGAAGGTCACACTTGATGATCACAGTTGTCCCTTCTGACCTATTGATCTATGAATGAATGTTACATTAACATCTTTGAAGCCTGCATTTTATTTATTAATACTCTCAGTATTCTGCATGAAATAAAGCTAAAGCAACGTGTCATAATGCGGCATTTAACTTGAAAAGGACAAAGCAGAAAACCCAACTATCATTACTTTGTCACATACACAAATGCTTAAAACTGTAGCTACAAAATATTTTCTTTTTTTTTTCTGCTTAAGTCATGGAGTCCCAAATGATTAATTGGTCTTTGAATGCTGAAACAAATATCTATATTTAAGATACACTCCCATTAACTACCAAAGGAGAATCTGAAGATAATCAGTATTTGGCACTAGTGAAAACAGAAAATTTGGTAAAGCACAATCCAAAAGTGATCTGAGATTGTGTAAGCAATGTGTAAGTTTCACTTCTCTTTGCATTAGTACTAGAAATAATGATAATTTTTATGGTACATTTTTTAGTTTCAAGATTAATACAGCTTATAAAAGAAGTTCAATATTACTCCCTGATGTATTACTATTCTGCCAGTGTACAGCTGCCAACAGTAGTTAAATCTGATTAAAGTCCCCTGCTGAGTTAATCAATCTGATAATGTCAGACATTATTAAGGAAGCATACATGATACGGTCACACTGTCTATTATCAGTGGCATGTACACCAGTGCCTTTGTCTTCACAGAGCACTGGAGCTACTTAAAACAGATAAGCATAAAAAGGATAAAAGGCACTATAAACTTTCGGTCTCAAGCATTTGTATGCTAAATCCTGCTAAAATACAGCTATTTAATACAAGATACCTCTATTTATTTCGGGGGGTTGGGGAATAACCAAAAAACTGAAAATTTTAGAGCAATGAAGTGCAGCTTAAGAATACTTTACATCATTCTGAACAAAGCAATCACATTTCTCTGTAAGTCCGTCTTTTTGTATTAGAATAAATTCATTTTACAGAAGCTGTTGTCTCAGTTTGAGCTATATTCATGCACAAAAAACACAGGTCTTCGAAACACTACATACTACTTGACCTACTCAGAAGTCAGCAGACATTACTTCAATGCTGTCATTACACTAATACATCCTAATGCTGAAATCATTTGCGTTTCAAAGGGAGCTGCTTCTCTTCTGTTTACATTATATTAAAAAGCAAAGTCTCATCTATTTACATTGAGCTGCATTTAGTCTTTGGATGTCAGCACTATCAGCAAAAGTATCTGTCATTAGCTCTAATGCTAATCAGCTCCTCAACAGATGAAGGTGTAACACCTGACCCAGCAGCACAGTCCCTTTGCAGAGCACGTGAAACATTGCAGAGGACAGAAGGACACCCCATGTTGTTCCAGAACAACACAGAGCACACATGCAGGGGCCTGGGGGAAAGTAAGGGCAAGAGAAAGGTGCCCAATGAAACACAAACTGCAGCTCTAAGGAATCAGTAACTGTAGCTAGCATAAAAGATAGGTTGAGACTAATTCCTCTCCTAGGACCAGTGGAAAAGCAATTCCTATAGTGGCTTAGGATCCAAGAAAAGTTGGAGTGTGATCCCAATTCTACCTACAGACGATTTCCTAGGTACCCTGTGCTAGAGTCCCAGACAAATACATGTAATGAAATCTATTTGACTGTTCCTGACTTGGTTCAGCACTGCAACATCAGTTATATACTGCTATCTCTTTTATTGACATCCCCTATCAATCTAATGTTCATTCCAGAATGAAATAATCAGTAGCTTGCAGGACACCTGAGAATCATAAATGTAGGCCAAATCTACATCTTCTAGCCAAGAAACAGACTGCCTAAATTGTTATTTATTTTGGTGGGGTTTATTTTTATTGGGTTTTTTTCGGGGGGGGGGCAGGGCATAGACAGACACAGACTATTACATCACAAACCTGAAGACCGATTATATATAGTTTTGTAGAAGTTCTACATAGGATCTTTCTAGCCCTCTAGAAGTAGAAATTATTTAAACTGTTATGCAATGTACATGCAGTAGTATGTGTATTTGGCCAATCCAAGTTCCCCAAAATTTAAAGCATTAGCTTGTCTAGGAACAAGCTCTCAGTTTTGATCCAGGGTAACACAGCCTCTACAGCCCAGCCTGAAACATATTCATATGTTTATAAACAACAGGCACTACCCATAACTGCAAATCACAAAAAAAGAATTTAGCAGCATAATCTTTCTTTTTCCACTACTTTTTCTTTTACAAGGTTTTTGTGTCCCATATTTGTTTCCTAATGTTTAGCAGCACTTTAATGGAAGTATTTTCATTTTTCCCCCATTTTATAATTAAAGAGTAAAAAGCCAAAATGCTGCTTAACTGATAGATAAACTCTAGTTCAAGAACTGAGATGAAACAGTTATTTGCAGTTACAAGTGTCAGAGAAAGGCTAAAGCATAAGATTTTTCAAAGACTGCAACTTATGTTCAATCAAGGACATCTAATCCTTTCCACACTGTCTTTAAAAAGAAAAGGCACATTTAGCCGAAGTTAGTTCTATGAAGAATAGTAACAATGTTTTCAAAACATGCTACAATGTAAAAAGAAACAGAAGTGAAGCAGTTTTTTAGTTTTACAGAGAATCCTATTTTTCTCTTTCTCCCCTGCCCTCACAACCCCCCAAACTGGAGATCACCTGGTAAAAACAAAGCAAAAAGACAGTGCCACTAAGCAACAGTTTATTATGAGTTTGTGCCTCAGGGCTGAGTTCCCATAGGGATTCTCTAATGCCTAATATGAGTTGTATTTGCATATTAATATTCCCACAGGGCAAAAGAATCTTCTTTATTAGTCATCTGATTTTCAGGAACTTCATATTAATTCAGTGTCTCTGAAACCTCTTTCCTTCTGTCAGCCTTGGCTGAAATTCGGCCACTGAGGGTAGGGGACAGTACTCAGAAGGAAGAAGCAGCAGACAGGATTGACAAACATATGCAGGCAAACTGCATGCCCCAAGCTGCATGTCACAAGAACACTTACCTAAAACCACATCATCTGAGCAAGACAATAAAAATTCACACCTCTACACAGACCAAAAGCAGGTAAAGAAACCTGGAATTGAGAAAACTCCTAAGTTTAACACCAGTATAATCGTCCCACTCACAACAGAGAGACTTAAATAGCAAGCATAATCTGAAATTCTGATTTCCTTAATAAAATAAGCACTTTGCTCTCTCTTCTTCCTTCTCCAGAATGCACCAGCCACTACAAAATAACACAGTTTTGTTTTTGATTCTCTGTTCTAGCTTTAAATGTGGTCTATGCCAACGTCATACATATGACTTGGAAGGTGAATATTAATTCAACATACCTGACAGCTAAATTATCAACAACTGTAGGTTTGCACATATGCTCAGACACATGGGAAGTATGCTATTAATTCCACTCAAGCTTTTAGGAAAGTATGAAAATTGTGACAGAGGGCACTTTTATCTCCTTGGCTACAGCATACTAAAAGGTATGTCATTTATCTGTTGATCCAGAAAAGATACTGCACTGTCTTCTTGTCAAAAAGATAGCTGAAGAGCTTACGGAGTGATCACAGTTCTGCAGGAATTAATATCCTCCCATCCTTGTTGACCAAAGAAATCTTGAACCTCGCCTGAATCAGGCACTTCACTGACAGTCAACTGCTTTACCAGAAACCAGCCCTGAGACTACAGCCCCTCACAAAAGCACACCTTTTCTTAAAATCACTGCCTGCATAACAACAGCTCTATCAGATCTCTGAAGGCTGAAGTTCAAAGACAAACTCCTTATCACCGAAAGAACACCAGCCAGCTCACTGTCCTCCCACAGCACCTGGTATTTGGCAGCCTGAGGCACAAAGCAAGACAGAAAGAACCATGAAAATTGTCTGCTCTAGCACTTCCCAAAACAGCAGATCCCTTAATATTGGAGGTACTTCCAAAACTCACTTCCCTCTTAATAGTAAACGCATCCCTAAATAGGAACTTCTTCCTATCCAAAGGAAGTCAAGAAGTGTGCTTTGACCCTTTGCATTGCTTGTGAGCTTATTCACTAGAGAAATTTGGAAGAAACTGTCTCTCTTGTTTTCCAGACGATCTGCTGAATATGTGATGAAAGGGAACATGTTGCCCCCTGGCCACTGGCACACGAAAGGAATGGCTGCAAGGATTACAAGTGGGCTCTGGGCCATATGGTGTGTAGGCTTATTGTAGGAACTTAGCATTTTTTAGACTCCTACTTTCCTGTCAAATTGGTTGAAATTAGCCACTGAGCTTCCTCTCTGAAGACTTCGGAAACAACACGGTGATTGTATAATTTTTTTGCCGTTGAAAAACCAGATTAAAAACTTACATAAAAATAACATAAAAACTATGTATCTACTCGTCATAAAGGAAAGAAGAAGAAGTAGCTATAGGAGATGCTTTCACAAACTGGGATATTTATTGGAAGCTGTAGCTTTAATAAATGTGAGCTTAGCATTACAGAAATGAGCATATATTACAGCAAACAAGCTTACTGCTATGAAGGTTTAAAATAGAGTTCAGAAGCTAAGCCAGTTTAAGCCACATAGTAGTATTCCATTATCCTTCCAGAGAATGGTACAGAGTACATATGACTGTCATACAAAAACATAATCTTATTTGCTGTTCAGCTGTTCTAGAAACCAAATATTACATTAGGATGTCTGCAAATATTACAAATGCTTTTTTGTGAATGAAACAATACATCAAGTAAAATAATACAGTATTGAGGTCTATACCTGATGAAAGGCTTCTAGCCTTCAGACAGTCGTATCAGAAATGAATTTATTTTAAATGTATAATGACTGTATCTACTCAATATGTTCATGTTTTATTGATACTCAGTCTGGAGAGGATATAAATTGCAAACTGGGATTGTAGACAAAGCTGAATGAGCATAGACAGGTGTGGAGGGGGGTGTTAAACACAGCACAGTTCCTCATCCACTGATGCAAACAGCACATGCTTGGTGTTTCAGTTGAAAAAAGTTTCATGTAGCAATCAACAATATTTTCTATTCATCTGTATTAGTGTTCTGAATTCTTTTAATGGACCTTCAATTGTCTACCAAATACTTTCCCACACTGTTCCCCATCACAGAGTGAAGTTCAACTCCACAGACCCTAAAAGCAAGCTTGTTTTGGCTTTAACAGGGGTTTTCCAATATGCCCTAGTACTCTGCATCCCTCACGGCAAAGGTAGGTAATCAAGCCATCAATTCATTCAGACTACAAAAAGGTATGTACTGGCTGTGCACTAACCTTCTGGCCTCTGCTGGAACACACACAGGCACAAGTTTAAAGCTACGAACAGGAATAATTTCTGGAGCATGCTATGGGCTTATTCAATCGTTTAAGACCAACTTGGCAACTGAAGATTTCTTGATTAATGTATGATGTGTAACAACTGCAGCATGTATGCTCTTGTTGCAGGCAGCTTATAGATGCCAGGCATAAAGATTACTCTCCTTTGAAGAGTTTGGNCCCCCCCCCCCCAAACCTAACAAACAAAGGAAAACAACAAAGAAAACCAAACTATCCCAAAAATAAACACACAAAATTAGAGGTATACATCAACATGAGGGACAGCATAGAGCAATTGACATCTACTATATTACTCCCTACTATTGATGCTTGGGAGATGCTCAGGAGAAGAAAATGTCATACAGTGGGAAGGAAAGTGGACAGCGGTTTAATACCAAGGACACAGGTAGCTTAATTATACCAGGGAAGACCATATGATGCCCAGACTTACAAGCACCAAAGCAGCAGACTCGACTTGGCATCTGTGTGGTATCCCAGAGAGGGTTTGAGGGGAACGGGTGCCCATGGCTCCTAAGAGTACTGACAGTGGAGGAAGGGCTGGGAGAGATCAGGGGCAGGTTTTATGAGTCAGGCTGAAGCTTCGGGCTCAAAGTGCTGATCTGCATGCTCTAGAGTGTTCCTAGCACTATTCCCTGGGATACTGATGAGATCACAGTGAAGAAACTGGTGTAGGGAAGAGCTCAGATTTATTTTGAGAGGAATAACTTCTGGATTGAATAGAGTTCGTACTGGTACAGGAGTCATGTGGGATAATCAATCCATGTGCAACCTTTTCAGATATGGGAGAAGCCAAGCTTGCCACTCCATGTGCTCACGCTGCACTTCTCTTTTATTTTATGTGAAAAAAAAAACCCTAAAAGAATGTTAAGATTCTTCTATAGACCATGATCAAATCAGTTGCTAAAAGCAGCAATAATATATTCTCCCTCAAAGCAAAGAAAGTTTGTTTGAATTGAAATTACATTATATCATCACTGACTGATCTGTTTTAGGTTAGGGGAAAGGCTGGTATGGCAGAGATAATATTTACCATGTTCCAACCATATTTAAGGGCTTGGTGAACCCTGAAACAAAAATGATAAAGAAAAACACAAATCTGCAAGGCAGAACAAGTAAGAAATACAGTGCATATAAATGGTCTATTGCTCTCCCCAGACACATTTAAATAAAGAAACATCCAACAACATTTTGATTACTGGACATCATGATACAGAAAGGTATGTTAGGAATCAAGTACAATCAATCAGGATTCCTCTTAAGACTGAAGATGACTAAGGAGTGGAAAAGACTCTGAGATAATGAATCATGAACTACAACTGAGGCAAAAAAGAGATAAAGAAGAAAAAAAATCAAAACTGGCAGTCAGGCAGAATCAGCCAAAGACAGTTGTCCTTATGTCAAGCATAGCCACAGAGAAGAACAAATGTTATTAGAATACATTCATTTATTGACCACGGCTTTTTACTACAAAGCATTCATCATAATTATCAGAGCCAAATAAGCCTTTTCTCACCACAGGAAATGATTAAGTAGTTTGACTTTGCAACGGTAAATACAAGTGCAAATTTCTTCTAAAGCCGAACTGCAAGAAAATTAAGCTCGCTGAAATTAAGAAATTAACAAGAGATTCGCACATTCTCCATTTCTACACTCTCCATGTAGTAAATAAATGAATAAATAAAATCAGGAACACTGACACTGGGGCTATGTAACTAGCACTGGTTATTTCAGGGACACAAAGTTTAATAATTGCTTTCTGAGCTTGTTTTTGGTCCACACACAGTGAGAGGACAAATATGCTGAGTGATGGTCAATAGCTCAAATTCAATTTTAACCTATGGTAAAAAGTGACAAGATTGATAGTAATGTGCCATCCATTCTCATCAGTCACACTTAGTCCTCAGACTTCTATTATCCACAAATCCTGCTATACAATCAAAGAGAGAGAACTACTGAATTATTTATTAAAACTGACACCATCAATTATGCTCCCATATAAAAAAGTCGCCAAGCAGCCATTTAAAGAATTAGAGTGTATTTTTTGGTAACTTTTGACCAGGTTAACAACCACTCTGGTCTGGGACAGGGTTGGAAGCTCTTCTTAGACATTTTATATCTGAGAAGTTAAACTTGAAAAAGCATCATTTTCTGCCACTACAAAGCGAAGTCTTGTATTTCTGGCCCACAAAATCCTCCAATACTTCCTTTCTCTTTTTTTTTCTTCCCCTCCCCCACATCACCTTTTGACATAATCTGAAAAACTTGCAGAGGCATACCTAAAGCGACAGCCTTGGAATAGTTTTTCTACGCTGGAAGGCCAGCAACAGTGACCATCATCAATGCCAAGAGCCCCAGAAAATTAAATGGGGTACAGGTGCTATACCTTGGCAACCAGCTGGACTCATACACCAAACTTCTGCTCTCTTGGTACAAGCAAGGCATGCAGTTGCCTTGTTGCTTTTCAGCACACTAAGTCCCTTTTAATTTACACATGATTTTCATGAAATTTCTATCACCTTTTAACATCAGTATTATTAAGTTCATGTTTTAAGAGACGTGAATAACTATATTATTGCTGTGCAGAAATTCCAAAATACTAACACAACACTGCATTCAGAGAGTGGGTTACATTCCCAAAACATCCTGTCTAGACAATTATGCAAAACCATGGCCCACTGAGGTATTTCCTAGCATAACTTGGTGGCCCTTGCTCTGAGTAAAGACAGCTCAAACACAGCTATGAAAGTCACTCTTTCAATAGCACCCAGCAGTAAGTGGGGAAACCTGGAAGCAATCTAATAGACAAATGACATATAATCCCTCATATATATGCCCAGCATGGAAAGGTGCCTAGATTTGCACAGTTTCTGTTTGGGATGGTGTATAAGACAAAGACTGTACCCATAATACTAAATTAAACATGCCAGGACTGTCTGCTGGCACTAAGGCCAGCTGGCTCAGAACAGCCTGTGTCCATACTCCCTTACCCTTCAAAGCATACAACTGTTGGACAGGAATCTCTTTCAGCCTCCCTTCTCCCAAGGCACACTCAGAATTTGTTCAGGAGAATACTGGCAGATGATGTACAAAGCCTTGCCAGATGGTTCTAATAAGTTAGTAATATTAATAACAGTGCAAAAATGCATTCTGGAGTTGATCATTTTGTCCATATAAGCCTGAGTGGCAAGTCCAGAGGGCTCACCTCCCCTTTGTGACAAGAAGGGAGAGAACATAAACAGATAAACCAAGGAAGGTAACTGAAGTGTCTAGGACAAACCATGAAACATCACAAGGGATGAACATCTTGTTACCAAAAATATTAAATAGCTAGGTTTTGTAGTACCTAAGACGAAAGAACAGAAACTATCAGAACAAGAAAGATGCTCTCAGCTTCAAGTACCTAAAATATTTTTTGTTTGTCTTAACGCTATTGCTATTTTAGGTAGTTACCATTATAAGGAGTACTTTTCTCAAATTCTGCTGCAAACAATCCACGGACTAAATACAACTACAATTCAGTGGTTGGTCTAGATACAAATTCTTGCCACTTATAACCCTGTGAAGTCCCCATGAATACACTCAGTTTTCTCCCTAATTTCAACATTTATCCAGATTACTTGGTTAATATAGTCTCTTTTAGTTTCTATGGTATGAAAAGGCCACTGCTATGTCACATGCTCTATTACTGGCATTTTTAATGATGAACAGGTTCACCAACCACAAGGTGTAAATAAAGTTTTTGCTTAAATATATGACTACTTACAACATGAATGTTTATACAAGAACAAATTGGCAGCAAAGGTGCTCTTGTTAAATTTATCCTCTGGATCGGTTACTTCAAATTGGATAGCAATTTAAAAACTATTTTCAAAAGCTTTTTCAGGAATATTTATTTCTTACATGAGGAATCATGTGGCTGCTTAGGAAAGAAAGTATCTCTTTTAAACAGTACTTGGATCATCAGCAGCAGGACATCCCTCTCCTACTGTTACCCTTACCTAAGACAATGCTGAAGTTTCTCTGCCTGCTCTCAGTAAACTGTAATTAAATAATAAAATTTCAACTCAATAATAAAATTATTGCAGCAAGCCACTCAAGTGAAAGTCAGAAGCATTAACTCTTAAGGCTTCAATTTAAGAGAACCAAAGCTTCACAGTATGGAATGGACCAAACTGGGTCCACAAATGAAATTAAAATGGTTTGTAAAGTTAATGGACAGCAAGAAACAAGTGGGGTTTTTTTTACATATATACATTTGATCAAATTGAAGGAAGAAAAAACAAAACCCACCAAAATGATGCGAAAAATTGTATTCCAGATTGATCAATATACTTAAGCTTAATGAACAGACCTTCAAAGAGTCTCTTTGAGATCTCAGGTTAGGTTTTGGTTCAGGGATTTTTTTAAAACAAAAAGTTCTAAAACAGAAGAAACATTGTTTAAAAAAGCCCAAGTTCATAAATTTTTAAACTTTATTCTTAAACTCTGTAAACTTTTAAAGAAATTTCAACACCAAATTATATGTATATGATATTAACCTACATGCACTTATTTGACAGACCTTCAGATTATTTGTCAAGAAAAAAATCACCAAGTAAGTATTTTTTTAATGTGGTCTATATGTTGAACTAATGTCTCCCAACCTTTTAGCTATACATCCCTCAGATAATTTCTTCTTTGGTGAAAGATGCTTCTATTTTCCATCTCAGGAAAGCCACTCCTGCCTCTTAAGAATCATCTTCTGAAACTTGGTACAGTGGCCTGTGACATGACTGCAGTGAGCCAATACAGGTCCAGACTTTTTATTAGTGTATTCAATGCTAGTTCTTTATGTAACCTACACAGTGCTCAATGTGTCATCAGCAAGGCCTTTTTCTGAAGATTGAATACCACTGTAAGGCAATTAAAGTTTAAGCATATAATTTACTCCTTTTTTTGTTCATCTATTTAGTTACTGCTTTTAGAAGAAAATGAAAGGACCATAATGTTTACTGCTCTGATATAAAAGAATATTATGAGTAGTAAGTGTGGGGGTTATTTAAACTATTTACTACCATTCTGGCATGCCAAGGAAACAGTGCTAGTGCAGACAGGGATCCTCCTTCATGCGGACCAGGAGCCACACCACTGCTAACAACAGA
Organism: Edolisoma coerulescens; assembly: GCA_013397115.1. Lineage (NCBI taxonomy): Eukaryota > Metazoa > Chordata > Aves > Passeriformes > Campephagidae > Edolisoma > Edolisoma coerulescens. The sequence continues at coordinate 2,937,968 of VWZW01013750.1, read as the reverse complement.
GGGTTGGCAATGCTGCAGGATGGCTCTGAGGTTAAGTGTTGATCGATCTCTTCCTGTATTTGGGGTTGGAGGTGTCTGAGTATGCGAAACAAGTTACATGTTTAGGAGGGATTTCAGCTGCATCTATTTAGAAAGTCTTAAGGTGCTGGCTGGCTCTTGGTTTTTATTTAACAGGAAATGCAATAAATCCAAAGGAGTCCAGTAACTTTCAAGTGTGTAAAAAAAAACCCAACTAAATTGTTCAGTAAAAAGAAAAGTTCTTCAAGACCATATATACACTTCAGTAAAACAAGCAAGTGGAAGCACTTAACAGTATTAAACTTCACTGTTATTAAAAGACAACAGTCAGCCAATTTCATTTATTAGAAGTCTAAATATAAAACAGTGCAATCCAGGTGATAAAAATAGTTGCATGCTGCTCAAATGAAGTGGTTCTGTAAAATTTTCAATCAAAGATTTAATTAGTGAATTTAAATGTCAGGCCAAAAATTAAGTCATTTCAAAAAGGGCAAAAGTTGTGCACATCCCCTCCATGGCTTCTCCAAGCTCAACCTTTAGTTTCAATCAGTTATCTGCAAACACAAGCCATATTCTGCTCTAACAAGAAACATTGCACCTGGTTTATTAAGGTATAACAAAAGCAAAATTTGCAATGAACACGTCTATATATTACATACAGGCAAACTCACAGTATGTGAGCCAACCACCACACATTGTCTGTTTTTAAACTGCATCTCACCTTCACTGTTTCAATCCACAAAAAGGATAGAAACTGAAACTTAGGCTCTTTTAATGACCAACTCAAAAAAAATGCTGGACTAGTTATGCTTTTCAACAAGAAAAAAAAACCAACCCAATCCCAAAATAACAAACAAATTACATTTTAATTATCACAGAATTCCAGAACCAGCTGAGGTTGGCAAAGGTCTCTGGAGGTCATCTTACCGAAATCCCCAGCTCAAGTAGGGCCACCTCCAGTCAGTTGCCCTGGCCTTTGTCCAGACTTCTTTTGAATATCTCTGAGGATGGAGACTCCACAAACTCCCTGGGTAAGCTGTGCCAGTGCTTGGTCAACCTCACAGTGAGAAAAGTATTTTCTGATGCTCAGACAGAGCCTCCTGCGTTTCACTTTGTGCTTGTTGCTTCTTGCCCTGTCACTGGGCATCTGAAAAGAGCCTGGCTTCACCTTCTTTACACCTTCTCGGTATTTATACTTCACTTGGATAAGATCTCCCTGAATTTTCTCTTCCCTACAGAATTTCATTTTACAGAAGCTGTACAGCAGATGCCATCAAAAATGATGTTGTACAACATATGTTTACCTTGCCTCCAAAAATATCTTCTGGGTTAAAGTAAGTTTCCTGTCCAATAAAATCACTGAAAGCAATAAAAATTGAAGAGGTAAAGAAGTTAGCTACAATTAGTTAACATTTCCCCAACACACTACTTAGGTTTTGGACTTTCCGGGATTTTTTTCTTCAGGAAGAACTAAGGAACAATGAAGCAAAATGGACACCTAGCTGAAGGCTTGCCTATGTATAAACTGTTCAAGAAAAACACATAATTTAAGGCTACTTTTAGCTAAAACAGTCAAAAAGTTGAAAGAACTTTTAGAAACAAGGTTTACATTGATTCAGTTTAAAATCAATAGACTTAATATAACCCTAAATAGGACAGAAACTAAAGAATTTAAAAAAAACCCCAAAAAAACCAACCAAAAAAACCCCCCAAACTATCTGGACACATTTTAATTAAAATCAGTTTAAAACTAATTCAACCAATACATCAGCTTTTGTAGCCTGCATATTAAGAGAAAGCTGATGATCCAAGTCACTGTATCAGGGGTATGAAAGAACACATAGCAGAAGCTGGAAGAACATAAGGCTTGCAAGCCAACTGTTTTGCTAAAGGGTGAGTGAAACGGGCAAAATTAATCTGAAAATTCAGCAGAAATTTTAGGACTGAATGGCATTTACTCTTGAAAAACAGATACTAAAACACTGTCCCTCCACATATAAGCAGCAAATTTACCTTTTTTTATTTAATAGACAAGCATTTTTGGGGGTTTTTTTGTTTTATTTTTTGTTTTAAAACCTGCTTCCAACAAATTCGGCAAAGTAAGATTGAAAAGCAGTAACAGCAACTATTATGCAATTGAGTCTTCTCCCCATTACTTATCACACTGCACTGCTATTTCCAATTCCATTTCATGTCAATCGATACACAGCTAGAAAGAATGCCTATTTTGTAGCCTTTGTAACTGCTACAATATAAATGCTGGAGTTACTTATTTATACCTTTGATAACATCTGATTAAACATTTTATTGTTTAGAAACAATTGTCTTTCTGCCAGATATGTTTTCCCCTTTTCATATTTACATTAAGCAAGCTCTAATCAGTTCGGTAGTTTGTACAACACGTAGCATCCACCACACTTCTACAACACATCCAATTATTCCAGAAAAAAAAACCTTTCATGTATTTTTTTCTGAGTAACTCAGTGTAAATGGCTACTAAAATCTGACATTATCAGTGCCCCTTATGATAAGAAAAATGAAAGCACATCCTGAAGTAAATTAATAATCCAGCTAGATGGCTTCTGTAGTTGGACAGTCTCACATCACTGTGCTACTTACTAATCATCTCCGCATGTTTTCTCTTTGAAACATTTCTTCTATTGCTGAGCTATAACAAACAAACCATGTATGGCTGATTATGCCACTGCACTAACAATTATGAGTTGGCCCTTTTCCATTTTGCTTGTTAAAATCTGCATTAGTCATGTGGAAAGCTACTAAGCCATACAGAATCTAAAAATGTTAAAGGAACGCATGGAAGTGTTTAGGACCGAAAACAAGCCATTTAAGCACTTATGTTTCTTAGCTACAGGACTATAATGCATACGAAGTAACAGACTTAACAAACAAGTGGTCTCTTGCCAGTTAACTACTAAACTGTCCTTCTACAAAGTAATAATACCCAAACACCTTAGCCAGGAATTTATGAATTGTCATGGAAAAAATCATTCCCTTGACATAAACCACTAAGGCAAGTTTATTTTTACTTCTTCAAGTCTTAAAAGTAACAATTTTATCGTTTTACTGTGCTTCATGCAAATTTTTGGCATATTTCTAATATAGTCTGTCTAGTAGAGTTACATCAGTTATTAATTTAGTCCAGAAATTGCATCAAATTAACATCCAAAATAATTTTTAAAAACCCAAACATAACCCACTTCACTGGAATATTAGCAACAAACAAATCACTAAACGTAGATTGGAAGTTTTCACATGAATCAGGAAAAAGTCAAGAAAGAACAGCAAGTGAGAGTATAAAGATATTTACTGCTGTATCAAAATTAACTTAAAGTTCTCAAGGCTAAGAGACCCCTGCAACCACTAATTTTCAAACAGCACAGGAGGTAAAAACAAATCCTCTTGGGGGTAGCAGGTGGAATGAAGTGCATGCATTCTATTCAATTAAAATCTTTTGCAATCCACAGTAAAATCTTAATCTTGAAGACCCTAAGATGAAAGGGGTTATGTAAATTGAAGAAAGCCAGTCCCAGATTTTGGGACAGCCTCATTGCTTTCTGGGATATAGAACTGCATTGCTGCACACAGCTGACCACCTCCCTTACAAAGCCTTGTAGCTACCCGGAATACAAAAAAATCCAACCTTCTCATTTATAGCAATATTTGCGTGTTTCTGCACTGTTTCTTTGGGTGCTGAGCTGCTTATGGTTCCCCAAGCCCAGAGGGACAAAACTAAAGTTATCTTTAAAACCCCCATGAGATATGTGGAGCATGGAATAACCCTAAGAACTCGCAAGTCCTGGTACAGATTTCAAACCCCTCAGGTGCGCCAATAAGGTCAGGTCACAGCACACAAGGAGTCACATACAAGGTAACAGTACAACTGCTACAAGCAACCAGCGACATAAAAGAATCAGGATGTGTTGACAAGAGGAACTCAAGTTTAAAATATTTCCCTTCAGCCCACACATGGGGGGAGGAGGAACCCACTCCTGGGTAAGTTCTGTAAATACTCAGCATGTTTTTACTACAGCGTCCATTAGTGGTATTTATACCCAGCGATGACCTCATTCTTTAGCACAGTGAATAAACATGAGAGGAAAAAAAATAAAGTATTTTGGCTGTGTATTTATCAGCATTTGGGCTCATTTAAATACTACTTGAATAACAATTATCTTTCTCAGCTGAGCACAGCATCAGGTTGGCAGACTGTGCTTCACTTCTTCTCAAAGTGACAATTAACCTTGATATCAGTCTGCAAAGTGCTCTGTACTGGCAGCAGAATAAAATTATCATTATCATATAAATCATAAAGATTCTACTGAAACTGAGATAGCTGTCATCCCTCAGCTATTTGTATTCAGTAAGGAGCAAGCAGGTTGTTGCAGAACATCTTCAGAATGCGTCATCCTACAGCCACCACATTGCGGGCTTTCGAGGCTGCATTTGTGGCTACCTGAAAACACAAGCCCCGCATGTATGCGGAAAGACTCACAGTTAATATACATTATTAATTAAATATCACTTGAGGAGGTCTGTGATGCAGAAGGCCATTATACTTGAATCGTGAATTTAAATCTGATTTACACCACAGTAATTCCAGACACAAATGAGATTTTCAAGTTGATTATGTGATGCCTATCAGCTAGACAGTATCCCATACCAATGATATTCGTGATCACCTGACCTTATTCTTCCAAGACTACAGTTTACAAACAAACAAACAAACAAATTTTAAAAGTAACAACAAAAAAAACCCCAAATTAACTTGGTTAATGCTGGATCAAAATTCAAAATAGTCCTTTTGCATTGATGCTTAATCACGGTGTTGATAGATTGTCAAGGAATGTACTCAGACAACTAGAACTGTAGTAGTTGTGTCCACAACAGCCCCTTGAAATCCCATACTAAGTAAATACTTCTTCCCTTCTAGGCAGCCTGGACATGCAGGGAAGGAAGATAATTGAGTCGTCTTCTCTAAAAACTTCCCACCTTCAAATATGTAATGACAAGTGACTGTGAAAATGTTTACAGCCATTTTTGATATGACACTTCATTTTTGTAATGTGCACACTGTGTGTCAAAGTGTTTTACTGTTCTTGCTGCTACCAACAGGACATTGCTGTGAATAAGACATGGCAGTGAAGCAAGCCCTCTTTTAGAAATAGTTTTATAGACTGACAGGTCTTATTTTATGTGGAACAGAACACAAATAAACCAACAGCCAATTATATAGAAAGGCACCTTGGGTGTTGGGTTTTTACCCCCCACTAGAGCCAACTATTTTCTCTGAGCCAAACTATGGCAGATCTCATACAAGTTCCTCAGAAAAGGGAGACAAATAACCTGCTCTTTGTACCTGTGGCACAAAGTGACTCCAGGGATTGTTTCTGGCAGGCAATGTGGCAGATTGTATGCAGGAGATACAAGAAGCCACGGTTGTGTTTCTGACCCAGCCAGCAAACTGAGTTCTCTGAGAGGTGCAGTGCCAAGAAGTGCACTGCCACGAAGTATTTTGAATCAGCAAGCCCAAGTGAGTCCCATGACGCCTGCTGCAGAGAAATGAACATACTCCAATGTAACACAGAGCAAGGCTAACTTTTCTCCCGTAATCAAAAGCCAGACACTCTTCCAAGAAAGGTTCAGTCATGAATGCCCTGCTTTTCAAGCTGTCCAACAAAATCTGAAATAATGGGAAGGTCCATTTTCACACTAGAGACTCACTCAAAATTCCTGTGGACCGCTCAAGCCCAGTCAACTCCAGCCAACAGCTTAACCTAAAACACTTAATGAATCCCATCCACACTTACTTCATGCTGCTGCAAAAACTGGCACGGCGTTTACCGTAGTGATTCTGAAACCAATATTCCTATTAATCCACCCTGGCTGCATGCCCCAAATTTAGAAGATTTTTTTTTTTAATCCCTGGTTTGCAACCCTAAATGCCACAGCTATGAGCTTAGCAATCAATTATTTATATCAACAAATCTGAAATTGCATACTAGGCAGACATCTAATTTTTCAGTCCTAAACTTCTCTGAAAATTAAATGCGCTACATTCCATCCATCTTCTCTGGAAGGGTTATAACACGCATAATTTTGTAGGCAATACATATATTTATCCTGTTTAGGCCACTTAAGATAGCAAATAATGAGACTGTACAGAATTTTAACATTCTCTGGATCACATCTATGGTAAAATGACCATACTGTTGACACCATACAGTTATCCCAAGCATACTTTAATTATCTTTAAAAAATATTTATCTATTTAGCTCAGAAGTATAAAATCCTAAACACTGCCTTCGTATGTGTAAACAGACTGATCATAAACTAGTGTAATAACACACTTAAAAGTAAAAGCCACTTTGCAATTGAAACACCTTGAAGTGTAAAATCCAGTTTGTTACCATAGGTTTTATACATTACCCATAGAATTATGACACATGCAGAAGAAAACTGCACTGCTGTCATAGAAAGAATAGGATTTCCTTTGACAATTTTAAAGTTATAATAAAAAGGCTAAAAATCTCTATTAGATTTATGATGTGCGTATTCAGTGGTCTTACTGTCAAAACCTCCCAAATGAAAGTTAAATCAAACATCAGCTAATCTTGAAGAAATAAAAAGCCCTCCTCCCCCAAAACCCGGTGTACTGAAAGTGAGGCAATCATTTTGAAAGAATGAAATTATTCCCTATTTCTCCACTGAATAACAACATTATTTTCTGATAAAGAAATTTCACTATGAAGTCACTGCTGCATTTTATACAAAAAGAGTGCTTACAGCAAGATAATCCAGAATAAATGCCTTTAAAAGCTTTAAAATTCTTAAAGGCTAAACTAAGCTCCAAATTCCATAAAAGTTACAGTAAGATATAAATAATTAAAAAACCCAATACAACAATAACACCCAAACCAGAAAAAACCTTTAGAAATTTAAGGTTTAAGTTGTCAGCTGTGTCCTTACTCCAAGAGTAATTGCTGTAACTGTACAGCTTATTCTTCAAATATAACTCAATCTACTAAATTGAACACAAACCCTTGTATTTCAGTCTTACTTATAGAATCACCATCTTGGCCTCCACAATATTTACAACATTAAAAGGCTACAAGTGTCACAAAAGCATATTATCACTCACCTATAGCCCTCTCCAGGCACAGTATGCATCTCAAGTTAATAAAGGCCATATAAATACGGCTTTTGTGCCAAGCAGACAGTAAATTATGTATTTGACTACACGTTTCTTCATAAAAAAACCCAGAATGTTAACATTAATCAGAGGAAACTTCAGATTCTGGCATAAATTTGACTATCGCATAAAAGGTAATATTTAAAATACATAATGCCTTACCACACAAACACGAGCTGCCATATGTGAGGCACTGCTAAGCATGGTTTCTATTAAGCCAATACACAGTAACTGGCTTCTTTCCAAGCAACATGGAAGTATTTAAAAACCCTGTTTAATCCAATTCCACAGCTTTGAAACAAAAATAAATTAAAGTGTTGCAAGAACTGTAAAAATGAAAAATTAAAGGCATGTAAATAAGTGAAAAAAATATTGTCAGAGAAAATGAAAACAAAGATTATTTCAAGTAGATATCTTAATTGTAATTAGTAACATTTGGCATGTTTATGATATGATTCAAAGCTGCAGCCAATTAGATACCCCAAAAAGCTTGTAACAAAGCTGCAAATGTGTAACTACAGCATAAATAAGTTTTATTGCACACCAAGAAAACAGCACCCAGATCAATTTCATAGTTTGTTTCCAAAGTGCTGCAAAGCATGCTCTATTACTAGTTCATGACTTTTTAGTCCTGAACGGCAGCTTTTCTGCCAGGAGACTTTGGAAAACAATTTCATTAAATTCAGTCTACTACTTGTTAATCTGCACACATTCCATATATACCAAGAACAAAAGAAAAATTACAGCATTGCCTTAGACTGTCATGATTACGCCAAAAACCTTAAAACAAAACCAGAAACAACAAAAAGCCAAGACAAACAAACAAACAATACCCCCTCCCCACCCCCCCAAAACAAAGTGCACTAAAAGTTAATAGGTGTTAAAAAGCTGTACAATTGGGGTATTGGAAGTGAGAAAGACTGATTTTTTTTTTAAATAGATTTCCAAGGAGAGGGGAAAACACTATTTTTTTTTTTTGAAAGGAGTAAGAGGTACACATTAGCATTCAGAAAATAACATGAATTCGTGAGATGCTCTTTTAAAGTCTTCTTTAAAAAGATTTAAATATTACAGAGAGGAGCAGAATTCAAATTCTGCTCAAATGTGGTTTTCTGAAGACAACAGTGTTAGGCACTTAGGAGACTGTGCCGTTTATTTAAGAAACCAAATACTTCATTATGCTGTCAGTCCCAAGCAACAGACAAAACATCTTCCATTTCCTTCATTTATTCAATAATGAGTAAATTACTAAAGGGTAATGAGCTGCTAATAAAAGCATGTTTTTTACATGATTATCATGAAATGGCAGTTTCTGCTTGTTCAGTGCAATAATACCTACAATAGTCACACTTTCAAATAATTCTCCGCTATCAAATTTCTGTAAAGAAATTGATCCTTACATAGTTTTCATACTAGACACTAGTCTACATTTAGGGAAAAAAAAAGGAAAAAAACCCCACAGAAATAGCTAACTACATATAAAATCCACACATTCAGGTATTTCTTTGCAAAGTCTGCTAGCAATGATGAAAGTCTCAGTCAAGGTAGTTTTGCTTCCCTTGCTGGCAAGCAATGATTGTTTATTTAACACACTTATTTTAGGGGCTGTGGGGGGAGGGGTTTTTTTGGGGTGCGTGTTTTATGAGGGCTTTATTGAGGAGACTACAAAAACACGCATATAAAATATCAGTTTTATAATGTAAATCAAATTCTGGCTCACAGGAAAAACAAAAAGCAAACCAAGCAAAAAATCTCCCACCCTAAACCAACGCCTTTGTTCAGCTATTCAGGAGAAGGCAAAAGAAATGTCTATGAAAGTTGGTCTGAAAAATTCTGGAGGTGAAAGCATTGGGGATTGCTCTTGTACACTGCAGGAGACTGACTTACAAAGACCAGCTGCAACTCAATATGAAACTGCTGGAAGAGAATTTCTCTGTTCAGAATTCCCCACACTAAAAGCATCAAAGTGTTTCATTTTACCCTTGTAACAGTTCTTCACACCACCTTCCCCAACCCAGAATTTAAGCTGGAGATTTAGTTATCTTCTACACTAAGCACATTGCAAATATCAAGGAACTCTCCCATGTCCATCACAGGCTGCTTTTTGAGCACTTCTCTGCCCTTTCCTGCTTCAAGGAACTTGTGATCATCATGACCCCTCCTTATGCCCCAAACTCATTTCCCTGCTTCAGCTGTGCCGTAGGATGTGCTCTGGCATCTCCCTGACCTTCCAAATCTGCACTCGCACAGTGCTTGCTGAAGTACTCTTATTCTTCTCTAACACTAGTTTCTTTTCTCCTCCTCCTGGGAGAGCAGTTGTCATCATTCAGAAACTGGGACAACTGGCAGAAATCATGGGGAGGTATTGTTATGCTGGGAGGTATTAATGGGTGTTGTCAGACAGTTCCTTACACCGTCATCACTGAGTGAAGTTGCCAGACCTGGCAGGCAGCCAGTGGCAGGTTCCCTTTGCAGCCTTTCTTTTTTTATTTCCTCTCCCGCCTTCATGAAAGTTGCTAACATTCCAAGCCACCAATGGCCACAATATGTCCTGAAGCTTCTGAGGGTTGCATGTAATCCATCCTAAAACCACCCCACAACCACACACAATAATGCAATCAAGCAGATATTGAAAACTCAGTTTATTCAATGAAAAAAAAAATTCAGTGCTCTCTAATAATTTTTCACATCAAACATAGATTTTCAAAGATATCAGATCACTAAAAAAAAAAAACAGCTATATTTTAGAGGGCCTTCCAAGTACACTGCATCTTGACACATGGAAGACCCACGAAAAGAAACACCTGTGTTATTTTTAAAAAACAGATGCTTTGTAAACAATATGACATTGAAACGTCACTTTCACAGTGAAAATAAACAGATATTTTAAAAGAAATCTTTTAATATAGTTATATACTTCAGAGCTTCAAGCCGAAATTATGGTTCTGCACTGTCTTAATACAAAATAACTAAAGGAATGAAAAGTTTACATTATAAAAAGTAACCTGACACTTTTCATCCAAGGTACTTCAAGGTACCAAGGTAATAACATCTATAAACCCCACCAGTTAAAAAAACTGGCAATCAAACTCAAGTGATAAAATACAGTATGGTTGCTATTATCAAATATAATCCCAGTGTGATTGTTAACTTGTATATCTTTGGGACATGTTTCTTGCTGCTTTTGAAGCAGAAAGTGACTCAAAAGTAAAAAGTAAAGCAGTTGCAGTGAGTACACAAATTTTTCAACCATCCTTATGCTCAGTTGTTGATACATCATGGATTTAAAACCAACAGGATTCTGCACACTAGTATCAACCACTTCTGTGCTTATCTTTTTGACTAAGTTCTGCTATTAGCTGTACATTCTAAAAAGACCTTTGTAAATTCAAAGATATATACAATGTTCCGTGTCACGTGTTCTCAAGAAGGTTATAGAGGACGAGCAGCAGATCAAAATAAGCCTATACTGGCAGAAGGTAAACTCCACAAGTTACACAAAGGGAAGGGAGCCTGAATTCACAGGCTAGAAATGTTCACCAAGAAAACTGCTCAGAGGAAGCATTTCTTACTCCAGTTTTTCATCCTGCTCACACATTAGCATCGCATGCATCACAGCCATGTGCCTGTGGCAACAGACTGATGCCTCCCTAAGTCAAACAATCAAAATCACTGAGCACAATTGCAGGGTAGATACTTGTTGTACCTGCCGCTCCAGGTCCCTCCACTTCTCTCCCTCTGCATTTTAGAGCAAGGTTGACCATCTTCTCCCTCCCAGTCCTTCCCTGATATTGTGCTCCCATTTGTTTTCTGCTCCTGACACTTGTACCATCTTTTTAGCTTTAAAGTAGCACTAGGTAGGAGTTTAAACAGGTGGCCCTGAGAACAGTAAGTGAAATTGCTGGAATTCATATAATGCCATGGAGTTTTGAAGATCCCAGCCTGAACATTTCAGCAAAAAGAGAGTCAAAGCAATATTAAACAGAAATGTTGGACTCCTTACAGTCATTAATAACACAAGAGATATCCATGAGGCACACTGACCTCTCTCCCCAAGCCAAATTGAAAATTTTGCCATTCCACTTGGCTCTTCTCAACATTGTCCCAAAAATAACTGTTTTAAGTATTGTCAGTGTGATTAGTTTTCACAAGCAAAATGCTAGAATCACATATGTTGGCTGCTTATCAATTTTGCAGATAGTATAAAAAGCTAAGAATTAACGTAATGATTCCAAACAAAGGGAAGAGGTAAGACTACACACAGGGTTTTAAATTGATTGTTTCAGAATGAGAGTCATTCTGTCCACTAAGCTGCACAGTCCTTTACAGTACATTTCTGAGCCTCAAAAGCATTACCTATGTTGCTAGAGGGTAAAAGAAATGAAATGTAAAAAACATAATAGAAATTGCAGTAAATACACAGAAAAGAGAAGAAGGGAAGAATGGTGAAAAGTACCCTAGAGAACACCAAAAGAAAACATGAAGGGGAAGATAGGTAATATCAGTGACTTAACAGGAAAATTTTGAGAAGTTGCTCCAAGTGGTGTCCACAGAGAGCTGCTATTCACTTCATGCTGGCTCTCCTTGTTTCCAGCTGCTAAGTTCACATTGAAAGAAGCTAAAAATACATTAAATACTTTCCAAACATTATTTTCCCATGTAAGCAATTGGTATAAGTTGCCACAGAGATGTTGTTCTCTTGCCAGTTAGAAGGGAAATAGTATACAAGAAGTTGTATTCTATGAAATCTTTTGTCTTATACACAATGCAGCTGAAAATAGGGGTAAGTTTGAAAAGGCATTATTTTAGCTACAAGAATTTCCAACTATTCCCCTCTTTCAGCAAGGCAATATAGGAAAATGACACTTCAATATCAGGATTTTATCACCTGTGAGAAAAGCTATACTCTGCACTACTCAGAAGTATGATATGTGTGCCATTTCTAACAATCAAGCTTTGGTATTTCAATGAGAGGAAAAAAAAGACAAGAATGGCAAATGTCTACAATTTAGGTATACCATCTCCTGACAAACTGAAATTTCATGATGCTGCAGATTTAAAACATAAATGTACCTGCTCTGCATTCAGGACTGTCATTGACAGTAAATTCAGCTCAATACAAAAGTAAAACTGGGGGAGTGATGGGACAACACATACTGAAAACCATCCAGTTCTTTCTGTTAAATGTGAAGTATAACAGGCTTTTTTATGACATGCCTTCTTCCAAAAATAGCAATGATTACACTGCTCAACTCCCACACCACCCCCTCTTCAGCCTGACTTTTTTACACATAGAACATTATACATTTCCAGTCCTGAGGAAGGAGCTAAAGTCTGTGGAGTCAAGAGGACTCTCTCCATCGCCCATTACCCAAGCTACCGAAAAGGAACACCTAGGGAGGCAGGCAACTCTAATTTCTTATAGCATTAAACCTTCTTTTAAAGCCAAAAGTGACATATTTTTCTAGGAACTCTGAAACCCACAGCTTTCCACAGTTTTGGAAAGATGCTGCAAGTCCCAGCAGTGACTATCTGCCGATTCCAAGGCACATTTGTGAGCAAGGCTTTTTTTGTCCTCCAGACAAACACGAAGATTACACAGTCTATTCTCTTTGCAGGGACGAGGCGAGGGAAATGTTAAGATCACAGCTGCTGCAGCAGTGGAAGCTGCAGCTGCCTTGGAGCTTGTAGCAACTTTGTAGCCTACCGTGCAATTGAGGGATGCTACTGCGCTACACATACTGCTCCATCTGGGGCTTTTCTCATGAATGGGAGAAACCTGAAGCTTTGGCCTGCTGTAGTTAATGAAAAGTCTTGCAAATCCTCTTGCCATATTCCACCTAAGTTCCAATTCAGCTCAATAGCCTTCCAATCAGAACTTCCTAAGTAGCTACTTAAGATAGCTGTATTCTTGAATAATACTTTCTTCACACCTTCTATGACATTTAGTTTTCAGAATTATCACATTCCTATTGCCCAGTCACCATTTATTTTATATATGAAAGAGTACACACAATGAAGGCAAGATGGAATCACAACCATTTCAAGTAGCCTACATCTGGAATGAACTTATCCTTATGAAATACGGTTGGGCTTTTTAATAGAAAAAGCTAACATGTCTTTTTACAATGACCTAAATTTCACTAAAACCAAGAAAGGATGTACCAATACTTTAGGGTAAGATAAACCATACAACAGCTCAGATTTCTTCATTATTCTGAAGAATCATGCCTGGCTGATGTATTTATTTTGTAATGTTTAACTATAATAGAAAATAGATGAAGTTCCAATGAAAACACTGTTTAGACTACGTCAACAAAGCATAAAACTAAATGAAGTGATTCTGTATTGACTATAAAAACATTTTTGCTAATAGTAAAGTTACTAATGGTTATCTATCAAGATCACAACATGAAGTAATTCTGCATCTTAAGAACTGTGTTAAAGCAGCAGACACATGAAGTTAGATGTAATTTTGTGACTTTGCAAAACAGCATCATGGAGTGCACTTTATTGCTATTTTATCATTAGTGTAAATAACTCAACAAACCTAGGAAACCTCCAGCTCACTTGTTTTTTTTTTTTTAATTACAAGTCACCAAAGGGCTTTCCACTAAGACAACAAATGCTTACTTTACACCTGCTAGCAAAAAAAAAAATCAAATACAATAGTATCTTGAATACTGAAACAATTGCTTTGTTATAAAGAGAAGGCTTCAGAAAACTAGAAAAAATGACACTGCTGTAAAAACCTGTAAGCCTTTTACTCTCAGTTCAAAGATTTAAGCATTCTTCTACAACAGACTGAAGTTTCATATTCATCTCAGCAAATCAATCCATTAATAGGCATCAGTCATCAACACCGAAGTAAAATCTGCCACATGAAACAGCTTTGATGTGATTGAAGACTCACACACAGTCGTAAGCATGACAGAACAGCTTAGCTATTAAAATGTTTTATCTAGCAAAAAACTGTTCATCCTAATTGACTGAAATACTCTTTGAATGCCATTATTGCAAGGCTACTTCACTAAGCAGCACTTTGGTACATAGCCACTTGACTTACATCTTGAGATGCAGCACAACCACATCAAATCTTGTTAGAATATTTTCTTACCCATACTTTTGTCAAGAGACCAAAACAATAAAGCTGACTGTCATTTTTACTACCAGTTGCTTAGTTAATTCGATACTGAAACATACTGGGATTCATTATAAAAGCTGCATGCAATCAGCCATTTCTATCAATCTTTCTTTTTAGTGCATTAACAGAATGAAACCTACTAACCACATCACTTGAAATGGGTTGGCAGGACTGGGTGGAAGCTATTCCGCACCAAGCCCAACCTCTCACCACGAGAGATGCAGTGGCAGGGACTCCTTTAAACAGCAATGTGCAGCCCTGGCCCGGCTCCAACACTGACCATATGTCAAGCTGACAGATAAGCCCGAGACAGCCATCTGAAAATAACTGTATACAGTCCCAGCCACCAGACAGTGAGGGATTCAAGGTCTACCTCATCATTCATTTCAAAGCCAATTTTAAACACACCAGAAGTAAACATAACTGACAAAAAAACCCCCCAACCCCCCCCCCC
>VWZW01013750.1:2910814-2923132 GCA_013397115.1 Edolisoma coerulescens | reverse complement strand
AAAACCAAAACCAAACCAAACAAAAAAACTCCACAACAAAATAGAAAACCCAAACCAAATCAAACAAGCACATAACCATTAGCAGAAAGTCTATATGATGATATACTCTAATTCAGGAAGTGTCCACCGAATATTGCAATTGATTACCACAAACCCAGTCAGAAAATTACTAACAGTTTGTGTCTATAACATTTTCCTTCCTCCATTATATTCACAGGGTGTTAACAACTTGCAAGAGAAAGGAATCAAATACACCAAGCAACTGCCACCAAGATTACATTGTACAGAATCAAACAAAATACTATTGATTTAATATCTCAAATGAAGGGTGATTTGGTATTTGTCCTGTATTGATTAATGCATCATAGAGTTCATCCATTTATGCCACTGCTTTGATTACCAGAAAGTATGTCATATCAATTCCTTATACATAGGCAACATATTATCTATCAGCTCTTATTCCAAAATTACTAAATAATCAGCACAAAGGAATAGCTAAAATTTACCCCAGTCCCCTATGCAATTTCCACAGCTCCATACATTTCATTTCCATATTCCAAATTAATAAAATCCAGGTGAACTTACCTACAGTTCGGAGGAGGGTCTAATGTAATTTCTGCAAGTTCTTTCTGAATTCTTAGGAGGAAAAAAAGAAGATATTATCAGGACTTACTTTTTTTTTTTTTCTATCTGTTTCTTTCAACTTTATGAACATTTCTACAGCAATCAATAGTAACAAAATACAGTTCTTAGAATTGCTGATTGAAAGCTGATGCTGTAACATTTCGTGAAATTGTGCAAGAACACACAGAAGTAAAAATCAAATCTCTTCTGAAAAATGAACCTCCAATATGGAACAAATGCCATGAGCAGCCACCTAGAAAATCACACTTTTTCCATAGGTCAGGATTCTCAGCTCCTTTGCTCACTTACACAATTACTAAATGTCTCATATAACCCCCTTCTCTATTCCCCCTCCAACTATATGTCTTCTAGTTCTTGCCCTCTAGAATATTTAGTTTCTTAATGTTTATTGTACTGGCAGGGCAAAACACCCCGACTCGAAGGATAATTGCCCAGAACAAGCGCACCCAGCGCTTCACAACCTCCTACATGCTGAGAGGCTGATATCAGGTTCCCCCAAAGGGAAGTGCTCCAGCTCCCTGGTCAGCTTGGGGACCTGCTGCTGGACTTGCTCCGACACCTGCCTTCTTTTCACTGAGGGGACAAAACTGTAAATGTTATCCCAGATGCAGTCTAATGAGAGCTGAGTAAAGACAGATAAATCTCTTTCATCTGTCTACGGACCATGCTTCTGTTAATACCTCCCAGGAGGCAGCCCAGCCTTTGTCGCTGCCTCACACTGAGCTTGCTGTCTGCCAAGGCCCCCACATCTGTCTGAGCAGACATGGTCCCCAGTATTTATCTGTGCAAGGGCTAAGTCCTCCCCACATACGTGGTGTTCATTTGCCCTTGTGGACTTCCACGAGTTCTCTGTCAACCCTCTCCTGCAGCCTGGGCAGATTCCTCTGAGCTGTAGCCTTGCCCCTGTGTGTACACACTGCTTGTCATCTGAAAACTTCTCAGTGCACTCTGCCATATCCTCCAGGTCACCAATAAACACATTACAGGCATCCTGCCAGAGTTCTTCCCCCAGGGACAGCAAACTTCGTTGTTAAGGATTTCTGGATATCCTGAGCCTGATGCTTCCCAGCCAAGTCCTTGAATACCTGATCTCTGCCACAGCTGGCAATGGGGCTCTTTTCCCTTACACCAGCATCTGCATGAGGGCCAATATCTTGACCTCAGAAGAAATGTAAGTATGCAGAATAGGATACAGAGTTCCCAAAGGAACTTGTAGTTTACAGCTCCCAAAGACTTTCCGAAGTATGATGCCATAAGCAGGACTGCGAATGCCACCTTCCCTATAAACTATGTCCAAGGCTTTTTTTTATAGGCTACTTCAGTGCAAAACCATGAACATTTAGAAGAAGGAAGGAAAAGAAAAACAATTCAATATATCCTCAGTATTTCCTCCTTGCCTTCTTCACAAGATTTCACGCACAGAGCAGATTGCTATTCCTATTATTCCCTAAACTAAAATTGTAATAATAACACAATAATACCACTCAAAATCCTGAGATAGGTGTTCAAGCCACAAGTCAAAGGTTCAGGCCTGACCTACACATATCTTGTTAAAAATGATTGCTACCTATTTTGCATATAAATTCAGGTAAAGAAAACAGCTTATCAAAATAAGCATTCAGATATACTGGCATATATAATGTAAAAATGAACAGTTTAATTCTTTATATAGTGTTACAATCCAAACACAATCTTACATGTTAAGGAGTCTCACAGCCACTATCAAAAATTCCCCTTATGCGACTATGAATTGATTTTACAGCTATAATGAATAAATGAACCAACACCAGTAGAAAAACTGGCCTGAACCAGAAACTCAAGCCTTTATCATTCACATTCTGAAATAATTAGGACATACGTGGGCAAGATTTGTAGGCAGAGGTAATAATCATTTATTAAGACCTGATGAGATCATTGAAAAGATAAAAATACTCTTCCAGATGCTTAGATTTCCTTCTAGTTTTTTTGCATATAAATACAGGCAAAGTAAATGGCTCATCAAAATAAGCATTCAGGTGGCATATATAACATAAAATGCCCCTGCACGTACCAACTGCTCCCACCCAACTTAGTGTCATCTGAAAACTTTAGAGAACACTGCCATATCCTCTAGGTCACCCATAGAGACATTACAAGCATCCTTGTAGATGAAAACTCTGTAAAACAGAGTTTTAACTCCAGGGAGAGCAATTCTGTTGCTAAGGATTTCTGGACACTTCCACGCTGATGCTTCCAAGTCAAGTCCTTGAATACCTGATCTCTGCCACACCTGGGTGTGTATACCCTACATACAGAGCTGGTGTGTACCCTACATACACACAAATACACAGAGTTACTTCTGTAGAGGGGGAGCAATTTGATCTTTACTTGCTTTTTCTACTCATGAGATGTTTGTATCACCAGCACATAGAATTCCTCCAATAAATATCATACCCTTCTTATAAAAATACAGGCACAGTCTGCTGAATCAAGCACAAAATTATTGTACTAACACTGAAAGTCACCCCATTTTTAAATGAGTGAAGTTTAAGCACAACAAAAATGTTGTTTTAAAACAGCCCATTTAAACAATCATAACAAATCACAACTTTTAGAAGGGAGACCTTCTAATTTGGGAATCCTTAAAATATTTCTTCTGTATATTACAAACTTCTGCCATGATTTTGAAATTTATACTATCACAAGTTCAAACTACAGAAAACCTACGTTGCATGGACACTTCAATTTTGTGGTTTATGAGTTGTTTTGCTTTCTCAGCCTTCTGTGAAGTTACAGAACGATGGCATTGCATTTTATTATAGAGTCAGAGATCATTCCTTTGCTTTACATATAGTAGCAAAAGCAGTTAATATTTCATGGCATTACAGTGAGTATGATGCACATCAAAAATGGACTGACAACTTCCACAACTTCAGTCCTAGATCAAAAACTTTACGTTCTTCCTCCTAAATCCTAACCCACATTCCTTACATTCTGAAAACAAAAGGGTCTCTCATTTTCTCCATCTGTTCTGGTTCAACCCAAAACTTCGCATGCCAAGAGCACTAAAATGGCCCTTTATCAAGCTCTTCAGTGACTGAGCCAACAAGGACAAACCACCTTTCTGCTTCAAGACATAAAAATTGATCAGATGGCACTGTCTATTGATGTTCAAAAGACATCATTGCTCTCGCAAGCATCTAAGATAAAGAGATGTTTCATTCATGGTTATTTTTATACAAACAAGATAAACATATTAATGCAATACTGTCCATCAATTGCTCCTCAGCAAGCTGTCCATGTTTATTCTCCTACTCTGTGGTGTCCCAAACTAAAATTAATTGATATACCTTACATTTCTTTTGTTGCAACCTTAATTTACCTTGCATTCATGCTGAGAGCTCATTCATAAACAGGTTCTGCAGAACAGCTGACACGCAATAGCTTGTTCACATGTCACAGCATTCAAAGTTACAATTAAATCATCGGACAGCATCCCAGAGAGCCTTGCACTGATAGAGACCTCCAGTGTGCAAGCTGCCCCTTGTCTGCACGTGCTCTGGCACTTGCTTCATATCTCCATTGAGTTGCCCTCAGAATCTGCCATAGGAGAGGACGTGCCTCATTTCCTTCGCTGACCACGGAGGATTCCCAGCAAGAATACGCGGCCTCTGGCAACAAAACATTTTTTTCAGGGTCCTTTCTGGCATCTGCTTCTTAGGATTTTCTGCCTCAATAACAGTTATGTTTAGTTATGTCAAAGAGGAAAATCCCTCTAAATTAAAATCATTATATATATCCAGTTTATATTTAAACTAATGACATTATGGTTTAGTACATATTGGGAAATGGGGTGATGGCAGGGGGTGAGGCCCTTGCTAGTAATCAAAGCCCTGGGCTGCACACAAAAGACATTTAATTTGCAATGTCAGATCTGATACTCTTTGTTTGGTCTTAGAGAAGTCATTTGACTCTTCTCTCTCATATATATATATATATATATACACACACATACTATAAAGATAATTCACTCCATTTTACTAACAGAAAAGAACAAACACAGTTGCCTTCCAGTAATAGTGCAAAGGTTAATCTACTTGTAAATTCAGAAGCATGAAAGTACATCGTGGATTTCAAATATTATTAATTCTCACAGACACGTATTTACTACTGTACCAAGCCTAAAGGGACTGAGTGTTGTTTCCTTCATGAAACAGTTAAAAGTTCTCTAAAGCTAAGAGAGACGTGAACACGTCTGAGGATTTCCCAACATTATCAATTGGAAAAGAAATAAAATAAAGGACTATATGACAATAAGCTATTTTTACTACATCTACTTTTCTAAACTACATGTCTCTCTACCCATAAAAGCCAGATGAATCAACACCCTATACCAAAGAATATACTACTTAGAAAATACTTAAAAATGCAGTCACTGGTATGTATTTCAATACTAAATAAATTGTGACTGAGCAGGAAATTGATCTAAAGATGGTTAGATTCATACTGGAGGAAAAGAAATATTCTTGCCTACTTACTAAAAGATGGATAAATGACAAGGATATTTCTTGTAAGAAAAAGCACTCTATATTTTGCCATCGTATTCAACATGCTAAGTATCATTTCCAGATTCCTTAAAAATAGTGCTGTGATAAACCTCTCAGAAAAAAAAAAAAGGGGGGAGGAGAGAGGGGGGAGGGAAAAATGCTCAGTTTTACTTTGTTGAATTTTGAACCAATTTAATCTATCACTTTTTTGCTCCTCCTTAAGGCTGCAACTTCTTTGAATAATGAAAAGATTACAACTAAAGTTGTACGGTTCACAATTCATTCTAGGCATAGATATTTATTTAAAAATGTCAGGATTGGACATAAAGGTTGACAGATTTTTCAACCAGCAACTTCAGGAGCCAAGCAAAACAATACATTTATTTGTTGAGCTACTATATCAGCCAAGAATGGTTACACTTCTCTCAATCCAAAGGTCATGCTAAGATTTGCTACTTAAGAGGTAACAAGATACCTGCTGTTTTCAAGGACAGCAATTCAATTCCGTGTCTGAACTGTAATTGTGATATGCAGCAAGTTTCTCAATCTTGACATGTTGGGTAAGAAAGGTTGCTATTTAAGGTGATGCCCTCTGGGTGAGGAAAATTGAAGGACCGGTACACTGCACTACATATGCTGTAAGCTATTACACCTGTATAGCAGCTAGCCCTAAAGTACTAGCAGAGAAGGACAGCATGTGTTGGTATTCTGCCTCCTTGATGCCATCCAGAACAACGCTAACAGAAGAAACTCCGTATCTTAATACCAAAAATCTTACTCAAATAGAAATTTAAGTGGTTTCATATAGCCTCTGTAATCAGATCACTTTGGAAAGCAGTTAAGCTGCATGAACAGTATATTCATACATAAGACACAGGAGCAGTTTACTGTTACACAAGCAAAAGTCTGCACACTGTTAAATCTTGGTTTATATAAAACCTCATGCTACTGAAAATTCTTTAAATCTAACCGACTACATAAACATACAAATAAAAAGCAAACCAGGAGTTTTCCATATAGAAATACACAAGCCTTCATTCACATCCAGCAGTATCATAATGCAATCCAAAAATACTGTGACTACAATTCCATATGAATGAAAAAGCTTTCCAAGTGAGAAAATCTGATTTCCAAACTCAGGCTAGAATCAAGGCTGTAGTCTGTGACTTTAGCTCCAGTGAACTTGCTGGTGTTTGATGCTTTTAACAGGAATTAAGGAATCTTGACCAAAGCCACAACTGTGCTACACTCTGTTGTTTGAGCATTCTACTGATTTTAGCAGAGTTGATTCCTTTCACTATAATGAAGGTACCAGAGGTAAGCCTTATTAATCCTGCACTATTTCTCATTTCTATTGAACTAAAATAACAATATTACTATGAAGATATTCTATACAGACAGTTTCTATAATACTTATCACATATCGAGGACTCTAAGACATTTTTCCTTCCTTTATGCCACTCCTCTCCTTTTCAGCCTCTAATTTCTGATTTACCTTTCTTGAGACATTAGCAAATTTAATAAAAAAGCAAAGAAGCAAAACCTGTAATATGGAAACCTGGCCAGATTAAAGAAGGTACAATCCCAATTCTAATACAATGACAAACTACTGAATACTCAAAACCCCAAAAAACCCCAAAACAACAACAACAAAAAAAAACCCCAACCCCACACCCCCCAAAAAAATACAATGATACTAATAAAAAAACCCATTACTATAAAAACTGTATCTGTAGTCCTTCCAGAAAGTGCTATGATGACCAGCACTCCTAAAATACATTTCTCTTCAAAAATACTGTACACATATCTACAGAACTATTTTAAGTCGTGTCAGCTTTTAAAATGTATAATCAAATGTATATTTCTAAAATGTACAATCAATACTACTACACATGTGAAACTCGCTTTAGAGTCTAACTGGCAAATGTACTGATGTCAGCAACTGATGGCATAATTAGTTTCAGCAGAACCATAAGCAGATATGATTAAACTTTAAAAGGTTTAAGTAATTTTATCGCTGTAAAATGCTTGTTGATAAAAGCTCTAAGCTTTGAAGATACAAAGCTACGATTAATAGACCAATTTCTGACATATCGTTATTAACTTTTTAATAGGACAGTGTCCACAGGCCCTTGTCAGAATTGTAGCATCATTACACCAGGCATTGTACAAAGTTCAGAATACACACACTGCTTTCTAAAGATGCTGGAAACTGTTTTTATGACCTTAAAAGTCATGACTAACCCAGTTTTCCTAATATTTAAAAAATAATAATAGCAGGAAGCAGATGAAAGAGAAGAAGACCAGAAACCATTACGACTCTGAGGATTAACTATGTGAATAATATCATGGTTTGTAGTGAAAGCTGGGCAGATTTTTTTTCCCTTCTTGTCATAAAAGGAAACACAGGCAAGTTTTGCTGGCCATTCTGTAAGTGATATGACCAGGTAATCTCCTCATAGTGTCATAGTAGGAACGGGTGTCCAGAAAGTATTTCTCCAGGGAATTAAGACTGAAGAAAAGCTACCTATAAGGAAGGTATCCATAGCAGAAGAAAAGCATGACAGTACCTCACTGGAAAGACAAAAGATACTTTAGTTCAGAAAAGGATGTAATTGGTAAGGGACACATTAAGACAAAACAAAGACTTGAATCCTGAAGAGATGTACACACATGTTTATATACTGTTATTTACAGATTCTGACTACATGCATATATAAATTATAAATTATGGTAGCAGGGGTTTGATGCTTCTCCTTTACCACAGCACCACAGTGGTACAACTCCAGTGTTTTCTCTTGTAGTTTATACAGCCTCGGATTAGCAAAGAAACGAGATCTGGGAATTCTGCATCAAGACAGACTGCAGAATTGGTCTCTTGTCAGATTATTTTATGAGTGCTTTTTAACTTCAATCACTATAATCCCATTTGCCCAGACTAACAACCCTACGTGTACTAGCGAAGCAACACTAAGCTGTAAATTCCTTCTGTCTGGTCCGAGCAAAACAATCGTTATCTGGAGATGAACATGATAACATAGAATAATTTAAATAGCTATTCTACAAACCAACCTTTCATCTCAAGCAGAAAAGAGAAGGAAAAAAAAATGGGTATTAAAACAGATCACAGTTTAAAGTAATGAAACCAACATGCATTTGTTGTTCACTCAAGTATTTCTGACCTGACCATCTGGGGAAAAAAAAGGTACTACTTCACAGCAATAGGTATTACAGTAGTCCTAACATGCTGACTTACTGAACTGTCTGAAATGTTTATGGCTAATCAACTGTAAGTTACACTGACAAGTTTCAACATCAGTCATACATACACATACAGAGATAAATTTTATAAGGCTACAAAACTGCCTGAGTTTTATTAGCAATAAAAAAATGTCAGCTTTTATCATGCAAGCAACTATTAAAACCATGTGAAAGAGGCAAACTGACAAAGAAAGGAAAAAGTATACAGGTCTCATTATTGTGACCAGTCTCAAAAGGCTATTACACTGATACAGTAGTGCTGTAATAAAACAATCAGAAAACTAATATACTGAGTCAATACACACATCTGATGGTCAGCTGAAAGAAGAGAGAGGAAAATAAATCGACTAGGAAGAACTCCGTACCTTTTAGCACTAGTTGACAATTTAGCAGCTGTTTTGCTTGATATTTTCCCCTCTTTTTTCTTGGGTTGAACTTGCTCCCTTTCTTGTTCCTGCTGAACACCTTCACGCTGATCTCCATCAGAGCTGCCTCCACTAGTGCTTGGACTATCATCCACTCTCTGTCCCTCTGTAGACATGGCAGATGCTGCACTGAATAAAGACAAACAACTAAAATTAGCTTTTAGAGAAGAAACTGCCTAACAGTATTTCTTATATGCTTAAAGGAAAGGACACATGGGATATATGCCTTTGTCTTAATAAAATAATGCTTGTGTCACAGTTGTTCAGTAATCCTCATAGTGAAGAGTTTTGCCACAAGCATCTGAACAATAATTCAAGAGCTGGCAATTTAAAAACCTATATCACCCCCACCCCACCCCCCAGAAAAACCCAACCAACCCATAAACAAAAAACCAAAATAAACAAACAAACCAAACCCCCCCACCAAATCCCTCATATATATATATATGAAACCCAGAAGTTATTGAAGTTAAGTGGGATGTGTAATCCTGCAAGTGTAAAACCATTCACTGTGCATTATGTTTTTCAACCACTCAGCAATACCATGAGTTAGTTGTCCCATCAACTATGCCACCAGTTCAAATCTACCACAGTTTGTTAAAAACTGAGAGTTATTACTATCTTAGGACTCTCTGTTATCCCATATGAAATAAATCTGTGAGTTCACTCCAAGTCTACAGTGTGGGTTTCCACATTACAAAACCTTGGCATGCTTGATGCAAACACAGAACTAAAAAGCTCTAACACAGGACTGTTTGTATTTACTGAAACGGTAAACATGTTGGTAGAGCATATAAGGAAGTTTTTTCCTGACAAATATCATTCAGGCAACATGAGGCAGCAAAGCTGTTAAAGAACATGAGCAGCAAGAAATCTCAGTATATTTCAGAAGTCAAGTTAGTCAAGTGCTTCATTTGCACACTTCTGATACTAGTTAGCTATTTTAATTTCTTCCTTCATTTTAAATAGTATAACAATATGCCGACAGACGAGGAATTACAAGCCCACTGTTACAGCTGTCATGACTTCTCAAACTCTCAAACTATTCTAATGAAGGGCAGATGTCCATGAAAAACTCCTATTGAATTAGCATATGTGGTGGCACTGACTGATTTAAAAAAACCAAAAAACCAAAACCAAACAAAAAATCCAAATCAACAAAACCAAAACCAAATCAAAACCAGACTGAAACCCAGGTCTTTCTTTTAACTCTGAATCTGTAGCTTATATACCTATGTTATATATATATATCTATATATATCTATATCTATCTATCTATATATATATCTCCTTCTCTAGAGATTTTTAATAAAAAGCACACAGGCCCAAACATTACTTGCTTACGCCCACGCAATCCCCATATATCTGGGTGGTTTTCTCATCAGATCTGTCTGAATTAAGAATTTGCTCTTTCATACACAAAGAGTTTCAAATTGCTGTGAACTTCGACCCGCTTTTCCTCCTACCTATGTACAGACATCATCACAATTAAGAACAAAACTATTCACCTTGACTATTATATGTTTTAAGACTCGCTCAAGGGAGAATAATGAGATTTCAGGCTCAGATTCAACCATGCTTGTTCTGTGGATTAAACAAAGTTCATTTCCCTGTACATATTTATGGAAAGAGACAGCAAAGGAAAAGTAAATTAATATCAATGCCAACAGGGTTATGTTGAAAAGGATGCTTTTAAAAAAGGCGTTAAGTGTTGTAGTTACAGAATATAAATAAATTTACTCCTATACTGAAATACCCTTACCAAGATCTAATTCTATCAAATAATACACACTGTGAAGTAGAAGAAATAATCTCTTCAGGCCTCATTGACACATCCAACTAACTTCAGGAGGAATTACATCTCTTTTGTCTAATGTGTGAAGCTATACTGAAAAAGAATTCTGGAAGTATGGCATCCCTTCAAAATGTTTAGACATTAAAAGACACAGCAAGCAATACCAAGTCGTAGATATGTGACTAAGGTTTCCCTTAACCAGTTTAAGCTGCATTTTTGGTTTTATAACAGAAAATAATATTTTCATATATAAATACACAACACCTAGCCTGCTCATTAAGGTAACTGAAATAATGCACGGTTTCTTCCCTAAATTTAAAATGCAAAAACTGTCCACTCCTAGAGAACAATTTCTCCTATAGTACAGCTACAACAATATATTTAACATAGTTCGTAAATTTACACAGGCTGATGTTCAGATATTTAAATCCTGGTTGTCAGATTTCAAGGTAAAAGCTGCAGAACACTTAGAGGTAATAAACAACAAAAGTATCACATTTTGACAAGTCAAAATACGCAACTATAATGCAATTTTGGTAATAAGTACCCATTTTCCTTGCTTCTACATAAAGTTAAAATACAACCTCACCTCTTTTTATAACACTTTTGTTGGCCTTTATTTGCCCTAGATTTTACTTCTGAACTTTGCTTAATACATCTAATTTTAAAGAGAAAAATTCTCTGTTCACAATGTACATAGGCTTTAACGCTGCAGGCTAGAAAGTTAAAAGCATATTTAATAATGCTTATATGCATAGGACATCTGCTATGAATGATCTTGGCTATAAATATTATTATTATCCAAAAAACAACTGTATTCACTTTGTAAATTCAGGTTACTATCCAGCAGACAAACACTGTAACAGTAGCCCAAAGCATATAATTACAGTAACATGTAATGCCAGCATTTACAAGAGGAAAATGCTTAAATCTGTCATTCGATGTCTGGCTGGTTTCTGAGGGGGAGGAGGTGTTCAGGTTTTTTGGGTTTTTTTTTCCTTTCTCCTTTTCTGCCTGTTCCCCCTCCTGACATCCAGGAAATTCTTTCGACTCCCTCTCCTCACAATATCTGCAATTTTAGGAAGTTTTGTTCAAGGGATGCTCAGTATTGCAGTAAAAGCGTGTTTTAAGGGGCCTGAAACTATTCACTTCAAATGGGGTCAAACTTAAAAGACACACAAACATACGAACAAGTAAGAGAACGGGGAAAAAAAATCAACTGAGGGGATGACACTGAAGAAAACATGTCACTGCCACTAACACGGACAGAAATACAAGATACTCCTTGAATCTGAAGAGCCATAAGGTGTTTGCAACTGTCACACAGAGCAAGAGGGAAGACACACGATGTCCAGGTTCCCGGCTGCCAGGCTATTCTACATTCAGACGAGGGTTGCTAACCTCCCTGCTGTTGTGCAAAGAAAAATGAGCAGAGGGGACAGAGGAAGGTGTGAAGGGGGACTTAAAAGTCTCTCCCTTAACGTGAGATGCATCAGCACAGAGACAGATTACAAGTGTAACTGCAACTATCAATTTGAAGTGAAGTGTCCAAAATATTTTGCTTTTGTCAAATATATCCACTGGCACCTTCCCCTTCCTCCTCAAAATAAAAACAAAACCAAAACCACAACAACAACAACAAACCAAAACAACAACAACACAAAAA
>VWZW01013750.1:2856598-2908944 GCA_013397115.1 Edolisoma coerulescens | reverse complement strand
GCACCTCCCCAGCGCCTTTGTCTCCGCGGAGCCGGAGGGAGCCGCCGGAGGGGCCGCGGCCGGTGCCCCGGGCGGGGAGGGACGCGGTACCTGGGGAGGGGTGGTGCGAGGGCACGCGGTGCCTCCGCCGGCGTGCAGGGAAGGCCCAGGCCCTTGGCACTTGGTGGCCATACTTTGTGTTATCGTGGTAGTTTCGACCACTGCGTGGCATTAGCTCGGCTGGGTGGCACAAACCGCCCCCGGGCACTGGAGGGTGACGTGCAGCATCCCAGCTGGAGATAGGCGCTGTCGCCTGATTGTGGCCAGGTAAATGAACCTCACCTCCCACGCAGGCAGGCATTGCCTCTGTGGAAAGCATCGCAGTCAGGAATGGGAGAGGCCAAGGCAGAGCCGCACTTAAATGTTCGTTGTTTGGTGGGAATATTAACCTGGAACAAAACAAACCTCCAGAAGAACTGGCTGTCAGGTAACCCCGGCTGCGCTGGCCGAGTGAGACACTTCTGTCCCTGTGCCGACCCTGCTGCTTTAATCTTTACATAATATGCTTAGCTGTGTTATGTAAACTTCTATCACCTCAAACCTTTCTTCCTCTAACAGGGAAATATACCAGCAAGGGTAAAGGGGTAATGGCAAGTCAAAATGTTTTCCCTCTTTTAACAACTAGATGGAATTAAAAAAATAAAATGTGTTCTCACCATTCCACATGTAGGAGGAAAAGTTTCTCCCTGCTTGAGCTGTGAAGTATTGTATTTTTTCTGACTTATGGTTGAGGTGTAGGTGGAGTCTGTGCCATCAAACATACAGAAGTTGAGAACTTGAAGCATTACTGAGATGTATAAGGCTTAGAAACATTATTGGCACCTGCTCTCATATCCAGATAACGTAAGTTTTGCAGTTTCCCTGTACATAAAACAAATCTTTTTCTTTATTGAGAAATTGTTTTTAAATAACTTGGTTTATTTCCTCCTCCTATTTCTTTGCTAAATTATCCCAGTGACATTTTCACCTAAACCTAAAAATACCACAGTCAGCTAGTTCTTCCTGTTCCATGTGCTTTTACAAGATATTTTCCTGCTTATGATGGAGAAAAGCTCCTAATATCAGCTAGGTGGGTTTCTGTCTGCTAGCATACATTGACTTCTCGGACTAATAATGAAGTAATTAATAGAATATAATGTGTGAAAGTCCTTCAAAAAATGCAAACCTCCTGCAAGTAATGCTTCTCATGGTGCTGAAAGGTGCATTGCACACTCCTGACATCGTGGTTCCCGTCTCTAAAGTCACTTAAACCACGCTTTCTCCTTGCAGTCGTTCGGAAACAGACCTCCTGAAAACCATCCAGGAAGTGATAAAATTAAATTCTAAATGATTCTTCTAACCATATTTCCTTAGTGTTGCTCTGGCTGCTTAAAGGTACCTTAAAGGAGGCATACACGCGTCTATGTTAACTCCTCAGCCTATCTCAGGACTTCTCTGTGGTGAGAGTTCATGGTGCCTCATTACAGATCTTTCCTGCTAGGATTTGCAGAAAGCACAGAGGAAGAAACTGAGTGAAAAGCCTAATTGAGACAGGGGCAGGATGGGGCCATACAGTGTCCCAGAATCTGGGTCATAAATTCCCAGTGCCAAAATAATCAAGGGAGTGCTGAAGTGTTTCAGCACCGAGTGAGAGGTTTGAGTCATCACGAGTCAGGCCCTGATTTTTTTCTTATGGTGTGTAACCTCTGGCCCAGAGCCCTAAATGGTAGGGCTTAAATTAAGGACACCTAAACCAGGCAGAAGTTTTGTACTGCCTTATGAATGGAACATACACACTGAGGTGTGCCCTGTTTTAAAAGCAGAGGTTTTGAATGAGCCCTACCTATGCAGTGTAAAAAGCGTAGGGCAGGGTAGTCAGCTGCTCCCATTTTTATCCTTTTGACCTTTCAAAATAATGTGTGTGGCCCTCAGATGTTAAAGGTTGCATAATACTGCTCGAAATTCTTGGGAAGACTTTTCTAAGTTTGGATTATATAGGTTGGAATCCTGGCCCTTTTGAAGTGAGTGGCAATACTCCAGTGTTAGATCTCACCCATGCTGGAGCGCTAAGGCACACAAGTTACACTGTTTTTTTTCCACCCCCCATGCTTAGTTTTATGTGGTTTCTACAAGCTATTTACACCACCAGACACATCGAAAGCAACGTGAGTTCTTTACTTTCACAGAGGCTTGGAGCTTCCTTGCAGAGACACGCTGGAGTTCATCTCACCTGGCACAGGCAGTCACGCTTTAAGACTGTTATAGTTAAGGACACTTCTGTTAAGGGCTCTTGATTTAGAGTGTCTGTTATAAGGACAGATATGTCAGTCAAAATCTATGAAGTTGGAGAGAAACCTGAGCAAAGTTTCCATTTAGAAGTGTTTAATTTAAAGAAGTAATAAATCTGTTTAAATTTTTCAGGTTTTTTTACTTTTTTAGCTGTACTGAGAGCTGTACTCAATTATGGCTAGTTTTATCCATTTCTGTTTAGTTAAAAACCAGGGAAATATTGTTCTATGTCAAAATAAGAAATAGGAAAATGCAACTTTGATGTTTTTTCTGTGTTTCTATTTATCCACTACTGTTCATTCCCATTTAAAAGGACATGTCATTTTTATATCACTGTTAAAGTCATTGAATGAACACCATTGTCAAGTTATAACTGGTAAAAAGGGTTTGGTTTTCTGAGGTAGAGAAAAGATGAGAAATCATCTCAACCGTGGTATAAGTGAAGATGTAGCTATCTCTCTTGTGATAGCATATCTCTCTTTCAAAACTTTAATATTTTATATTAAAAAGTGAGATGGTAATATTCATTTGTCCATGGTGTGCCTGATTGTTATTTCAACCTTTTCCAACCAAGCCCTAATGAGCCAGTTTGTTTCATCCATCTGAACTATTATCAGCAGAAGGTTGGAGGAACGGGGACAAAGGTGCCTTTATTCATTCTTTACCTGATTCCACTTTCCAGCTCCACAGGAGCTGTCATAGCCTGTGTTGTTCCCCCCATCTCTCCCCTGCTGGGAGTTGGGCCCCATGGGGCTGTTTGGAGAGCGGACAGCAGGCAGCTCTCAGCAGCAGGCCCTCTCTTTCCCAGTCTGGTCCTCCATCCTGAGCTGAGGTGGGGGCACAGAATGACGAGTTTCTGCAGTAGCTTTATGCTGTTCCAGGATTCTTCTCCCATAGCTGGTTTTCCTTATGCTACTATGATGGCACAAAGCTGTAAGGACCATCCAGAGGATCTGGCCTGTTCTCTGTTTTTTCCCTCTCTGATAGTTCTCTTTCTCCTATTTGTGGATAGTTTATTCTCACACTGCATCTAAATTATTTTTTTTCTACAATCTTGCTTTGCTTTTGTTGCCACTTGCATGAATCCCACTCTGTATTTTGGCAAATGTAAACTGAAATTCACAGGTACCTTGATCTCTGAAGTGCCAGCTGTGTCTGAAAATGCAGTGTCTGAGTGATTCAGAGATCAGGATTCTTCATTTTGTTTCTCTTCTATCAGCGTGTAGAATAAAGTGGCATAGCAAGGAAGATATCTGCAGCAGAAATTTAATTAGAGTTTTCAGTTAATTGTGTATGTCCTCATCACTTACAAAATGACATCCTATATCAAGGAAAACATTCATTGAATCCTGAACACTAGGTAAGCCTATTATTCAAACAATGCCTTGACAGAAATCTGTTTAAAGTATTTTCATGGCATTCTGATGTGAAATGATTGTGTGAACACAGAGGCAAGTTATTACTAGCCCGTCTTCTTTATTTGCTCTACAATACTGCAAACCCCCAAATCGTTAGCATTTATTCACTCTAATATTTTCAGGCCATTAAATACAAAAGGAGTTGTAAGTTGTGTGGCAAACAGCTTTTAAGGTCTCTTTCATTCTGGCCTAAAAAACTAAGAATTTGCAGCTCCTCCTCCCCTTTGCTCAGAAGCAGAACAGCTCCCACTATCATTCAGCTGGAACCAGAACAAACAACTGGGACAATAACCATGTGGCATCAGAAATCCTGGTGACTCTCAGCTGCTTTCCTATCCAGGATTGTAAAGAATAAAGATAAAACGTATTAGGAGTGGGTAGGAGGGAGGTAATAACTTGCTTCAGTGTCCTTAATGAAAGCCTGCATTTTTGTTTAAGATAGGGAATAAATTAACTGCGTAGTGTCCGGAACAGAGGTTTGTTTCTGTGTGCTGGTTTAGAGCCTAACTTACAGCCTAAATACAGCATAATCACACAGGATAATTCTCTGGTAGTTTCTAGACAGAAATTGTTGACAACTGAATCCTAGACTAAGCCGCTGCTTTAAAAATTTCATACTGTATGTAGTGAAGGGAGAAATCTTTATTTTCAGAGCTATTGTAATGCAGTGACCTGTAACTGGAAGAATTCCCTGCATTGCCTGTCTTAATTCATCACCATATGTGGGAGAGAATGTTGAAAAGTGAAGATAGGTTAGAAAAGAAAATTGGGGTGTTTTAGGTGTTATTTCCACACTCTCTTCAGCACCTCCGCATTCCTATTATTTTCTGTTGGTTTCATAACATCTTAATTCACGGGATCAGAGCTTGTTTTTCTGATTAAAGATGGGTAAAATTTTGAGGATCTCTTGTGGTTCTGTTGGGAAAGTTACATCTTTACACAGAAAAAGAAGCCGTGGGCACTCATGTTCCCTTTTAATAAAGTTAAGGTTCCAGAAGAATGTGGGCTAATGTTCTCTATGCTTAGTGCATGATTAATGCATGCCTGGGGAGCAGGCTCCACATCCACCACAGCAAGCCAAACCCCATAAGCAGGCTTGTTCAGTCCCTTCAATAGGAGCGACCAAATGTATTTCAGGAACCCAGCAGACCACAATCAGTCTCAAGCAGACTGCCTCGTGCACAGTGGAAAATACCCGCATGTTCTCTGCCAGGGATTCCCCCAGTGAAGAGGAAGTCCCTCGCAGTAATAAGTCAGACTAGTCAGATTTTGCACTGGCCAAAGAGCCTGATTTGGGCTGTAGTTGGAAGGGATGAAGGGGAATGTCTGCAGTTTGATAAGCCTAAATTATTCCTTCTGCTTTATGGAACCTTATACACAACTAGTGCCAATAGAGCAGCTGCCAGTGGCTAAATCCAAGGACAAACAAAGGAAGAAAAAAAAATCAAACATCTTTTGTCTCATCCTTGGTGGTAACTATTGCAGGGAATAAATCGAATCTCTTGCCCATACGTCTAAGCAGAACCTTGCAAACTTTTCTCTGCTCTTCCTTAATCTGTATCTGTGGAACTTCAGGGAGCAGGAATCAAAACAGCAAGTGCTCATCTTCCTCAGCTGCACAAAATGAAGCAAGCAGTGCGTGCAGCAACTTCAGGGTAGGGACACACTCTCTTAATCACACTAGAACTGTTCCCAAGGCTGCAAAGTCGTGGGGAAGCAGTGGAGAGGACACAGGCGAGGCAAACATTTTTTTTTAGAAAGCTGGAAAGCACAACACAGGAACACATACCTACTTGCTAAGTAAGCAGACTTTTTTCCTGAGTGTCCTTACCACAGTTCAGAGCACTGAGCAGCACAAAAGTGGACTCTTGGATATCTTCATCTTATCATAATGGGTGTTTGAAGGAATTTTGCTTAACCCTCCATATCTATACTTATTACTGTATTTTAATCCAAATGGACCCTTATTTAAACCAGCTTTGCATCTTACATAGACATTTGTACCTCTGCGAAGTGGATTCTTCTTGCATTTTACAGTTAATTTGGAGAAGTGGAAAGTAATTAGAGAATCCAGCACACAGTTTCTCTTTGAAGCATATCTTTGTCTCCATTTCCTGTGTTTGGCAAATTTTTGGAACTGGAACCCATGGCATAGCTGAGGACTAGGCCCAGAAAGGCAATTTGGTATCTCTTGCAATTTCTAGCTATTGATGCTGTAAAGGCTAGTGAAGTACACAATTCTCAGGGAAGGCTTTATATTTCAAGGGAGATACAGTAGCAGAGCTAGGTATTTAGACAGTGGAGGTCTACAAATATTTGGCTGAGTAGTTATCCACTTAACCTAGTCATTAGGAAGTGGCAGGGAGAGAGATGACAGCGGCACAGAGTCTTCCACAAATATGTGTACACCCCTCTGATTGGGGCTTTAGCTCCAGGTAGATTAGCTCAGTTGGTTAGAACGTAGTGCCAGTATCTCCCATGAGTTCACAGTCTCCTGGATCTAGCAGAAGACCTTTTCCTGTCCAGTCTTCTGCTAACAGAGGCATCACTGATAACGTGGGAAGTAGAAGTTTAATTCTGTCTGCTGCCTGAAAGATTCTCAAAAGAAGATTAGGCAAAAGAAGCTGCCCCACAGCTTATAGCTCTCAGAAGTGTGTCCTAACCATTACAGCATTTTGGTGCTTGGCTTCTTTGTTCTCTCTCATTGCATCTCTTCTCTCTAAAATATACCTACATCTTCACTGCGTTGGAACTGAAAACGTGAGATGCCTAACAAACAGGCTAAAAGTCGTTCTCTATCTTTTGATCTTTCACTCTTTTAATATTTAATGATCCATTCAAAATGGAACAGCATTAGCAAGAGAGATTAGGAAGTCCCCTGTCCCCTTCCCACACCACTGCATGTTTTCAAGGTAGCAGTGTGAGACAGAGTCCCTCCAGTAAAACAGGTGGCTTGTGCCTGTGTCTCTGGCATCCTCAGTCAAAGGTCTAACCGCTACACATTTTGAAGAGGTGCTTCTGCCTGTGCTTTGGGGAAAGTGGCAATGCTTGCCCTGCTAGGACATCTGCAGGCAAGATTTCAGGATCCTTAGCTTTTGAATCATGATTGTCAGGATCACAAATAGGTGTTAAATTGCTTGATGACATCAAGACTTTGGGTTTCTATTCATGAGATCAAAGGTATGACAATTAAACTGAAAAACACCACAATCCACCACTAACTGGAAAAATACATTAAAATAACAAATTGTGTGTTACCGATTCAAACACGCCCTGCAGCTGTGTGCTGATGCAGTAGTGAGGTTTCCAAGTATCTAATTCAGACCAAGTGGGACAAACAGACCTGACATGATGGGTGAATGGTCAGTCTCAGTGAAGACATTTGTGTTTGAAATTCCTTCCAATACGGTGCACTATGCTCTGCCCTGGACATTGGGAACCTCCCTCGGGATGAGGCTGACAGTCCTGGCAGTCTAACATGGAGCCCTGGGCAGGGTGGGGGCATCCCCAGGGGAGGCTGGACAAGGACAATTGGGCTGGCAAATGCCATCAGAGCCCTGACACTATGTCAATAGAACCTCTTTCAACAGCCATCTGTTTTTGCTAAAGACCGTTTTATTTTGATTATGGTCACACAAGGAGTATGATTCTAACGTTTCTAAATTTCTTAAATCTAGTTTCCTTATGTATACATAAATCCTGTTTTCCAGAGAAGAACTATTATCTTAAAAAAAAAAAAAAAAGCCATTGGGAAAAAGCAGAAATCAGTCACTCCCAGGAATGCCCACTAATTCAGCTAGATTATTGTTATATTCCACAATCAGCCAGCCAGGGTTTATTATTCCTTTGAGACAATGGGAGATATAATTTGGTTTTGGAAGAGTTTCAACAATAGCTTTTCCCTCCTGCATGCCGGCAGCTTGGATTGTGCTGTGTTACCGGACCAAAGTTCCCGGTGGCGGGGGATGCCAGCTAAATGGCTTGCTGTGCTACATCTCTCTTGAGGTGAAATGCCATGGAAGCTGTGAGCTGCACAGCTGCTTCGGCATCTGCTCACTGAGCCCACAGATCTGAAACAATGGGCCAGAAATTGGATGGCAATTTAAATATAATGCTCTGCCCATTACTGGTAATTAAAAATCCATTGGTAAGAGCCCAGAAGGTGAGGGAGGCATGTGAAACAGACACAGGTTTCCTCTCACCTGGGTGGACTAGGATAGACTAAGAAACCAGTGTAGTTCTTTTTTCATGTAGACCTACTGCAAACTCCTTGGAAATAAATGGAAACGTTCCCATTGGCATTAATGGACTTTGGATAAAATCCTAATTGCCACTATAAAACCTTTTTAAATGTTGCCATACATTATTTGCTGTATATGTATTTTAATAAAACAGTCCTGAAGGTACTGTAGGGAATGCGGTCCTTAAAATATGTCTCTATTTTGAAACTCTAACAAGGGCAAGCTCTCTGACAGGAGACCTTAGCTTTACTCTATTTCTGAAGGAAGGCTTAAACCACTCTTTAATTTTATAGTGAAAATAGAGAACTGCAAAAGTCTGTGGGTTTTTTTAGGGAGAACCTCACATGAGCATTTTCTTTATTCTGATTCATAACAGTTCTTTTCCTCAACTGTGGCTTTGGTCTGGAACTCAGAATGCAAACCAAAACTGACTTAAAGGCATCAAAGCTTGGGTGATCTGGTTTCATTTACTTTGCATAGTTTGGTCACCAAACCATATCTATAGGCAAGTTTGCTCAAAACAGTATCTAGATTAATTCAAAAGTTAATGACTGTCATAGGAAGGCTTTTTCTAAAAATGAACTATGTTTTAAACTTACAATTAAACTCTCAAATGATATAGTTTTCTGTGGCATCAGGTTTTGTTGTAAGTGTCATGGAGTAAGAATCGTCTTTTCTGGTAAAAAGTAGAATATAAAGTAAGAAGAGCTAAGCAAGCTTGTGTAACTACACAAACTGAGCAACTTTTCCTCAGTTTCTCTTTCACAAAATGTACATAATAGTCATATGGATATCAAAATCTCAGCCTCCCCCCACCCCTGCCCGCCCCTGTATTTGTATAGATTATGAATCCTTCAGGTTGAGATGCCAAATATTGCTAAAACTCTTGGAAGCATCAGTGAATGCTACAAGAGCTTTAATTTTCCACAGCATAGCTGTAAAGGTGAATTGAATACCATTTTTCACTCCAGGAACAAAAGGAAACATACGTCTGGCATCTCAGGTTGCAGCTGTATTCTTGGCAGCAGCAATAATGTGCAGTTTTAACAATAATATGGGATGACAGAGATCCTAAGCGAGCTACAGATGATTATTATTAGAGTTTCAGACGAAGCTGGAACTTTCTTTTAGGTTGTTTGTTTTGTGGTCTTCTCTACAGTGAACTTCCCATCAATGTATTGACACATAGCTAATGGCAGGTGAAAGTGCAGTGGTTGAAGCAAAAAATAAAAGCCCCCATCTCTGCTGTCTTCCATAGGCATCTACCCTGTAGTGGGGTGACCGAATGGCTTGTGAATCAGCTTCTGAACCTTGCAGTTCAGCGTAAACCAAAATCAATGTTGGTTTACTTTAAGAGGCCAGGCTGTAGTCTGTGGTGGTTCAGAGCTGATTCATGAGCTGTTCAGCTCCCCGCTGTTAGGAGCAACCTCAGGGAGAAGTCTGGTAGCCTTGGTAAGGATTCCTGGGAGAGGAGCAGCCAACACTTCCTCACCTTCAGTTTAATTTGTCGCTATTTACTGCGAGCTGAATCATTCTTTTAGGTGGCACCCACGTTACCCACTACTTGTGGCAAAGATTTATGGCTGTATGCCTCGATGTGCTATCCCAAGGGATCTCAGTTTAGATCCGCATCTAGCCCTTGTATCTCAGGGACACAGAAGAAATCAACCAACCAACTTTACTGCAAAGAAAAATATTATTGAAAATATTTACTTCAAAACAGTAGTCAGTCAACAACATGTTTCATTTGCCAGGTATTTCCCTTCTGCATGAGTACCTGTCAGGTTCCATGTACGGGTCTGTCATCTTTGTCTATGGTGGATACTTACGTTTTTCAGATGAAGCCTGTTTCTGTTTTCTTTTTATTACCAGTTTTTCATATAAATTCAGTAGTTTTTTGAAAACTTTTTTTCTCCAAACCTCACTTCTGTCACAGTTTGTGTTCTAAAGCCACATACTCTTGCAAAGAGTCGTGGTACCAAAAGCACCCTGGGAGGGTACGTGCCTCAGCAAAACCTTGCTCTTCTTTTGCTTACAGTCTTTTTCAGATTTTCCATGTACACAAAGTACAGGGTAGCCTCCTGTCTGCCTCAGAGGGCTCTTCACATAGGTACCTTAGTATCTATGTGAAAGTGAAAAACCACAGCCCATCTCACTCCCCTGTGCTTTCTTGTGATGCTTCATACTTCATTGTCTGAAGACAGGGATTACTTTCATAGCTGGCCTTCTGCAGCTACTGTGACTGCTAGGACAACTCTGTAAAATGCCTGCTTTCCACATGATGTCGCCTTAAAAGGTTGTGATCCAAGGCAAAATGTGCCTTTCTGTGAATAAACTATTTTATCCCTTCTATCCCTTCAGGGAACAGATGATAATGTATTATAAATTTGACTTGTCTGTCAGCTTATGGCCTTATTCATTAATTTATTTAGTGGCAAACAGGTTTTGGCATCTGGAATGAAGTCCCCTTTCATTAACCACCTTGAGATAATGAAGATGGAGCTGAGTATTTTAAGCTTTAAAAATCCACAGAACCAAAGTGAAAAAAAGGCCCCTACAGCAAGTGGAGAAGAGGTGAACTAGGGAGAAAAAACTGTGGTAAACATCTCACATTTAATTCTGTTTGAGTAAGCCTCCCATTGTCCTTTCTCTGCCTTTGTGTTTGCTTTTTGCCTTTTTTGTCACTTACCTTCTACTTTTTCCCTGTTTTTCTTCACATAAGCCTTTCATACCTGAACAGCTTGCTATTTTCTCTCTTCCTTCTTCCCTTTCCTTTTCCAACCACTATTTTTCCCTGTTGTCTCTTTACACACGTTCTTTTTCTTGACTTTGTCCCTGGATAATCTTCTCTCCCCCAACAAAAATTCTGTTGTGAATTTTTTTCCTTCCAGATGTGTGAGCATGTGCTTTAGTCCCTCACTTCACAAACTGTAACCCACAGACTGTTGGTTGATGACAAATTGGGAGGCTGTTAATCAGAGAGCAAATATTGAGTATCTGAGCCACCTTCAAAGACAAAGCCTGTCAGATACGTATCTAGTATTATTTCCTGCGTAACTGTAGATGTTGTTATAACATAATGAGGGTACAGGTCTATGCAGTTGTAAGTAAAAGCAGCTATTTATGCTCCCTGCATGAAATCTGCTAAGATGCCATCTACACTAAAAGTCAGAATTGCTAAAAATCTCAGGCAATCATTGAAATTGCAGCCTTCTCTACATTGGGACATGTATTAATCTGGTAATGTAGTGCCCCCTAACCTCTTAAAATACAGCACTTTTTACTAGATGGTCATCCTTTTTAGTATGAACATCTTATGGTGGCCTTGTTTCATACTTTTAACACACCTGGGGAACTCTAGATGGAATTCAAATGTGCAGTAGTAGCAGTCTCATTAATGACTGATTTCAGAAGTGGAACATATTTCCAGATTAGCAGCAACTCCCAAAGATATTAGAAGTACTGTAAGGGGGAGAGTTTGATTAAAGTAGGAATAGTACTGTTGGAAGAGAATCTTCTCTAATTATAACACTGTGGGGTTATATGGGTAATGGGCCAGGCATAAGTGATACATTAGATCTGAGCTGTGTGGATCTGAAGGGCCAAAATTAAAGTAACTGCCTCGGCTTTTCCATACTTTCTGCCCAAGAAAAGAAGGGCCTCAGCTCCTAGGAGACTCTACTTCCTGCAATGTACTGGTCAGAAAACTGGTCAGGTCAGCAGTATTAGAGCAATGACATTAACAAGGACACTTGTCTCTTCGGGTCCTTTCCTCCACTGCTCTCCGAGCAACACCTGTGTGTTCTGCCCTGACCCACGCTGTCATTTTACAGTTTGGCACAAATGCTTTGGTCCAAGGTGCTGTTTAAGTGACAAAATGGAATGCTTTGACAAGTCAGTCTCAGTATGGAGGGAGTCACTGAAATACTGAGAAAGAGATTCCTTTAAGTTCCAGCCATAAAAAAAAAGATTTTTTAAAGTCAGTTTACATGCAGAATGAAACCAATCTGACTAAATGCAAAATGCTAGCCATATTTCCGGAATCAATGTCTTGGAGTATTCTTTAACTAAATTTCAGTGAGATTCACAGAATAAGCATAGATCAAGAGGAGAATTGTTTGAACAAGCTAGCCCCAAGTATCTTATTGCTAATTGATTTATTACTACTCCTTCAACACACTTTCAAGGAGGTATTCTCTCTGTTCTGTAAAAGAAATATTTTTAGGTTTAAAAATTATATATACAAACAACAGGCATAACTTATTTCAAGCTGAAATAGACCGGTTTTGGAAATGTGATATTATAGCAAGACTTAGCCATGCTTGATTCAGCCGGGTAGTATGCCATTCCTTAGGGAATACTTCAAAGAATGACGCAGAGCAGCAGCAACTGGGAGGATACAGACAACTCACACAGACTGCATGCTTTCACACCCTTGTCTCAGATCAGCAATCCCAGATGGCGATCACCCAGAAGAGTCTCAATCTTTTTATATGCAATACTCTGCAGTCACAAAGTGGTTTAACACCTAAACTCAGTAAACTCAGATGGGAGTGACATTACCTTCAGTAGGCTGAGCACTCTTCTACATCCACTGACTGAAGGAAATTAGCATGATCACTTCAGGGACAGTTCATACCTCTGTAATTAACAGTAGTACAAAGTGGCTACAAGGACACATTCCTAAACATTTTTGAAGGAGGGATCTGGGCCTAGGAAAATACTATGCATCTCAACATCTGGAAGGCTAGCAAATATAATAATCAATTACACCAGTGTAAATCTGTGAGGTACATGTCATCATAGGTATGGTACTCTCAGTAAAGAAAATAGCAGAATCATTTTGGCACCTCCTCTGCCACAGTGAAGCACTCAGCTTTGCTCCCAGTGGGCATCAATTACCCATATGTATTACTTCATGCAGGTTAAGCCTTAGCTTTTTTATCCCTATCTTACCTCAAACCTCTTGAGAATGTGTTATGACAGCAGAAATAGATGCAAACAAGTGTCTAGTCTGACTATTTTGTGAGGTGAGTTGTGGAAGCAGTGAGAGTAGAAAGGATATGAAAAAGAAAAAGGTAATATTTCTTATTTTCTATCCCTTATATAAAAACAAAAATTAAACAACTTTTTACTCTACCAGTTCAACCTGGCCATTATAGATTTAGTCATCTATATTACTGTGCCATGTGATTCCACATTATTTTCTACCCCGGTGAAAAGTGCATTTGTCCATTTCTTATGGTGGGTAGTGTTTGCCTGGCATGGGTGATCCCGTTGGTGCAGAGACTCAACCTCCAAGCTAAAGCACTCCTTGGCAGAAGTCACCATTCACAGCACCATGATAATATGAATCTGTTCCTCACAGCTGTGGAACCAGTGTGGCTTCCTCTACATCAAACGTCTTTACACCATCCTCCACTGTGTCTTTACTTCCACTGAGAGGTCTCTGAAGCACAATAATTCCTGATAATGGAATGCACATGTTAAACAGACTATTAATTAAAAACAAATCTCATTATCAAAAAAGACTATTACTAAAGCACCAGGTTTTTCACATGAAAACAATGGAATTCCTCCACTGGTCTCTGGTCCTTCAAGAATGCCTCTCCGTCCCATATCCTGTCATTTAAAAATAATTTTACAGTAAAAATACATTTTCTCTAATAACTTGTAACCTTTTATAAAATTATTCCACTTAAAATGCTATATTAATCATTTTTTCACAGCAAAGAAGAGATACTAAACCATGTAATTTGTATTCATGACAGCAGGCATCATTGCATCCAGACAATGCTGGGAAAATTTTGTGAGACAGAGATAGGCAAATCAATTATAATGAAACTTTTGTTTACTGGATTCCTCTTGTTGGATTTTAATGTCTGGACATATAACATGCATGTATAAGCTATTTTGGAATTATTTAAAATCATTTGTGGGACTCATAAAAAAATAAAGTAGTCTGACATTTGCACTTTTGGGATTAGATTAGGCCGTCTGTTCTGCCCCCTTGTGAAGTGCAAAAGAGAAGACTTTGGCTAGAAATGAGCAGTTTAGAGAAAGCCAACATGTAAGAGTTGTGGACAGATCCACTTTAAAATTTTAACAAATGTCATAAATATTCTTTTATTCAGATTCTGAGAGGATTTGGAGGCAAAAAAAATTTACAAGCATTAGAAAAAGCAGCAAGGAAAACAGAAGTAATTTCCAATTTTCTGTAAGGCAGTTATTATTGTGGCTTCTAGATATTACATTATTTACACCTTCCTTCTCCTCCTGGGTGCACTGGATTTATTTCATTCCACCCATGCAAATCATCTTGGGATCATCAGATCTCTTATTTGTATACTATAAACTTTAATCGCACTGTTTTAAAACAAAGATCTTCAATCAGCCAGACCAGGTATAGTTACAGCTGGGAATCCTGAACTGCTTATTTAACCAGATAATTTTTTTCTGTTCTAAAGACTGTATTCACTTGTGTGTTCTGGGAGGAAGAGAGTTAAAGGCAGAGATGTAAAAGATACTGAGTCGAATCAGATATCTTTACTAACTCAACATTTGGACAAACACACTTTGCCAGTAGTAAAGATTTGAAGATCTGGCCCATAACAATTCTTACAATAGTAGACTGTATTTTGTTCTTGGCGGAGCACCAAATCTAATTTACTCTGAGTTTACAGGAGAAAAAAATACAAAAGTGTTCTGCCTCCCATTTGTTACAGCAGCATAATCAGCAGTGAACTGTCACTCTGAACAGCAGCAAAAGAACCAAACGAGGACTGCTCGGCTCTGCTGTGCTGGTGGGTGACGTCAGGAAATCGCTGCTGGGTGACGTCAGGAAATCAGTCTCCTGAGGACAAACAGCCAGCAAGCAACCAGCCTTTGTTCTATTCCCCCACGCCCCGCTCTCTTCAGGCACATCAGCTTTAGCAGACAGATAAAATGTTAACAAAACACTAGTGTTTACATGTGTTTTCCACTTTGCCTTCAGAACTAAGCAACAATAACCGGGAGCCCCTTTCTGACTCGGCTTGTGTGCCAAGGACTGCAGAGCTGTATCACAAGTGACTTCATATAGAAGTGCCTGCAGATGCCATGCTGTGGGAGAGAGGGCTGTGACATGTTACTGTATGACAATGGTTCCTCGGACCTGGGGCTCACAGTAGGTAAGAAGGGCTCCTTGGGCAGTGCAGAAATGAAGAAGCCAAAGCCAAAGGCAATATAATGCCAGTGAAAATCTGCCCAACTCTCCATGGTGAGGCTCAGGAGCCACAGCTTTTCCAAGCAGTAATAATTTGCACATAGCAGCCCATGCACCTAGATATCTCTCAGGACCAGAGGATCAGCGGCTGAATGCTGGCGTGAAACTCATGGGACTGGTGTGAGAGTCCAAGCACCATAAATATGCAGATGTCCGATGCTTGAAGAGAGTGATATGCTTTGCCTCCATTCCTTTATTTTGAATAACACTGAGTGCTGTTTTTGAAGGCAGACGTCTGGTTTCTAAAAGACTGCCTGCAGGAGCTCAGCCTGCAGGCAGGATGCAGCTGATCAGCTGCCTCCAACAAGGCAATGGCTTAAGCTCCTGCTAAATTTCTGCAGGAAGAGTGGAGCAGCCTGCTTTGACAGCTACCGTGGAGGTCCAGCACCCTATCCTTATTGAAGCACCACCCCTTCACTTTACTTTCTCTAAAAATAAAGTAAAAACTCCATAGAATTCAGCCATGTTTCTCTCATTTTATGTCAGCATCATCATTTCCAAAGTCTGTCACACCACCCTTTCACTGCTATGTTATTTATGATGATTAAGGACATATATTTTTAAGGTGAGGCTCTCTCTTGTCTCCCCTATGATTTCCAATATTGGCTAGCATAAATCTTCTTGTATGTCCAGCTGCTCATCTCAAAGGATAAATTACTAAGGAAGTGAGAAATGTTGAAGGAATGTACATCCCAAATCAACTTAAGGAGACAGAGTTTAAAAAGAAAGTAATGGAGCAGAAGGTTCTTCATGGACAAAACCAAAGAGGTGATGGAGGGTCTCATCATCTGGGGCTGTTCCTGCAGGAGATTTCTTTAATTCTCCTCCAGATACATCAGTATCTTAAAAAACAGGAAAAAACTTCTATCCTGGTCCACTGTGTTCAAGTCAGGCTACCTCAGCTGTGGTTTGGAGATTTGTGAATTTTTTTTGTTCTTTGTATGGGATACAGTTTAGCCCAGGATAAAGACATCTAATACAGAAGAGATGACCATCTGCTAAACCGTAAGAGATTTGCAATTCCCTGCTGTAGAGCTCTGTTTTCCTTTTCGGCCTTGTGTTATATAATTTTGGCTGGGCAGATTTTTAAATCTGTATTTGCTAATAAAAAGACAGCAGTTTCCACTGAAGCAACTCTGACGGTGTGTTCAGAATCTTTATGTCTGGTGGCCTTTGAAGCACCACTATCAGCTGTAAAAGTTCACACTGGTTTGGGGTTCTTGGACTTGAGGTTTTCCACTCTGTTGTTAGCTTGGTTTATCTGGAGTTTTTTTGCTAAAGGTTGTGGGAAATTGATTAAGGCCAGCACTGTTTAATATCTTTATCGATGATTTGGATGTAGGGATCAAGTGCACCTTCAATAAGTTTACTGATGACACTAAGCTGGGCAGGAGTGTTGATCTGCTGGAGGGTAGGAAGCCTCTGCAGAGGGATCTGGACAGGCTGGAATGATGGGCTGGGGCCAGTTGTGAGAGGTTCAACAAGGCCAAGTGCTGCGTCACAACACCCTGCAGTGCTACAGCCTTGGGGCACAGGGGCTGGAAATCTGCCTGGTGAGAAAGGACCTGGGGGTGCTGTTGACAGCAGCTGAACATGAGCCAGTGTGTGCCCAGGTGGCCAAGAAGGCCAATGGCATCCTGGCCTGTATCAGCAATAGTGTGGCCAGCAGGACCAGGGCAGAGATTGTCCCCCTGTGCTCAGCACTGGTGAGGCATCACCTTGAATCCTGTGTTCAGTTTTGAGCCCCTCACTACAAGAAAGACACTGAGGTGCTGGAGTGTGGCCAGCAGGACCAGGGCAGAGATTGTCCCCCTGTGCTCAGCACTGGTGAGGCATCACCTTGAATCCTGTGTTCAGTTTTGAGCCCCTCACTACAAGAAAGACACTGAGGTGCTGGAGTGTGGCCAGCAGGACCAGGGCAGAGATTGTCCCCCTGTGCTCAGCACTGGTGAGGCATCACCTTGAATCCTGTGTTCAGTTTTGAGCCCCTCACTACAAGAAAGACACTGAGGTGCTGGAGTGTGGCCAGCAGGACCAGGGCAGAGATTGTCCCCCTGTGCTCAGCACTGGTGAGGCATCACCTTGAATCCTGTGTTCAGTTTTGAGCCCCTCACTACAAGAAAGACACTGAGGTGCTGGAGTGTGGCCAGCAGGACCAGGGCAGAGATTGTCCCCCTGTGCTCAGCACTGGTGAGGCATCACCTTGAATCCTGTGTTCAGTTTTGAGCCCCTCACTACAAGAAAGACACTGAGGTGCTG
Source organism: Edolisoma coerulescens (assembly GCA_013397115.1). NCBI lineage: Eukaryota > Metazoa > Chordata > Aves > Passeriformes > Campephagidae > Edolisoma > Edolisoma coerulescens. The sequence continues at coordinate 2,891,455 of VWZW01013750.1, read as the reverse complement.
GAGTGTGGCCAGCAGGACCAGGGCAGAGATTGTCCCCCTGTGCTCAGCACTGGTGAGGCATCACCTTGAATCCTGTGTTCAGTTTTGAGCCCCTCACTACAAGAAAGACACTGAGGTGCTGGAGTGTGCCCAGAGAAGGGCAGTGAGACTGGCGAAGGGTCTGGAGCACAAATCCTATGGGGAGCAGCTGAGGGAGCTGGAGTTGTTTAGCCTGGAGAAAAGGAGGCTCAGGGTGACCTTATTGCTTTCTACAACTGCCTGAAAGGAGGGTGTAGTGAGATGGAGATTGGTCTCTTCTCCCAGGCAGCCAGTGACTGGACAAGAGGAAATGGCCTCAAGCTGTGCCAGGGGAGGTTCAATTTGGATATCGGGAAGAATTTTTTCACTGAAAGGGTGGTTAAGCATTGGAATGAGCTGTCCAGGGAGTTGGTGGGGTCACCATTCCTGAAAGTGTTCAAGGAATGGCTGGACGCGGCTCTTGGTGCTAAGGTTTAGTTGGCAGAGTGGAGTTCAGTCAAAGGCTGGACTCAATAATCTTTCAAGTCTTTTCCAACCTTAATGATTCTATGATTCTAAATGCAGGGGTTTTTTTAGGTCTCAGAGGGAACAAAAATTCTGTCTTACAAACTACCTTGATAAAGAATTCTGAACGCCTAAATTGTCAGATTTTGTTCCTTAGTACTTCTCATTATCAGATGTGGACTGAATAGTTCCCACAGTTACATTTTCCTGACATAAGGTTCTCATTTGACACCAGTCATATATTTATATTAATGCAATCTTGCTATGTGACTGTGTATCTTTGCATTTTGAAGTCTTCAGATGAAATAGAAAAAAAAATGGCATTCACTCACTTTATTAGCACAGTAATCAGATTTTCAGAGTTTCACAATAACAGGAGAAGCTTGAAAAGTAATTAAGAGATTCTCAACACAGCAGGAGTTTTTGTTAAAGGAGAAAACTAATTCAGACTGTAGTTTGCAGATACAAGAGAAGCTAGGGCTGGAGTCCAAGAGACTCCTAATCTTCAAGAAAAGTAGCTGCTCTGAAAGCCGTGGGGAGGGAGAGGTCATTCATATACTTTCGCTTTCCTTTAAAAGAAAGCAAACTATTAGGAGCTTATCTAACAATTAAAGCATCTGCTTCACAAAGGAAAAGTACATGTCAGCTTCCATAGCCTTGATTGAAAGGATGCATTTTATTATATAAGAACTTGGAAATATAAAAAGTAGGGCATAAATTTGCGTTTGTAAGGAACAAAGTTGATTTCCAAAGATTAATAACAGACTGTGCATATGCCTTTGAGAAAGCACCCAACCACATGAATGGCTGTTTCCAAATGCACGTTTATTTAGATGTAACCAGATCCCGTAAGTAATGTGTGTGTAAGTCAAACCGGAAATTTTGATGTTCACTTTTGATATTATCATAACGTACTGACATTTTCAAAACCATGAATCTTCTAAACTCCATTTTTCCCTGATGCAGATATAGATGGTAATGAACGGCAACAAGTAACTCATTTGTAAATCTTTGCTATCTCCTAGCCTATCTCCTATTTCATGCCTCCCTTGTTACTGCTTTCCCTATCTCATCTGCCCTTTCCTATGGCTAGCTGCCACCTCTCCTACTGCTTTGATTCTGCAGTGCAGACACAGGTTTCTTTAATCGTTTTGAGCAGCTGTGTTTGGCTTTAAGCTTTTATTTTCTAAAAAAGTAGGAATTATGAAAAACTGCTCCAATAGAAAAAAAAAATTGGTGCCGCCTCTTGTGCTAAATAACGTACTGATACAATTCATAATGTGGTTTCATTTCTTTAAATGTAATAATTACCTTTTAAAATGTGCATGTGGCTTAATCTTTTTATGGTGTATGACAATGGAGGAGTTCTATATGACTCACGAGTGATGATAAGGATGTGCATTGTAGATTATTGCTCTATCACCATGCATTTGAAGAGAGCTCCCTTATGGCAGTAAAATAATAATAGGACTGATTGCCTTGTCCTAAACCCCACTGGAAAGCACCACTCTGGGTGGTTTTAGGACATAATACAGAGGTTTGTTCTCCTGTGGGCTTCTCTTAGTGGTAAGGACATTCACCTGACCTGCGGAAGGCACTATGCTCAACAGTTTGTCTAGGTCTTCTAATCTACACCAGAATCCCCTTGCCCAAAAGCTGTGCCTTGGCTCTTACTTTCTCATGCTCTCTAGGGCTGGAGGGAAGGAGAAACATATGGAAAGAAGCAGAAAATTAAAATACATCATAGGAGGTCAGTGGGAAACCAGTATGCACCCACTTCCTGCTTTTTCTCCCATCTCTCTCTACTTTCAGAGAAAACTGCTCTTCAGGCATGTGGCGTTTCCTACAGGAATGAGTGTGCCTGAGCCAACTCCACTGGAGTTTTATGGACTGAAATATCTAGATTTGAGAGAGTTTCTTTTACTGACCAAGTGCCATGTCATTTTTAACCTGCAATAGCCAAGAAAGCCGTACTGAGGAAGTACATTTGAAAATGCTGATAGAAACTGAGGAACAGGCAATGATTTTGTCAGAAACTTTTATTTTAAAAGCAGAACAAATCAGACAGTGGCTGTTGCTAAACATCTTTCAAGGGACTCTTGTTGCAGATGCTGGCCCACAGTAGGAATCAGTCATAAGGACTGGGACAGAAAATATGACCAAATGTGATTCAGCCCATCAGCACTGCATTTGGACGTGTAATCCTCTTAATATCCATTTCAGTTACCCCTATAAACTTGTACCCAGCCCATCTTTATCTCAACTGTCTTGGCCTTCTAGTCACCTTAGTCTAGTGATACCTGTTTGAGTTGTAAATCAGAAAAGAAATATTATTGCCATCTAAATTTTACAGGGCCCTCAGTGTATCCAGGGTTGACACATCGAAGCTTTTCAAGCCAGAGCCACAAACTGATGGAAAATGCACAAAGTGAGGACACGCAGTAGTGTCACCACCCTTTGTCCCACAAGCAAAGATAAAATGATGTGTGTGCTTTTCTAGGAGGTGCTAAGAGGAGCTCCAACTCCCACCATTTCCTCTTTTCCTCTCCTGCCTATAGGAATTCCTGCCATGCTGCTTTCTGCTGAATTGTGTTCCCTGTGGCCCCAAAAGAAGATTTCTGCTGGTAACACTGCAGAGCCAAGCCAGCAGTCTGTGTATTAATACTTTTAGTGATGTGGAGTGCTCTCCTGAAATCATCATATCCAGATGTTCTGAGACCATGAGGAGAATCTTCGGTTTATATAAACCATGAAGAAAATTTTGAAAAAGTGAATCCTGTAGTTTCAAAATCCTTAGTAAAAGGACTCACCCCTCAGTGTCAGGCTTTTCAAGCCACAGTAGTGATTTTTGCCTCACCATTTTTGAGTGCTTGGGGGTAGCAAGTTGCATCACTACTGCCGCTGCCTTAGGCTTGTTTAGGAGGATTTGTGTTTAAGGTTAACTCAAAGTTTGAGGTTAAATCAAAGTTTGTAGGCAAAAACCTGTTTCTTCTTTTGCAGTGTTTTTCACTTAGCTCTGGTTTGCATCTGTTCAAGTTAACCCCTAATTGCTGAGGTGATTTAGGGTGAATCCTCATTATAAGGCTGTTGTACATGACTGAAAGTACTTCTGGAAAGAGGTCAGGGTTTCCTTGATATAATCCTATCCCAGCGTTTGCAAAAATTTACCTTTGCTGGTGTTCTATCAGTATCCATGACTTTTATTTGAGGAGGCTGCTATTCCAACACAATGATTCACAAAAATCATCTATGAAAATTTGGAACTCATTCTAGCCAGGAGTTCAGAGTATCTTTTGAGTTCTTAGGGTTCACTGTGGGTTTTCAACTGGTTGGTTCAGAGGTTTTCACCTTCCCTACCTCCAAACCTCTACTATTCCAGAACGACCTAGAAGTTTTGTAGTAATGCTTCTTCCATGCTCTTGAAAACTACATACCAAGCTGAAGGACTGTGATATCTTTATTCCAATTATTTTAAAAATGCACATATTTCTTACAGGAAAAAGATAGAGTCACACAAAGGATTGCTTTCAGTTGAGTGGTTTTTATTTCCTGCCTATGAATTTATGACATAGCTCAGAGATGACATAACTCAATAGCTGGTAACGTAGTTATAGACTATGGAAAGAGACCTGGCAGAGAATAGTCCTTTGCTGCTCTTATACCTGGAATGAAACTACCTGGTGCAGAAACGACTCACACATGTAGGGGAGATGAGCCCTGGAGAAAAGGTGTCTGTACACCTGCATCCTACAAGTGATGGTTTGTGGAAACAGTGCAGTGGTCTTTAAAATATCCTGTTAATTGGTTGTGCTCTCTGGCGCTAGCAGGAACACTTGGTGCATAGTGAAGTTATCCTGGAATTGAGACTGGCAAATCTTCCTGTTCTCTGCTGTTTCGTTTTTTTTACCCTGTAACTGCTTTATACACAATTGCCTTCATCTGCTGTCCTACCCTTCAGCCTCCAGGCCCACATTTGTGATTGGTATATGAGGAGCAGGTGATGAGGAGTTGCACTGTAGGCTTCCTGCTAGTGGTAAGGGTGACAAGCACTTCACACCAACTTCTTTTGATGGTAGCTCATTTAGGGAAAATGCATATAAAGGTAGATTTAGATTGGATATTATGAAGAAATTCTGTCCTGTGAGGGTGGTGAGGCACTGGAGCAGGTTGCCCAGAGAAATTGTGGGTGCCCCATCCCTGGAAGTGTTCAAGGCCAGGTTGGATGGGGCTTTGAGCAACCTGGTCCAGGGAAAGGGGTCCTTAATTGTTTTTCTTTTTAAAACGTATAATGAATGGCAGTGTTCAAATTCATTAAGAATAAGATTTTTCCCATATTGTTTCAACACCTTAATGTAAAACATTATCATATGCGTAACAGCATGGTACATATTAAACAAAGAAGTTCATACTGAGTCAAATAATTTGCATAGTTATTAGCAAATCTCTTTGCTAGCTGTACAACCTTAAAAAAAAAAAACAACAAAAAAGCTGAAGAGTGTAATCTCCTTTTTGAATGCTGCAGAGGCCATTTTATATTTCTGAGACTTGGGAAATCCCACTGTCTCTTTATGAGATATATCTAGGGATAATCTAAAACTGGAGTTAATTAGTGCAATGTTTATTATTCTGATGTTAATATTATTTTTCCACTCATAGCTCTTGTTTGGGTACATCTATTAAAGTGTTATGTGTTACTGCACATCAGCTTAGACCTAATCCACCAAGTTCATGTGCATCCTTTTGCTTTCTGAGTGGGTGTAGCTTCCTTGGTTTAAGTAGAAGTAGGTTTAATCAAGTGTTTAAGTGTTTACAGTGTACAGTAAAGGTATGATACAGTAATACTGCTTTTGCTAAAATGTACCTCTAACATTGTTCCTTTTCCCCAGCTGTCATCCGCATACTTGATTTTCTTGTCATTTTGTCTCAAATTATTTCAGCATAGTTGTCCTGAATATTTTACAGCTCATATGTAAATAAAAACATACTTTAAGTAACCTCCTTAAATTGTTGAGCAAACACATAAATAAATAGAGAACAATAAACAAATAAAAAGAAAATCCAGTCAAACACACTTATACAAAACCCAGCCAATGAACTGTACCTCCAGCATAGATAAAAGGTTCAGGAGTGAGTTGAGGAGGTGGATAATGAGGGACTGAAGGGCCTCTGTTCCTGTCTTTGTGCTTTTGAGGATAGCTTTACCATAGTGCACCCAAGTATGTTTCAGTGGGCACTGAGGAAGGATGTAGACACTGATTTCTCACTAAATCCAGAAGCCAGGCAGTGAGCTATTGGTAACTGAAAGCTCTTTTGCCCCATTCCCTCCCATCTTGGTTAAAAATAACTTTTATTTACAAGGTTATATTAGATCCTGGTCAGTCCATGATCTGATTTCCTATACAGCCAGACAGACCTTTGCATAACCCAAGTGAGACATTGCTAAAGGAACACGGAGCAAGAATTACCTAAGTTGGCATAGCTGCCAAAAGAAGTGAGCTTTGCTTACAAAATAGTATCCACACTACGGACAGCCACACCATGGCCTTGCTCCAAACTGGCAAACAGGGGCAAGGGGGACCCTCTTCACTTTTGTGGAGCAGGAGTAGCAAGAGGCTACTTTCTCAGCTCTCTGCTGTAGCAGCAGGCTTTTCCCAGGAGAAGAGCACCTGAAAGGAGGGAAGGTTGTAGATAAGCCTTCCAGTCCTTACACTCTCTGGAGCGACTGGCTGCGACCTGCCACTGTGCTTGTCACATCCATGCTCCTCCCAAGGGGCTGTTGACAGGATCCCCAGAGCACTTTGTTCACACACTATTGACATTCATGGTGTGCCTCACGTTGCCCGAAGTTAATGATCCGGATTGTCTGCAGATGCAGGCAGACATCACTGCTCAGACCTGTGGTGCTGACAAGCTAGTTACAAAAATCATGTTTTACCTGGAGTCACTAAATACATATAAGGTTTGTGAAAATTGACCTTTCTTGTTGGATGAGTTTCAGGAAGCAGTTTTTCACTTAATGACTGGCTTGAATCCAGGCCAAATTGGTAAGTCTGTAAGTCTGGACTAAGCAAGTAATTTTGAACAAATTATTTATTCAGTGAAGATAGCTGCTTTTCCTCACTAGTACATAGTTCATGGACAGACTGTGAAACTCTTTAACTTACTTGTAATTCAAAGTTATTCATACATTTCTTCACATAATAATTCTTGGTCTAAAACTATTTATGAAAAGATTATCAGTGCCTGCCATGAAGAGACATGAAGGAATGGAAATTATGTCTGGTTCAGAATCAGTTCGAAAATGTAGATGGATATGCTCTAACGTGAAGAAACTCTTCACTGTTCAGTGAATGTGGCTGGTTTTCCTCAAATCATTTATTTGACAGACCAGTTTTTCTGGCATTTGACCAGCTCCATAATTCATAGAGAATTTCCCTCCCCCCTGCCCATCATTTTCCTAGCTCTGCTGCAAGCCTTGCAGCCAGACAGCTGTTCTGAATGAAGTGTATATATGGCCTCATATTGGTTCCTAGTAAATAGGTACACTGGTGTGAAGGCACACATACTACCTTGGGGCCATCTTTGCAGAGGACAAAAGGACATGGACACTTGCCTGCCCACTTTGTAATAGAATTGGCCCCTCTGGTATGAGCCGCAGTTAATAAACATTAGTGTAGCAGCACGAACTTTCTGGTGTGAAGGGCAACACCTGTACCTGCTGTGCTGTCAGAACAAAGCTAGCATGCAGTACCTTTTAGCATCCCTTAACTGCTCACCAAAAAAAGAAGGTGAGGAGGGAGACCCGCTCTTTCCAGTTCTAATTCTCTCCTGCGCCTGGGCAGAGCTCATTTGGGCATTGCTCACTGAATCCTTCAACTCCTCTGCAGAAAAGCTGGCGCTGCCTGGGGTTTCTGCTTGGCGTCCCAGACCAGGACATTTATTTAAACCTTCAACTCTCTTTCCTCCAGTGGTAACATAATTCCTTTGGTTAACCCTTTGGTTAACCTCAAACCAAAGAGACTGATTCCTTTCAACTCCATCATCTTTCCTCCCTTCACTCTCCACTATTCCCCTCCTGCAGCCCTCACCTTGTTCTTTTACCTGCTTCACTTCTTTTTTGGTTTTCGTGATTCATAGCTTTTCTCTTTAGCCTTTGCTATTTCGGGGAGGAGGATGTCTTTTCTGGCCCCAGCTAGTGCTCTTTCAAGGTCTGGCTTATTCTTTATATTATATCCCATTTTTTCCTTTATTTTATATTACAATGGAGCCTCCAGCTGGTATTAATAATCACTGAAAGGAGAGTTCCTACCCAAAGAATTTAGAATGCAGATGAATTAATTCCACAGGTTAGAGAGACCTGTCCTTTTATAAACATACAGTGTTCAAAACAGTAATTAAAATTATTAAAAACCTGATTTGGTTGTATCAGGATTATAAATATTAACATAAATACTAATTTAGGTAGGTAATAGACCACTTTAAAGATTCTTGCTTGCCTGCAGGTTGTTTTTATTCTGGTCTTGCAAGATTTTTAACCTATCTTCAGTGTTGCAGAGTGGTAATAAAGTCACCTATCCTGGATCTTATCTTTATTTTTAAATAACTTATTCTTTCTCACTCAGCTCTGCTTTTCTGGTTCTGGTAGCCCTCTGCAAAATAGAATAACTATTTTCATTCAGTTCTGCAGGTGGTGAAAGACATAAAACATTAGAATGGGTCCTTTAAAACAGCTGTAAACTAAAATGATGCTTGTAAACTGAAATACTGCAGTTTTGTTCACCCTGAATTTTAAAATAGTTTCATGAGGTAATTGAGCCTTAAAGGATCTGGATTTTTTTAAACTCTATTATGTTGTTATGCAGTTGCCACAGGGGGAGCATATGCTTGCTGCCAAAAATCTAAAACTGGAATCTTGGATGTTAAACAGATAAGATTAAGTCATAGACTTCAGCTGTACTAGAAGCAAGCACAACATTCATCTGAAGCATGTGACAGCTATGTCCTGGAAAACTGTTTCTAGACAGACATTCTTGCCTGCTTACATAGACTGAAATAGGCCACTCTCATTCATTCAGTCTACTGAGTTTTAAGCACCTCCGTAGAACTATTTGCTTGAATGTTTTCCCCATTTTCCTGAAGTGTGGCATTGCTTCTTTAAGGAGACTTGTAAATGAAGCCTTTCACCTAAGATGGTTATCCTATTAAGGATTTCTGCTGTTTTTATTGGTCACTGAAAACACACTGTGACATATGGGTTTTAAGACTTACTTTTTCTTAATTGTATTAATGGGTTTGAGTCTATGTTGGATTACAGGTATCAGTTTGTGCATGTTCTGTGTTACATTTTATTGTGCCCTAAAACACGACAGGCATTGCACTGAACAAAAGAAAGGTGTAATCACTTCCCTGAAGAATTTACTATCTAACTTCAGATTAAAAAGAGAGTAATAAACAGCAGGAGGAGATGGAGTGAGGAACTACCTCTCACATTACAGCAGTAAGATCAAGCTGTTAAGCTGTTGGGGCTTGTAAACACCTCGATTGCTTAACTAAATGGTTTATTTAAAATAATTATGATCAGTGAGCCACTAATTGTAGGCACCACTAAAATGAACTCAAAAGGAGGGATTTGAATGAAAAGTTCAAATTCAGTGAACCAGAATCAGCATTGCATCTCACAAACCAGGCAGCATGAGACGGAAAAGCTTGCTGGAGAGGTAGGTAAGTGGGACATCAAGACTGATGTCACTGGTAAGTGGAGAGAGCAAACCTCTACACACAGAAAGCGTGCGGTTGTGCGGGGCACTAAAGGTGAGAGCAGACAGTTTAAATCTAATGTGGTGGATAAAGGAGAGCTAGTGGACTGATTTAAAATGGATTTAAACGTCTGAAGTGTTCCAGCTGACTTGGCAAGGTCAGCACCAGTGTGTTAGGGAAAGCGTGGACCTGTCGCCAGGTGGAGCAGACTGACAGGAGAGGAGGCATGTAGCTTTCAGGGATAGACCCTGGGATGAGTGCTTATCCACTGGAGCAGAATAAAAGTCTGGAAGATTAGTCCATAAGCACTGCAGAAGGTTTCTTACCTAGACCTCAGTCACCTATCCCTCATCACTACGATAGCCTGCCTCTCTTCATATCATGGCTCCACATTAATAGCCCTCCTGAGTCTCCTTCTTACAGCGTCTATCCTGAAATACGTATTGGAATGGTGTCCAAGTGCTGTCTTCTAGGTTATATATGGTTTGGTGGCACTAGCACACTTCATACCAGGTAAATGCACATTGCAGCAGGTGCCATATTTGCTCAACAGTGAGGTCAAAGACTGCCAGAAGAGGTAGCTTAAATTGATCTTCACATGAAGATGAGGCCCAGTGACAGGACTGCACTTGGCCATCTTTGACGTTGGTGTCCACAGTCTGTATAACACCACTACGAAAAATCAAGCAGAACTAAAATGCCCCATCTAAATAAAACACAATTCAAACCACTTGTTAAGGAAGAAACTTGGATGTCCCAGATGACTTGGTTTTTGTGCTATTGCAAATCCCCAATCATTTATACCTCTCTCATTGATGGTCTCAAATGGTTAACATCCAGGCTTTATTATGTTACTGAATCTTGTATGTTGTCAGGCAGCACCACATCGATTAAATCGCACTCAGGAGAGAGCTAACCACAAAGCCATAAGCATTCTTGACAGGTCATTCTTGCTTGAGCCTGGTTTCTTCTGTATGAAGATTAAAAATCTTGTCACTGATGGTGAAGAATGAAGTACATGCAAAACAATGGAGCATCAATAACTCATAAAAAGCACTTAACAGAAGTGGCAGAATTTGAATGAGATGCTGTATACCTTAAACAAAATAACATTAGTAGTAATGTTGAGGATTGAGAGTACTGTAAAATAATTTCACTAAATATTGAATGCAAGTACTAATTGACAGTGATTGTTCATTTCAGTGATGAATGAGCATAAGAATTTTATTTTTATTCAGCACTGTACCGTACCCAGGCAAACAACTCCTTTGCATTTTGCATCATTTCTTTCCTGAATATTCCATACTAAGAATATTTGAAATGAACAGGTTCTCATTCTCTATTCTGCTGGGTCTGATTTTGCTCTGCTCTTTTAGAATAAAGCAAACCTAAAATAGGCAATCTACCTAGTAGATTCTTGACTTCCATGATGGCAGCTACTTTATTCCTTTATCTTGGTTACTGGTGTAGGAGTTTTTCCTTTAGAAAAAAGACTATGACCAATATACATTTGCATTAGAGTTTATTTCTACCTTCTGGCCTGCTATAGGAAGCTGGGGTAAACTAGAGCTACATTCTCAAGCAATGAGGAAGCCAATTGGCAGAGTTATGACTTGTTCAAAGGCCCATTCTGGTAGCCAGGTAACCCTGGGGAAGAGAGTAGAAGCAGCTCAGTATTTTTACCTACCTTCCATCTCTGCAGGTTTCCATCACATGAACAGAAACCTTGAATGGGGGAGCCATTTGATATCTGCATTTTTCCTCCTTCTAGTGCTTTGCTTTGGATTCTGGACTCTCAGAAAAGGTAGGCAGTCCTGATGGTTGAAAGGCAGCCTGTGCTGGGGAGCTACTTTGGGAAATAAATGGCAGTGGTTTAATTTGACTTAGCAATATTATCCTATCCCATAAAACACGTGGAGAGGGAAAAGAAACCAGGATTTTATTGACAGCTCTCAAAGCGTATGTTTTTAAGGTGTGGTCTTCAGCAGCTGGATTTGAATCAGGAGCCAAGATTGAAAAGAAGGCTGACAAACACAAGCGGCTTGAAATGGTGATTTTTTGGGGAAACTCTCAGTCCAGAAATACCTTTGTTTTTACGGAATGCTAAGACAACTAGGAAGCTGACTTAGCAAGCCTTATGTCTTTAGGTTTCCGTTCATTACAGAGAGCTGTACACTTCCACAGGAAAAAAAAAATGGAGCCACAAAATTGAAAACATTGGCCTACAGCTTCTTGATAATCTTTATCTGAGAAGCAGGGCTGTCTCTCAAGGTATGTGGAAGAATTCTTACAAATATAAAGAGAAAAGTGTTCTTTCCATAACTGAATAATCTAAATGACTACTATGGCCTCCCTGTGGATTTCCTATCCAAATGCCTACTCAACTTGTTCATGATTACCCTGTGAGAGCCAAAGAGTTCACAACCTGCAGTGGAAAGACTGCAGAACATGGTGAGAAGGAACCTAGAAAAATTGACACTGCTTCACCACATTATTATTATTTAATACATTATTAAATTGCAGCAGTCTGACTGAAAATGCTCATAAGGTTATGCTTTCCGTGTCCTTTTTAAATTGTCAAAGGATTCAAGTCACTTTAAAAAAAAAAATGGGTAGAACAAAGTGTGCTACAGAAGACTTGCCAGTAACACTTAGACAGTCTTGCTGTACTTGAGACAGGCCACACCTCAGGCAAATTTGTGTAATCTACGCAACATGTAATTTCCATAGGCATGAACACTTGCAGGGCAGGATTAAGGTGAAGAAGATTTACACTGCTGGAGAGCAGTCAGGCTGCTGCTTCTAGGGACGGATTCTGGAGCTGTTTGGTGTATTCAGTACTTTTGGAGGACAGAGACACAGTTCTAAACTGTGTTTAGCCTGAAGTTTAGAGTAAGGGGGTTATAAGTAGTCCCAGGTGGTCTCAGCACTTTGTTGCTGTAGGCAGGATGGTGATTTCAGGGAATGCTCGTGGGCTGATGCAGGAGTACAGGTTGTGAAGGCATGAAGTGTTCCAGTCCCTATTAGTTTGCAAGCCAGGGAAGGAAGGAGAAGTGCCACAGGGCCTTCAGAGGGATTTGCAATACCTCCCTTGTAGGATGTCTGATTTTTGTCTCATGCTTGGCAGAAGAGCACACAGACCCATACTATCATCTGATCTGCAATGGGGTTGCTATTCCACTGCTGCTAACTCTCCCTGCTGTGCACCTCTGGGGTTTACATCTGCGGCAACCGTCATTTGAGGAACACAGAGAGCAGGGCTCTAGCCCAAAGCTGCAGATGCTGCTGCAGATGAGGCTGAGCAGTGAAGAGCATGAACAGGCGAGGAGCTGCCTCTGCCTTCTCTTTCTCAGGCTGCAGTGTGTCCCTGATCCTTGCTGCCAGCCCAGCAGGCAGGGAAATGCTGCCTTCCCCCTGCAATGGGAACAACCTGTGTGCTAAATGTGGCCCAGCTGGACCAGACCCGGCTTGCTCAGCATAAATAGTGCTGGTCTGAAGCTCTAATTAAAACAAAGTGAGGATAATAACCTTCTGAAACCATAGAGGGGAATCAAAACTTCAAACAACCATTTTAGTAAGAAGTAAAATTTGTTTTTTGGTTTTGTCCAAGCTTTTAGGAGGTGTTTGTTAGATCAAGATAACTATCATGACCTAGTATTATGCTTTAAAATACCCATCTAAATAAATCCTTGGTGAATTTTAAGGTCAGGAAAGACTTTTGTGACTACGAAGGAATAGATCAGCTCCAGTTCCTATTTCAAAGAAATGCCTTGGTGCCAGGAAAGCACTTTTCTGCCCCTTAAAGAAAAAAAGGGTTACGTTTGATATATTATCAAGGGATGACTATTTGGGACAGACACATCTGACCCCGAGGAGGGTGGGAAGAGAGGACTTGCAAATACAACTGAGTCATGCGGGTTGGGTGTTTGCATTGTGCTAACTAACAAAGAAACCAAATACCTGTAGCTCTGTCAGCTCCCCTCTGACTGGTGTGCTTGTGCATTTGGTGTTTTAGCAAGTGATAAGATGCAGAAAGGTTGGCTGCAGAGGTTTGTGCAGGTGCTGGAAAGAAGTGGGCTAACGCTGTAGTCTGGTTCATGGCTGTGTTGATATGAAAATAAAGCACAGCGAGTAATGAAATGTATGTGTTGTTTCACACTGAGCCAGGTAAATCCAGTTTGAAAAAAGAGTCTGGTGGCATATTAGATTGCTTATAGGAATAAAGTACCTACTTTGTAGTCTCACTTTCACACTGGTAATTAGCATTAAATTCCTGTTTCGGAAAACGGTTGGGTTCTGCTGAGGTTTTTTTTGGAAACAAAATGAAAAGTTTCTGTGCTCCTGAGTGCTGACTTATTTATTCTGTTCTTTGCATAGGATAACTGGTAAAGGCTTTCTGCTTCATGCTGAATTTGGCTCAGGTTTAAATGTGCTCTGCATATTTTCTTATCCTGTAACTGTAATTGCTTTCAGTGAGCCTTGATTACTGTCATCTACTGTCATGCCCTAGTGCATCTGACCAGTTACAATTGCGCAGTAAAATAGCACTTTGTGTGATTTTTATCTGTGTCTACAGTTTTTATGTTGCAGTTGTATGATACCCTGGTTGTCCCTCTGGTATTTTGATGCTTACTCCCTTACGGTGGATCTTGAAAAGATCCACTGAAGTCCTGTTCCTTAGTAAATTGCCTGGAACAGGTAAGCAAGTAGAACACACAGACCCTCTTTTGTTTTCCTGCTTATGCCAAATCCACTTATTTTTTCTTGGCCAGCTGTCTGAGGCATAATTATGAGACTTAGGTGAAGCTTTTATGTGGAGATCAAATGCCTTCTATTTCATAGGAAAGCTTACACTACAGAAGAGAAGAGCTCACTGGGAAGCTCTGAGTTACGTCTCTGCTCCCTTGCAGGTGGGGTGATGCTCTCCCAGTTGCAGAGGGCTCTCCTAGTGCTCCACCTTTACTATTTTTCAAAAAATTTTGTTGTTCAACAAACCACTCACTCTTACCACAGCCCCCACCTCAATCACAACTTTTAACTGTCTTATCTCTCCTCCTGTGCCTGTTTCCAGATCTGTTTTGCTTCCTCTTTGATGGTTCAGTACCCTCCCTCCCCCTCCACTACCTCCATTAGGACAACTTTGAATCCTGCACATGATCCACCACCAGGATTTTCTCCTCCTCCTCGCCTCCACAGACCCGTGTCCCTGACACTGCCATTCTTCCAAACCCAGCACTCACCATCCATTCTCCCTCTTCCTCTTGTGGCCTCTCTAATGCCTGAAGTTTCAAAAATGTTTGTAGCCTTCTGGCCTGTCCTCACATCTTCCACACTTGAGCCCTCTGGTCTCTTTGTGTATGATATACACACAACCATATATATGCATATAAACACTTTCAACATGGTGGTTGGCCCCTTGAGGGTTCCTTGCTACCTGTGCCCTATTTAGCTTTATTCCCAAGGAGGATAAAGTGAACCAAGACATATAACGGGGTAGGTCATGTAGCTAAATCAAACCTGGAGCTGCAGGTACAGATATGGGAGGATCTAGGTAGGAGGCCTGTAAAAAATTAACAATTAACAAAAAAAATTTTAAAATTAACAATTTTTGTATGGAAGTTCAAAGCAGCAGAATGGCTCTGTGAGCTTTTATACTCAAATGAATTCTTCTCTACTGCCAGGTAAAGGATCTAACGATTTAAGGCTGGAGTGTGAAGTACAGTCCTATTAGTAGAAGCTCAACCTGAGAATAACACAAAATCTGCACTTGCTGTTGCTTGGCTTCACTTGCAACATTTGTGTCTCTCTAAGTCATGTGTCTTCCTCGATGCTTCTTCTTGTTTTTCACTTTCATTTGTTTTGTCCCTCAAATTTAAAAGAACCCTTCATTGTAAAGTGGTAGCAACCTCTCCATACATGTGTCTATTGCTGAATGAATTACATTATTTAATTAGCAATTGTCTCGTAAATGATTGAATTGAGTCATACATAGATTTCAGTCTAAGGTGCTATTCAACTTGGTGTTAATTAAGGTGACTAATAAGAGAGAAAAGAAAACATGAATAATGAAATCAGTCTCTCTACCACATCATCCACAACACTTACATGGCCTTGGTTACCTGGAGATGTAAGATGAAAAGCTCTTTTTCTCAGCCAAGGAAATGTCTGGTTATATTTTCTCTGGATCCATATTTTAAGGTGTCCAGGACACACTGACCCACGGTTACATTGTGCTACTGAGAGCAATTAGATTCACTTAGCTTTCCTTTCATTTGAAACAAACTAGAATATAATTGTGCAGGTTTTTTAATGAACTTTTAAGCACTATTTCAATCAAGCTTGTATAAGCAAGAGGTTTATTTTTTAATTTGTTTTTTTAATGTGAGAAAGAACTGCTAGTTTTTGAAAGGTTTTTATAGGTTTCACATCAACTTCTAAAATTCTGCTTGTTTTAAAGGAACTGCCAAATGCTGGAAAGCTTGCTTGTTCTTGCTTTCTAGTTATCCTGGCATAATACCAGATGTAAGTCTCAAATGCTGATTAAATCTCAAACAGAATGGAGATCCAGAATTAGTTGCTTGCAGGATGTCATACCTTATAAACACCAGGGGAGAAATAAATTAACACATCTCAGGATGGATTATGGTAAAGGTCTAGAATACATAAGTAATTGTTTAATGATGTGACATCTACACTTCCTGTATTAAACTATATTAGCTGAATCATTAATAGAATAATTAGCTGAACCAATATAGATACTAAGTAGTTGTTGCCCTGGTGAGGCAGGAACAAGATATAGAGCAATAGATCAGGCAACAGGACAAAATGTAAAGGTCACTTTTCTTCCCAGTGGTAAAACTTGAAAGCTCTGCAAAAGAGGCACTGAGCCTGCTTTCAAGGATGGTCTCCATAGCAGCACTCTAGACTTCGGAGAACATTTCGTCAAGAGCTTATCTTGTCTGGTTTTACTGCTCTGTCACAACCTGGCTCTACCCACATCTGCAAAGTCATATCTGAAACCAGGCCTTGCTCTCTGCTTGAATGGGCAACTTGGAATGTCTCTACTGGACCCTTGGGTGAGAATATACTGCTGTGGCCATGGTGTCTCTGCTTCATAAGGTAGGGACTAAGAATTCCTTAGCTAGAGCTTACAGGTTCATCAGAGTTGGCAAGAACCCAAATGGCCATGGCACAGGTTGACAGATCTGAAATCTTCTGAGCTACAGGTCATGCTAAGAACAGTGTGTCAGGAGAGAAAACAAATTCATCAGTTTACCATGTATTTTATTCCTGAGAAGTCTAAAGCTTTGATGACTGAAAAAGAACAAAACCCACCCCCCAAAACAAACCAACCACTTCCCCCTATCAAACCCAATCTCACTGATAGATGTCATGGTGGAGGGGGAGGCTTTGTCACTGTTGATATTCCTCATGGAGTCACTCAAAGCTCCTGACTGAAGTCTGATCTTCTAGCTGTGTTTGGGGCAATCAAGAGCTAGAGCTTCACTGCCTGGGCAATACAATAGAAGACTCCATAAACACAAGCAAAGGCATTAGAAGCCCCTCTGTTGGGGGTTCCCAGTATTACTCATATCTCTCCCCCAACAATATTTCATTTTAAACAGCTCTTAATTCTGCCCAAGGGAGCAATAGGTCATTGTATCTTGGTAGCTTAGCCTTCAGACTGGTTGAAGGCTGTGTGCTGAGCCACGCTAGCAGGAGCTACACCAGCTCACTTGCCTCTTCAGACAAAACCACAAAAACAAAGCTAGACACCAAAGCACCTACACTGTTTATAGCGGCCATCCTTGCTCAGCAGGTTTCCAGTGTTTCAGGTTTGGTATGAGTCCATAGCTGGCTTCAGAAATTATCCCAGGCAGGCCTGGGAAGACCTTTTCCAGACATATTTCTGGAATGACTACAACTAATAGTTTTATTGGTCATCCCCAAAGCCTCTGAACTCTTCTGACCCCCGGCTGAAGAAATGCAGCCGCCAGCTTCTTCTCTGAATACTTCTTAGATCTCCTTCTTGTCCTTGAGGGCCTCCACTCTCCCAGGCCACAAAGATTTTTTCACAGTCTGACAAGTCTGAAGAGGTTGTGGAGTTGAAGAGGTTTAGGTTGGCATTATGGACAGTGCTTAAGGCAGATAGCCTGGTTACTCTTCAAGATGCAGAAGACAGAGGAATTGTGAGTTAAAATCAGCAGGCAGAGCACACTGGCCACTTGCAGAGGCTTTATGCAGGTTGAGAGCTCTCTACTTGCTTTTCTCTGTGGTGCCAACCAGCTGCAGCAGCAGGGAAAGGGGGGAAGAAGAGCTCTCACAAAGCACTGGCTCCTACAGCAGGCTGTGCTGGCCTGTCATCACTCCTGGCTCTGAGTCAGCTGATAGTTGGGTAAAATTAGGTCACCTGCCAACATGTTCTTGGCTCTTAACATAATATTTGAGGTTAGGTAAATAGATTAGTGAGAGAAAGCCGTCTCTGAGAATGGAGTGCTCGATGGAAGAATGTGTGGGTACCTTAATTTGGTTTTATACGAGTCCTAATGGTCCTGAGGAAGTCCTGGCTATGATCACAGCTGCAGATTCAGTCCTTTTGCTGTGGGAGAGGCCCCCATGGGACTGCTGTGGACTGGAAGCTGATACCTTGGGAAAAGAGGGGGTAGATATGCTGCCTCCAGGGGAGAGACTGGTGGGGCTGGGTGTTTTGGTGAGCTGTCAGCCGGGCCACATCACAGGATGCCCTGTGAGGAGTGAAGTTTTCCTGCTCCCATGGCTCCCTAAGCCCTGCCCAACAGCCCGAGAGGAAGGGTGCTTGGGGAAGCATGTTGGTTGCTTCCCCCCACTCCCCTAATCCCCAGCTGATGGTACAGCTGTTCTGCCAAAAGTGAATGTTTTTCAAATAGGCCGTAGATGCTGCGTGAGGAACACGGACAAGAGGTTTCAAGTAAGAAGTACGATTTTAATTCAGAGCAAATGCAAAAGATTGCAATATGTGCGGTATGTTCAGCACAGCTTTGAGGCTTTGCTGTCTTGTTTTTAATTATATCCTAATATGATACCGTGCCACATTATTCATGTTCTTAATAATGGCTTGTATTGTTTAAGGAGATGCAAACAGAGAGACCCTGGGGATATACAAAGCTCAGACATTTAAAAACTAGCAAGATTCAACTACTTCAAATGTCTGTTTATTTTAAAGGGGTATGTCTTTATCTGCAGCAAACCCAGCATCACTCAGTCCAGGCCAAGAGAGACTTCAGTGGGACTGCACGATTCAGCTCAAAATCAGGGATCCATCACTGACTTGTTCAATGTAGGCTGCTACAAGATGTTTTACAAAATGTTTCTGCATCATCTTTAAGCAGAAAACTTGCTTGAGTATTACTCTCTATGAATAAAAATGATTTACCCTGGCAGGTTTGATATAATTACTTTACATATCAACCAAGGGACTGACAGTCACGTTTATGTGAGAAAATATCTGGTGCTAGAATGCAATGCTCTTAATGGCATTTGGTGAGTAAAGTTTTATCTGCAAACTGCTTTATTTTTTTTTCTTTTTCAAAATTAATTAATTAATTTATTTTTTAAGCACCCTTATTTTATTTTACTGTTAACATGAATGAATTCCTGGAGTTCTAGTGTTCTACTGCCAAGCTGCTTGAACAGGGCCTGTCCTTGGATGCTGGAGGATGGGGACAGCCTCAAGTAACAGCATGGAAATTAATCTGAAAAAAAGATTATATTGTGCCAGGATTAAGAAAAGAATAGCAGATGAGAAAGAATTGGATTAGAAGGAAAGTCATGAAACAATTAGCTGAGCTAGGTGATACAGAAGGAAATGTTCAAAAGGAGGTGGAGATAACTGGATGAAAAAGTCTATATGTAGTGGGAGAGGATGTTCAGTAAACTGGAAAAAGAGAGGGTCAAGGGAGAATGCTATTAGTGTGTACAGCCAGTGATAGTTAAATGACACATTTTCATACTCCACTGCTCTGTCTGAGCTCTTTTTAGTGACTGCATACAAAAGCCTTACCCTGTTAAGATAGGCACAATCCAGGATCAATGTTGTACTCACGTCTAGGACCAAATCCTGTTTGCCTTGCTTTCCTAAAGAGTGACATTGTTTAAGTAGAGTCTATTTGCAATATGTTAGTTAATTTTATATATCAGTAATTCCTCTTGAACATGAAGACTAAATACCAAGGAAATAAGAGTGAGAGAATGTCAGTGGGAATTAGAAAATAATATTGTGTTTCTCAGTACCCAGACCCATCTTAAACCATAACTCCATGCCTGCATATAGGGATTTTCAATGATATCTGTTTCTTCATCCAATTTGGACAAAAGTGTCATGTTCTGCTTAATAATGGCACATACAGACCAGGATAACAGTGAGTATCATGTAAATCTGTCTTTAAAAGGAAATTATTTTTGTTATGATTGGCATCTTAGTGTAATTTCAGGATCTAGTTTCCTGAAAATCACAAGAAATTACCTTAGTCAAAGTACAGAGTTGGGTTTTATACAACTTTCCTTTACAGGAAATGGTTTTAATATAGTAAACTTACACCAAAACTGGTATATATTTAACAGTTCACTGTTTCTTCCCAAATCTGGATGTTAGTTTGGCTATAAGGAATGAAATCTCAGAAAATACCCTGACAGATGACACCAGTTATCTGTAACTATTCTTCCCTTGAATTTAAACGTTGAGGTACCTGATTCTACTTATAAAGGACCTGTACCTGCGATGACCTAATTTTGTAGAGATGACTTGCTTCTACTTTTTTTTTGTTTATTCTATAAAGGATGCAAATGAAAATAAGTCTGTGATTTAAAAAAATTTGCCTGAAATAGAGTACCAGTTATTTAACGTGACAGTATTGGAAAATATTACAATGCCACCACAGTGGCACAGTATCAGCACTGTGTATTAGCATGGTGCTTACACAGAACACCAAAATTCTTTCCAGCCCCTTGCAATTCATCCTGGAAGAGTGGAAGGGCATATCTCTTCCAGTTGGTCCTGGCATGAAATCCAAGATGAGACAAATCAGGAATGAATCACAGTTTATGTTATAAATATGAGCCTGAAAATGACTCGACTGGAAAATTTCAGAGCTCAGTTTTGTGCTGCAGGAAAAGCAAGTATTGCTGAGTAGACCACTTGTGCTTAGTCACGTTACAGAAGGGTTGTGGTGTGATCATGGTCTTGGCTTGAGACAGGCAGGGTCTCCAGTATTCTGAAAATGGATTCAATTTTGCAAGGCAGGAAGTTCTAATCCCCTGGCATCATCTTTTGGAAGCTGATCCAGCTTATTATTAGCAGATACTCTTTTATTTTAATTTTTATTTCCTTCTTGGCTTATAAGGAAATACGACTTTTTCTTTGGCATGTGATGGGGATAAAGATCTGCACTTCTGGAGCTACCTGTGATTGAAGTGGGGTGAAGTGCTCAAAAATAAAGCTTTTTTTTTTTTTTTTTTTGGTCTAATTTGGTCTAAGAAAGCTTCTGTAATTCTGTTACAGGAGTAGGAGTTGCAGAAATAAAAATGTCTGCAGGCTAAAGGGGAACTGAGGGGAAAACACCTGTGATTCAAGTGCTATTATTATTGCTGAAATGTCAGACATTTATATTATGCAATGCATCTATAGTATTTTAGGAAATAGCATTTCATGTGAAGACAGGGAATGCCCCCTCTCTGGTAAATTTGCAGCCCTAACTGAATGATTAATGAAATCAGAGTCTGGGTATTTAACTATGTATAAAAATGATAATGTGCCAGCTTGTGTCTTGGGATAATGGAGGCAGACTAGTCCTGACAGTCATCCAAAGGGATTTAATTTCCCAGACATTTAATCCAAGCTGTTTTGTGCCCTGGTCTGCACAACATTATATTTCAATGCAATGTTATATAGCAAAGACATTAACGTCTTAGAAAGTAATATCATATGTGATAAGTTTTTCATTCAGGAGAGTCATAGGACAGCGCCAAAATGCCATGTTGTAGAGTTTGGCTGTCATGATCAATTTGTAGAATGAAATAAATATCTGCTTTATTTCTTGTAAATCAAAATTCAACAGTGAAACCTATTTATTGCCATAGGGACCATATTTAAAATTCCAGAAGCTGCTCAGTAGATTAATTTGATCTGGGAAGTTTACAGACTGCTTGAATAGTAAATATTATCTTAGTTAAAAAAAAAAATAAAATACGACTTTGGTAAGGATATGTGATATAAAAACCTCCAACAAATCACGTTTCTGAGAGATGATCAAAATCACATGAGAGACAAGATGAATGAAATGAAATTAAGATCTTACACTGCAAATAACATTCCTATCTATAGCTCCTCACTGTGTCTTTCTACCTAGCTAAGGACTCTAAATAGCACATAATTATAATCTATAAGTGTTTCTCTAGATTATTATTCTGTATAGCATTTGAAAGATAATGTATTCGCTAATTTTTACATCACATTCCTGTATTCAGGGGAGGCCTTCTCAGAAGAATGAGAAGACACTCATAGTCTCCATACAAATTGATCAGCATATTAAAAATAACTCATTTTTTTCTAACTTAATCTAAAAAAAGCTGTACATCATTTTAAAATAAGTTTTCTGATAAAGGAGCTCAGTAATGTGTAATTTCATTCTAGTAAAGTTTTACGAGAACAGATATTGTCTGTTTTAAATTATGTTACTCAAGATAGCTGGCTGAAGCCTCCAGTAGAAGGTTACAAAATCAGCAAAGCTATGGAAAAGGCCAACAGCAGTATACTTAGGAAACATAGTCCCATCCAAAATAGAAGTGATTTTGCCAAAGTATCAGAGCTCAGGCTTCTATTCCTCATGTTTTGCTTACTTCTATAGTTTCCCATTGTGAAAGACACATACTCAAAATTTTTTCATTTGTGTGGCTTCTACCTTTTTCTTTATGCCTCAGTGAGATGTGGAAAACAGGAAGGAGACCCTAACTTCCCCTTCTTAAAAAAATACACCTCTTCCCCTTCCAAAGATCTACCACAGCTCTTGTCTGGATGCCAGATGCCCACAAAGCCTCTCTAACACTCCCCTCCTCAAGTGGACAGGGTAGAGAAAATATAATGAAAAGTTCATGAGCTGAGATAAGGACAGGGAGAGATCATTCGATGATTACTAATCATGGGCAAATCAGACTGAATTTGGGGACATTAATTGAATTTATTACCATCAAAACCGGAGCAGGATAATGAGAAGTAAAACAAACCTTAAAACCAACTTCCCCCCACCCTCTTTCTACCCAGGCTCTACCTCTTCCCCCCCAACAGCTCAAGGAGATGTGGAATGAGGGTTATGGTCAGTTCTTCACACGTTGTTCCTGCCGCTGCTCAGGGAGAGGAGTCTTTGCCCTGCTGCACCATGGGGTCTCTCCCACAGGAGACAGTTCTCCATGAACGTCTCCAGTGTGAGTTCATCCCACAGGCAGCAGTTCTCCACAAAAGGGCTGCAAACATGAGTCACTTTTCCACCAGGTGCAGTCCCTCAAGGACAGGCTGCTCCAGTGTCGGTCACCGACGGGCACAAGTCCCACCAGGAAATCTGTTCCAGTGTGGGCTTGTCTCTCCATGGGTCTGCAGGTCCCTGCCAGGAGCCTGCTCCGGCACAGGCTTCCCACAGGGTCACAGCCTCCTCTCAGGCATCCACTTGCTCTGGTGTGGGTCTCCCCCACGGGCTGTAGGGGGATCTCTGCACTCCCACTGACCTCGGTGGGCTGCAGGGGCACAGCTGCCTCACCATGGTCTGCACCATGGGCTGCACGGGAATGTCAGCTCTGGCACCTGGAACACCTCCTGCCCCTCCTTCTCCACTGACCTTGGTGTCTGTGTGGCTGTTCCCCTCACATACTCTCACTCTGCTCTTCTCTGGCTGCAATTACCTTTGTGATGTAACTTTATTTCCTTCTTAAATCTGTTGTCCCAGAGGTGCTACTGCCATCTCTGATTGGCTCAGCCTTGGTCAGAGGCATGTCCATCCTGCAGCCATCTGGCATGTCCATCCTGCAGCCATCTGGCATTGGCTCTGCTGGACGTGGTGAGCAGCTTCTCACAGAAGCCATCCCTGTAGCCAGCAACTCCCCACTACCAAAACTTTGCCCTGCAAACTCAACACAGCAGCTCAGTCCTTCCTCATTCCTGTCCCCTGTCATTTCCCACCTGAGGTGAGAAGCTTGACTCTAAAGCAACTTTCCTTTTTGCACAAGCTTCATATATGAGGGCAAAAAAAAGCAGAGCTGTATCAGCTTTCCTTTGAAAGGAAAAGGAAAATGAAACCAAAACCCCAAGGGCATTCGCAGCCAGTTCTTTTTCCCCCTTTGGTGGGTAACTGAGTTTGGTTTCACCCTTCCCTTTTCTGACTGAAGGTGGGATGAAGGATGGCAGGCTGATCTCTTCCCTGGGACACAAAAGCAGGATTGCTTGGCAGTGAGAGCATCACAAACTGATCTGGATAAAATCAAAGTAACTCATATCTGGGAATGATAAGTAAGGCAAGTGGCTGGGATAGACTTCGTTTTCTTCACAGAGGCGAGTATGGGCCTATGTCTTGGATTTGTGCTGAAAACATTGTTAAATACATATGGATGTTTTTGATATTGCTGAGCAGGGCTTACGCAGAGCCAAGGCCTTTTCTGCTTGACATACTGCCATGCCAGGAAGGGGCTGAGGTTCTCAAGGAGTTGTGAGTAGACACAGTTGAGACGGTCTTCATGTGTGCGTACACGTGTGTTTTAATCCAAGAGAAAACCTCTACTTGTGAGTTTTATTTATTTGCATACAGCCTCATTCCATCCCTCGCTCCAGATGTGTGTTACCAGCCACTAAGGTGGCATTTTCCGCTCTCATCACACAGTGAGGGTCTGTAACCACCCACAAACTCTGTGTTTAGAGCTCTCCATGCCAGAGTGGTTCAGGTGCCCCTTATGGCTTGGCGTGACACCAAGTACAGGCACAACAGGGGTGTTGGGTCTTGACATATTTAAAAGAAGAAACAACCCTGTCAAATACTGTTTTGCATCATAGAATAAAGGTGCAATAAATAGTGTTTCAGTGATAAAATTTTACCTTCTGCATATCGGATCTTTGAATTTCAGGGCACTTGGAGTCTGTAGGGATAGGTGCCATTTTGTGAAAGTAGCTTTGATGCTGCATGTTGCGAAAGCAATCCAGAATGATTTCCTTTCCCCCCAATAATCTTTTCCCCCTTTATCCAAAATAAGCCGTTCAGGATGCCAGTATAAGTTTGCAATTTGCATACAGAAGCATGTGTGTGCACTATCATGGCATTACTGAAGCACTCGGCAGCCCAAGTCAGGACATGTGGTAATTGACGGGTGTGACATAGCAACCTGCACTGCTGGGAAATGGCCCAGAACCAGTTCAGCTGCTGGCTGAAGGGAAATCTCAGCCCTGGGAGCAGTGGATACTCTGTTACTGTCTGAAGAAGGAGGATAAAAGAATTGGTATTTACATAGGGATTAGAAAAAACCTTTCTGAGTTGGTTCATTCTTTTATTCATTTGGAAAGAAGGAAAACATATAACTGTTCAAGAAATTTTGTTTTTATTTCTGATATTTCTTGCTAGAATTGCTGGGTGGGGATAAAGCCAGCAATTAACCCTCATTCATTTCCCCCTTTACACAGAGTCTGTGCTTTAAAATTTCTTTGGGTTCCCAAACACTTGTCACATTTTTAAAGTCCAGATATATTTATTGTCATGTTGAAAATATATAAACTAATTAAAAAAAACCCCAAATATTTAATGTACTGGAAGATATTTCAATTAATAAGTACAATCACAATATTCTCAAGGGATCTTGATCTCTTTCCAGAATTTGTTTGTTTGTTTTTGTTTTATTTATTTATTTATGGTTGGGTCTTCAGGAATGGTTTTAGGTGGTGTCTAGGTAAAGGGATAAATATGGCAGTTCCCTGTGTGGCTGTGTGTCCCACAGTGTGCTACATCCTTGTCCATTTTGAGAATTAATCTGTCATCCAAATGATTATTTATCTGTTTTTATTGCAATAAATTTACTTAACCAACTTCTGCTCTAAAAATCAGAACATTCAGAAAGCTTCAAGTTAGAGGTGGGAAATTAGAAATAATCAGATAATGATGATGGAGAAATTAATGACTTGGGTGCCTTAGCACTTATGTATCTTCTAAGTCAGCATGAAAATATGATCTCAGGAAGGTTTTGAATGTGTGAGATCTGAGGGAACTGATATTGAGATGAAAAAGACTTGATTTTGTAAGCTTTTTCATCCTCCCCCATATTATGTAATTGTAGTTTTTTGGTGGTGGTGGTGGGTTTTTTTAATCAGTGATGCTAGAACACCATATAGGTTTGGTGCTGTAAGGGTCTCTCCCTTCACTCAGAGGGGACACCTTGCAGACAATGCAATTTCCTCTGCCTGGGTTGCAAGACAGCAGTTAATCATAGCTATCCCATTGATTTTCATGCAAGTTTCAAACACCTTGGAACAGGTTTAAAACCCAAAGGCTGCTTTGCATGCTTGTATTGATCAAGTAGCCGCAGCCTGCAATAAATTTCAGTAGCTGTAAGGTGGAAGTTGAACAACTTAATGATGTCATCACTTATTGTTACCAAACCCTCAGCTACTCAGCCTTCCCTTCTGTCAGCTAAACAACTGAATGTCTGAATTGAGCTGTTTTTACAAGTAGGCTTTTCCCCTACTAAATTTAATTTTCTTCTAAGCAAACTAAAGCATGGGTCTGGTTCGCTTTTGTTCAGGGGTTCATTATATTGCAGACTATGAAAAATACTTCATCAAGTGTGGCAAAAATATTTCCTAAAAATTAATTTCAAGGTACTTCTAATTATTGTAGTGTTACAGTTCTTTTTCCAGATGCAATGATTATCAAATACTAGATATTGGCAATAAACAATGGGAAGAAAATGTTAAACTGGAAATATACAGCAAATCTGAGATTGAGAGAGATTAGGGAGAGTCAAGACGGACTAGCAAGTTATTTGCTAAAAGATAAGAAGATAATCTATGTACATAGAGTAATATTTAACTAAACCATCCTAGAAGAATGAGTCCAATAAGTGCCTCATTTTTCTCAGTTCAGTTTCTGAGTTCCTGGCCACTTGTGTTTATGAAGAGAAATAAGTTAGTCTTTTTTTTTCTTTGTTATGAGGCAAGAAAGGATCTTTTTTTGATAAATAAAATTACAGAAAATTCCAGACTTGAATCTTCATCTCTCTTGCAAAGTCTGTAAACCTTAGTTGTATAATTTTTTAAAAATATTGCTACATTCTCCAGTGCAGATTGCCTGGCAGTAATTTGAGAAATTTTTTTTTATATATGTGAAATTGTCAATAGTCAAAACCAAGTAAAGCTTCCTTTATTCTGCAAACCAAAATACTATGTATGCCAAACAGTTTTTAAAGACCGAGCTCCTGTTTTAGGATCAGACATCCCCCTAAATGTCTACAGTCTCTTACCAAGTGAAATAACAGAGTAAAAATAAACTTGTGACTCTGAAAGCATTGATGGTTGCAGAAAGACTTCTAGCCCTTTAAATTGCAGGTTGCAGAAACATTACACTGAATCATTTGATCCTTAAATTGCTTTCTAATTTCTGGATGTCTTGCATGGAACTACCCATCTACTGAAGAGATCTTGATGTAAAGCATGATGGCTAGCTAATTACAACTGAGTTTGGTACGAAATAATAGCGAATCATTCCATTGAGAGAGCAGGAAGAAAATCTGACTGCAAGAAAACATTTGTGAAGCATCTATTCTTCTGTGATTAGCAGTTTAGCTTTTTTCTACTTTGTATGTTGTGCTGAATCTCTGATTTTGTACAGGCAGTGTCAAATCTGGTACATCTATTAGCACAGTTAATAAGTATAAGTCATATTTATATGTAATTTCCTGAATCCTCACTCATTCCATAATACACAGTGCACTTTGCAGTGCAGCAAATCTAGGGGTCACCGTGGTCAGCTGTGCCCTGAGTGGACCAGGTCAGTGTTTTGGGTCGGGAAACCTCCTTTTGCATATTCAGTCAGAAGCATTAGAATAGCTTAGGAGCCAGGGATATGTCATGTAAATGAACTCAAGCAGCTCTACTACCTATTATGCTCACAGTTTCCTTCTGTTCTGAGGGGCCTCATTGGGTCTAGGAATTAGTACAGCCCTAGGGCTTCTCTATTTGATTAACCAGAGCCTGGATTTGTTAAACGCCCAGACACGCTGCAAAGTCCTTTTTCCTTCTTGGAAGCTTTTGAGTAAGGATTCAAAGGTGAAAGGGTTGGAGGTTAAAGTTCTGACCCCCTCTCCTCCAAACCCCTTCCCTTCAAGAAGAAACAAAACAAATCACTTAAGCATGTGCCTATCTAACTCAGCATTGCCAATCTCTCATCTGTTTTGTGTTGATCTTAAGGCTTTAGTTGTGGTAACTGAGATTCAAATCTTCAACTTTAAACCCAGTTTTGTAGTCCTTGTGGTTCTGGGCTACAGATTGAGAATGAGTCCAAGGAAAAAAAAATACCTTTAAGAAAATACTGACCTATTACTTTTGAACGTAGTGCTTTACTCAAGACTTCTGAAAACCTGCATCTGGCAATATTGCTAGCTGAAAACACGGGATTGCTTCCAGCAAAATAAATGGGACTTAACATGTGTTTTATAAACTTTAGTGAGTTGGGAGCTGAAAATGACTTATGGACAATTTTGCAAAAATGTGATATACTACTTACAGTACAGTTTGCTAAGTGGAAAAATGAACTGTATTTTTGTATTGTGAGCACAGTCCTTTTAACCATGTTCTGCTGTTGGGGGGCTGGGATTATTTGGAGACTTCTTTACACAGAAGATCAAATTTCTCATTGCCTTCGTGAAACTGCTGAGTGACAGAGTGTCCTGTGGTCAGTGGTGGTCACAGGGAATCTGTCACATATTTGTTGGCTGGGAACAACATAATTAACAAAACCCATCCATAGCTACCTGTTTAGGGAAAGAAGTCCTGGGATGATAATTCAGACTTAAGCTGTGGATTTTAATATTCCTCCTAGGATTTTTCTCTCTCCTCTGCCTGTGAGGAGGCAGTAGAGAATTGGACAAGGTGGAGTAGTGAATGAGTGGAGTGCTTTGTACTTGGCAGGGTTTACAGTCTGGGGCTGTATTTTTCCTTTCTGCAGCATACCCCCTAGGGAAGATGCCTGTATGCAGAGTGTTCAATTATCTGAGCTGTCAGGAACATGCATATTGTCAAAATGTAGGCTTGCAGTAGATTCCTGGTGATCTTTACAGATGGCCCAGGTCTCCTCATACCTTCAGTTTAAGCACTGGATTAATCATTTCAATCATTCAGCCTAAGTGGGGTGAGTTTTGGGTGTGTGTAAGACAGAGATAAATTACACAGGAAAGACCCAGCTATGGTAGAGGCAGGGTTGCTTTTTTGGTTTTGGTTACTTTGGGTTTTGTCTGCCAGCTAATTAGGTACACTACAGCAAATAAAAACATAGAAGATTGCTTATCTCATCCCAGAAGGTGCCAAAGATGTTAAGGATGTAAATGTCATCTTCAGAAAGAGAGAAATCAAGATATTGCGAATGAAAGAGAAGGAAGTATCTTAGATATGTGGTTGAAGGAATGTCATAGGAGGTCTCCTGACCAGAAAAATGACCTTCTGCTCAGCTTATCATTGTCAGTTTGAGACAAAGATGAGCCAAGATATTCTGTAGCTTCCGTAGGAGACACTGGCAGGGTTTGAGAAAATATGTGATTTGAATTAGATAGCTGTGAGTTTGCTCAGCAGGGCTGTCTGGCTCACAGAAACTGGGTTACTTAGTGGTCCACTTTATTTTAGCATGAATAAAAATAAGCAGTGATGGGGCTACCTTTGGGGAGAAGAGTGGAGATTCGCTATACTCCCTGCTTGTTTCCATCCAGAAGTTCCTATTACCAGCCTCCAGTATTCCTTGGAGGAAAAACTGAAAGAGATGGGCAGCACAGAGAGCAATTTGTTCTAAGCTCTCAGGAAAATTGGCAACACTCAAACTGCATCAGCATTCAGAACTGTGGAGCTGGGGATGACCTCTATCTGAGAACAGAGTTCATAGCTGAGAGAGAGAGTCTAAATTTGGCCGCTTTCAGGTAGATAATGCAGTGAACAGTGAACTTTGTGGAAGAATTGTGTATCTGTGTGTCAGCCTTTACTATCCCCCATCAGATATTAAATGAGAGAGCAAATTCCTGCTTTTTGCCCTGACTTGGCAAAACAAGTTACGTTGCATTGTTTTCAATTACTCCCATGCTGGAAGCTAATTTATTGCTTAAGTGCTTTGTAGACTTGAATTTGTGTATTTTTTTGAGATTTTATTGTAACTTTCTTGAGATATTTTTCAAGCCATCCATCAAGTACACAAATAAGAAACCCTAGCTGCACAACCCACACACGAGGTAGAGAATTCCGCAGTTTTTACACTGGTGAGCTCGATTCCCCTGACAGAGTGAGCTTTTCTTCCTGACTTTGTGTACAGCTCTGACTGTGACATGCCTTTCTCTCTCTTCTTTCCAGGAGCAGCGCAAGGTGAAAGCCAGGATGGAGAGCTCTGGTAGGAACTCAGAGACTTTTGACTAGTAAATGCCTCCTTTTATCAGTAATATGAAGGTATACTAGGTACAGACGTAATAGTCTTTTCCCATCTTCCACACTGATTTTGGAGGCTGTTAAATATTTGGTTACGTTTGGAAAACATTTTGACATTCTTTGCAGAAAGACACCATAGAGAAGCAAAGTACCTGTATTATCGCTTTATAAAGGACCCTTTAAACTAATGAGGCATTAATGAATAGACTGGTATGCTGAATCTTTCTCATATAGGAAGGGTACAAAGTCATTTCACATAAATTGCAGCCCATTATTATAAATAGTTTGGCATGGGTTTCCCTAGAGGTGGAACATCAAGCCAAATATGCAGCAGCAGCTGTGGTGACACTTTGTGCAGAAACAGTTCCAGGCATTGTGCTGGAGGAGCTGGTATTGCAGGATAATGGCACAGCAGCACATATTTAGAGCCCTCTTACAGCAGCAGTTCTGCTGGTTTATACTGAAGGTATAAAAAATATCTGTGTGTGCCTGAGATGAGCAATGTGAGTCTTCTTCCCTCTCATGGTTTCCCAATGATTTTGTACCCAACTTAACCAACTACAATCACTGTGTGTAAGATTTTAATGATCGAGGAGTCTCCCTGAATTATACTTTCTAATTTTTGTAGGAAATTGTAAATTATTGCTGCAATACTCCCAGAAGTATGACTTTCCTCTCCTACATCTGACATTCAAGGTCTGTGCTAAACTGGAAGCCATACCAGGTATTATATGATAACTGGTATCCAAATCCATCCCCAAGGCATATAATTATTTTTAGGTCCCTAGGAATTTTAGAAAGGTTACACAAATTACTGCAAAAACAGGAAAAGGGACAGTCTCGTTTTTGCATGTGTTTGCAGTGACCATTTACACTGACATGGCTTAAAGATTCCTACTCCCCTTTTCCAACCAGCCAACAAATTACCAGCCTTTTTTTGGCATGCTGACAAATCCCTAGAAATCAGTGTGTCACAAATTTGCCTGGCTTATACAGGACAGTTCTCCCATCCCATTTAAATTCCTGCTGGGTTTATCCCTGAGACCAGTTCTGCTGAGCCTTGGTACTCTGCTTGGATTCCTCAGCAGGATTCCACAGTGAAAACTGATTTGA
Source organism: Edolisoma coerulescens (assembly GCA_013397115.1). NCBI lineage: Eukaryota > Metazoa > Chordata > Aves > Passeriformes > Campephagidae > Edolisoma > Edolisoma coerulescens. Next base: position 2,860,389 of record VWZW01013750.1, on the reverse strand, counting down.
GTACCTTCAAACATTGGTGACTGGGAATGATGCCAATCAAACACGGTACAGGGCCTCACCTGCCCCTGGCAAGCCTGCAGGTATGCACTTCTCAAAGCAGAGTTTTGTTTCTTCCCTTGTCTCCAGAATTGAATCCCACAATGCACATGCATGGAAATTGTGCCTCTCGGTGTGATGTAGCAGACTCAGAAGAGCAGCAGTCGAGGTGGAGACTGTGCCTCCTGTAAAGGTGAAGAGGGATATTATTTTTCGTTATGTTTTCTGCCTCATAATAAAGGGACTTGTACATTTTTGGAACAGGACATCCTTCCTCTTCTCTTCTTTGCAGAACAGTAGCTGTGTTTCTCCTTTCCTTCATCAACCTCCCAAGACTTGTGTGTGTGTTGGTGTGAATATAAGTGTTATTTTACAAGCAGGATTTGGGCAGACAGTAGAGATAATTGTTACTTTTTCTTCTGACTCTCTAGTTTTTGAGAAAGTGTCTGTTGGTATCTGACTGAGAACATTTGTTTTGGTTTTTTTTCTGAAATTTAGTGTTACCTTTTCTCACCCCAAAACCGGTACCATGGTTCTTGTCTAAGAATTGCTTTGTGCATTTTTGCATAGTTTTTTAAATGCCTACCACAGGTTTTTAATAGTAACATAAGCATATTAGTCATATTCGATACCACCTGATGGTAATGGGTACAACATCTGATTTCCAATTAGTCTTAGTTTGGGTTTATTTGCAGCCTTGGATTTGGTACTTTCAACAAATGTGCAATTTGTGGGCTTTTCTTTGAGTCTTGTGCTCTAAGAACTAAGAGTTTGACTCTCAGGTTCTTCCCCTTAATTTTCCCAAAATCCACTGAAACTTTTTTATTTGAAGATGAGTAGAGAATTCAGTCACCAGTCACTATTAGCTGTTTTTCTTAACTCTCTTGAGAAGATTCATCTCTTTAAATTTGTTGCTTGACTAACATCTTGAGTCTTCTTTGGAGAAGTGACATCACCTGTCATTGCTGGAGATGAATGTTACCTTTTTTTACTTAATCACTTTACTTTTCGATAGGTAGATTTAATGTACCAACACCATGAGCAGCTAACTATCAGCTCTGCAAGAAGAGTTTCTCAGCTGCTTTCAGCAGGGTGCAGCCAGGACTGTCTGGGTGTCAGGGCTATTAGGCCACCAGCAGCCTGCATGTCCCAGACACGTTCCTTGTCTCCCTTACCCTTGTGTTTTCTCATGTAGGCGTTATTTCACTGGTGATTGAGGGTATTGCACCAACATTACCTCAGGTAACTGAAATTTGATGCCAGTGAGTCTGGCATGTACTACTGGTTACATGTAACAGTGCTTGTTTTTCTAGTGAAGGTCTTTTGTTATATTTTTTTTTTTAGGGATGGCCCTGCAGCTTGTAAATGAATAAGTCCTAGTGATGAAGCCTAAAGGATGTTCCCTGTAATTATCTGAGCATTTCTTTTTCTCCTCTATTTTCCATTTTCTTCTCAGATTTCTGTCCTTCCAGTGAGGCAGAAGTGGTTTTAAAAGTAACAGGGTGATCTAATCTGGAAATGTGATTGCAAATAGTTTACTTGTAGCATCTTCAGCTATTTCTCATTATTTTGAGGAAAGGAGAGGAGAGTTTATGGCTTTTGATGACCAGGCATTGATCAAATATGTAGTTGATACAGACCTCATCCTTATAACTGTTGAATAAAACATTATTGTATTCCTTCTCACTTGTATGAAAGTTATTTTACAGGTGGTGTTTGGTTTAGAGGCTGGGAATGATTTTGTCTTGTGTTGTCTTCTGTCTGCTCTTCTTATTCTTGGTATTTGTTGGACTTTGAACATAAGTGCCAAAGTGTGTATCACAAATTGAAGAGGGATTCCCAAGCCACCTGAATGCCCAGGTTGAAATACTTAGCAGGAATTCCTCCCTTCTCTTGCCTTTTCTTTTAAAAGCAAAATCCTACTGTTCATCTGTGCAGCTATGAATGCATGCCTTAGAGAAATCCTGATGATATTTGTATGAACTTCTGTGACAGCTTTTGGTTTGAGACACAAAGCAAGGGTCACACACTGTCCACAGCTACAGAGCACAAGCTGCTGCACTGCACCTCCTGTCTGTAACCTGTTTGTACCTGGCAACACAGCAACAGAGGGAGGCTGGATTATTTAAAAATGTTTTTAGTGCCTCTCTGTGCCTTTCCTGGGCTGTTCAATATAGCTTTGGGTGTTCTTACAGAGAATTTGGCTCTGCTGACCATCATTTCCATCGAGGTGTCTGAGAGGGCTTTCAGCCATCCAGCTGTGCTTGCACAAACATAATTCTGGGCTTGCGAAGGAATGGTGTAATTATGTGGGAGGAGGTCTGCAGGGGGTGAATGCCCGTGGCTGATGGTAATGCTGGGCACTGTGTGGGGTGGCCCCAGCTGCAGCAGTGTGCCCCAGCCCCGTGGCCTCCCATGCCAGTGTGTGTGGGACAGACTCGGAAGGATGGGTAAGAGATTAGGGACAAAAATGACTGCACAGCCCTGAGGAGACTGCACTGAGTCCAGTGCTACTGAGGCTGTGCTAGGGAGAAGGACAACTTGGAGCTGCTGTGGGCTGTGGTAGGGACATGGCCCTACAGCCAGCTTCCTCCTTGTTGAACATCCCATTACCTATGTTGAACGTCCCTATTACCCCACAGCTCTGGTGAGCTACATGCTGTGCTTGTGTGAAGCTTCCTTCCTTTGGCCTTGCTGCACTTACAAGCCTCAAGCTTTTATCCTAAACAAAAGTTGCCACTGCAAATCATTTGGTGAAGAAGACTCATCTCTTGCCTGCCACCCTGACCATTCTCTTGTGCTGTGTTGTTGATTGGCTCGAAGAGGGAGGAAAAAAAGCCCTGAATTAATAGCAAAATATTCGCTTTGATATTTTTAAGGCAGGGAAGGAAAGAGAATTTGAGTTTTTGGAAAGTCCTGCTTCTTCTAGCATTGCATCCTGCGGGAAGAGGGGTTTTAGATGTTAGTCACAACCGGGGTGAGAAGGGTGGGCAGTGAGCTGCCTTTCTGGGCTGTGCTCGGTGGGAGGGAGCCAGGAGGCATCCTCTGAGGCACCAGCTCAGCTGGAAGGCTGGGGAACAGAGCTGGGAACAAAGGAGCATCAGCCTGTGCAGACAGGGAGACAGCCAGCCCATCAGTGAGAGGATTGATTTTTCCCACCAAAAGGTCTTTGTTTTTCTCTTTGCAAAAAAAAACAACCAAAAAAAATCCCAGCCCAACCTCCCCCCACTTATTTAAACATGATCTGTTTATTTTTTTTCTTATCCCACTGAAAATATTTCATGTGTATTTTGAGGAAAAATACAGGCAATTTCAGAGAAAATATTTTCTTTACATGCTTTCATTTTGCTAAGACTATTTTCTGTAAGAAAGGATGTTTCCGTGTGTGGTGTGTGCATTTTTATTAATGTGAGGGAGCTTCATTTGCCTAATAAGTATGAAGGGCTGAGTGCTGTTCAGTTGGATTCTCTATCCTTCTGCAAAGCAGGTAGAAATCATCAATAAAAGGCAGGCTGGCCAGTGCTGCTCTGGGATGATACATGTATGCAATATTTATTGGAGTTGCATGGTTCTGACCCTTAGACAAATTTGCTCCTGTCATTAGTTTTTCAGTGTCATCTGTGCTCCTGTTTTTTTGCGTTGTGGGTCTCTTTCTTTCTTTCTTTCTTTCTTTCTTTCTTTCTTTCTTTCTTTCTTTCTTTCTTTCTTTCTTTCTTTCTTTCTTTCTTTCTTTCTTTCTTTCTTTCTTTCTTTCT
>VWZW01013750.1:2701315-2856483 GCA_013397115.1 Edolisoma coerulescens | reverse complement strand
TTCCTTCCTTCCTTCCTTCCTTCCTTCCTTCCTTCCTTCCTTCTTCTCCTCAAACATCCTATATTCCTAATTCATTGTAACACACAGATGTCACAAAATGCTGGCCACCTTTACTTCCTTGAAGTCAAGCACAAAAGTGTTCACGATCCGCTGGAAATCATTGCCTCTCATAAAAGCAATTTCTTTTGCCTCAAATGTAGCTATGGTGTTTTGCTTCACTGATAACAATGAAGGGTACTAAGATTCAACTGCAGCCTTCAAGAAAGAGATCAGTAAAATATCATTGCTTTGAAGAAACTGGTACTTGATGGATTGTACCAGAAGGCTGAAACGGCTTCTCGTTTTAGTTCCCTACACACACACACAAATCCTTTTTATCTCAAGATTTCTAAATTATTAAAGAAAAATTACTTACCTGGTCTTTATTTTCTATTTCAAGACCATATGCCATTAAAACAACCAAACAAAAATCAACTGAATTATTGCTATGTCAGCTCTTCCCCTTGACATGCTTCAGAAGCCCCCAAAGACTGGCTGATGTGTAAATACATTTTTAGCAAAGACATGGGTAAAAATAGAAGAGAGTCAAGACATTAACCGCTGTTGCTCAGAAATGATTGGACTAATTAATTGTAAATAAGGTGACAAGGCACTCCCTTGATACGTGAACTAAGGTACAGCCATGGACCCCCTCACATGGAACTTGTACCAGAACACCTGAGACACAACAGAGCCAGTCCTTGTGACACCAGGGCTGTGAGGAGAGAGCTTGGTGCCCCTAAAATTAGGGACAAGATGAGTGGCTGACTGAAGCCATAGCAACCCCTAGACGAGAGACTTGGGTGGAATCTGGATCTGTCATTTAGCCTCCCTGTGGATCAGTCTCCCCTCTGTAAAAAGGTACAGTTTGAGCTCTTCTTAACTAGAGTTCCCTTCTCTGTTCTGCATCTCAGGATGATGCCTTGCACAAAAGGGTCCTGATCTTGTTTGGTGCCTCTCATAATTACCAAAATATTAAAAAAAAAAAAATGAAAGTGAGATTACAACCTCAAGGTCAGCTTCTGCTGTACTGCTCTCACCCTTTCCCACTGAAGTCTGACAGGGTGTTACTGAACACAGATTTTGGCCTTTAAGGTTTCAGTGTACAATATGCACATCTTGTGCTGAGATTAAATATGAATATGTTTAAAAGTCTGCTTTCAATCCAAATTTTGAGGGCTTGCCAAAGTAGCAAGAGATTGAGATAGGATCTTTTGTACTATTAATTGAAAGCTGTGCTTTTATTTCCTTTAAATTTTTTTTAAAGCCTCCCTTCTGTGGTGGAAGATATCTTGCTGCTGCTTGGATTGATTCCAAATACTGTTTTCCCCTTTAGCTAGAGCTGCAGAATGTAGTCGGTTTGATTCCTTGCTAAGTATCTTTTGTTAAATACTCACAATTCAGAGTTGCAGTTACCTTAAGGTGAAAGGGAAACCAGATCAAGATGCTATTAACTGCCACTAGAAAGAAAACATGCCATAATGTCATATGAGTTAATAACTCTAAGTAGCCTGTAAGATGCTGCTGTGGAATTAAATGCTTAACAATAATTCAAAAACGGCTTACAGAAATTTAAGAATGTGGATCATTTAGTATAGCTGAAATTATGCTCCTGGCATATATGTATGACACATGAGAGCACTTACCTGGAAATTTATTACCCAGCTCTGAGCAAACAAAGCATGACCTACATTTGACTAAAGTCAGCTGTCTCTGGCTAATCCTATGGGCTTCTTTTTATTAATGTCACAATTGCTAATGTGGTATAACATTGTCATTACTGAATAGCACAGCGGGATAAGCTGCAGCTGTTATTTCTCCTTCTATACCTACTAACTCATTAAATTTGAGTTTTGGGGAATACAAATTGTAAAGATTATTCAAATTCTGATTGAGAAATAGGGCTACTGGGAAATTGGTGGCATATAAAGTAACACTTTGATTCAAGGATTTGGGTGCTTTTTTATTAGGAAGATTGGAATGTTCACAATTTTTTTCTTTTTTTCTTCCTAGTTTCTCGGCATTAAGGTCCAAATTAAGCCAGAGGTAGAACATGAAGAAAAGTAATAGAAATAGGGAAATTATTGCACAGTGGGTACTATTCTTTCTGATGGAAAGGTAAAATGCAAAGCTTGTACAGTGAGAACATGGAACAAGACAGTTTGGTTCCAAGAGATCAGTAATACACTAAGCATCCCATTGTTATTTTAAATAGCATAATTTCCTCATTTAAAATACATAAAAAGTACTGGAGTTTAAAGACTTTTTATTTTTAAACAAATTTTTACAGGATTATATAGTGTACATAGAGTCAGGTCCTTGGACTCTGGTATTTCCACAAAAACACACATGGCAGCAAGAACGGACTTCTTCAAGAGGGAAATGGAAACTTTCCAATTTGTCTGCTTCAGGACTGAGACGTTGGTGTTCCTTTTTCCTTTAATTATGGTAGACTTTTTCTGGGAGCCTTACCTCATGCTTACTTTCCTCACCCTAAAGTCTGGCTGAAAATTTACTTAAAAAAAATAGTTTGGGTTTTTTTTGTTTGGGGTTTTTTTGTTGGGTTTTTTTTTTTTTTTTGTTTGGGTTTTTTTTTGTGGAATCAGAATGAAGCTCCTCTTTATTTTATTTAGCTTATTTTTTTTAACTTATTTTTTTTTTAGCTACTCTCCCAAACTGCTGCTGCTCGTACAACTGTGGGCAGGAAAGAGTTTCCAAAGCAAGGTCTTCCAGGCTGGCTGCATCACGGTGATGTCTGTCTGGGAGGAGCACGCCAGGTCCAGGGGCCTCGGAGCGGGCGGGCAGCCAGACGTGCAGCCCTCGCAAGGGCTCCGCAGGAGCCCGGACCGGGAAGGAGGAGGCATGTCTGGGGCTTTCCCACACCCCAGCTATTTCCTGCTTTCTGCAAAGCCCATGGAAACTGTGTCAGCCAGCAGAGAGTTAGGTCAGTGCTCAGGGGTCAGGCCGCAGGGTGGATTTTAATGGAGCTAAGCTGATGGTTGCAGCTGAGGATGTGGCCATTAATTTCCACTCTATTGTTACAGTGAATAGTTTTACAAGCTAAATTCAGTGCATGATCTATTGCTGTATTTCAAGGGGTGTAAATCCCTTGACTTTCATAGATGGACCTGGGGAAAGGCAATAGTGTTGAAGGATTAAAAAAATAAAAGACGTGAGGCTGGAGGGAAGGGGAGCTGGAGTACCCAAATATTGGTGTATGATCATGTAATTGTGGTGAGAAATACATGGTAGTTGGGCTAATCTGGAAGCCTGGATGAATTTGAATTCCTTAAATCAAGATTAAAACCTCCTGCGTTCTTCAGATAAATTGGAAAATCAATGATCTCTTAGGCATTCATGCACTTAATTACTTTCTCTCCTCCTCCCTCCTCTGCCAACAGAAAAAAAATAATTGTGAACTTCTACATTCTTGTTTAAAGGGTGATGTTAGCTGTTGGGCTATGGATGACTGCCCCTGGGGATAGGTGGTCAGCCTACAGGGGATGGTTTACACTCAGTACAATAAGGAGGTGGGTAGTCTGTAATGTTTATGAACCTAAAATACTGGGAAGCAGTACAGAGAGGAGAGAACTTGAACTGGGATGTCATAGCTACACAGGGCAGATAATGCATTGTGCAATCTTTGCAGGTGATGGATAGAATTTGTTTGTGGGAATTCTGTGGAATGTAATGTCTGTGATCTCTATGACCATTGTAAGTACTGTTCTCTAGCCTCCCAAACGTTCCCTTTCTGAACCAGTGTTTCCTCTTGTCTTGCTCCTATGTCTTGATTGAATCGTTTTCAGATTTCCCCGAAGCGAAGCCTTTCCCCCCACCTATTTTTCTTGTACAAACTTGGTCTCATGTGAGCCCACCCTCTCCCCTTCAGAAAGCTTGATCCCAGTTGCCTTCTTTACCTGCCTGTTAACTAGTTTCACAAGCTGTGATTACAACTGCAGTACACCAGCTTTTAAAAACTGAGCTTTACAAGGGAGCCTGGGGACGATGGAGGATAGCGTGGAGCGTAAGGGAGGAGATGCTGACGGCTCTTGTGGAACAAAGTTGGTCCAGAGTGTGAGGAATGCCGTGTGCACCTCTGTGTGCGTGCGGCGGGGGAGGAGAGGCTGCACAGAGTGATTCATATGGGAAATATGCCATGACCACGCTGAAAACAAAGCAACATCAGCTCAAATCCTGGTGGGGTTTGTAGTGAGAAGAAATGCTTTTTACTTTTTATTAGGTGGTTTGTGGTCTATATGAATAGGCTCGAGGATTCAGCTTAATGCTCTGTGAGCTGGTGCCCACCACAGGCATTGTCGTTCCTGCAGCAGAAGGACTTGGTGACCTAAGAGTCCCTCCAGGGTATGACTTGGAAATGGGATGGCATGTGGGAGTTCTCATTGCTCTGCTTCTGTGTAAAATGAGAACTTCAGCAGCATAAACATAGGATTTCTAATGCATAATACAAATAAGTGTACTCAAAATTTGTGATAAATGCACTTAGAAGTTAATTATTGGATACTTTTTAAACAGCAAATGCCACAGAATTTATGTTAATTAGCCACATGGCTGTGTGTGGGAATTATCTTAAATGATGCTTAAATGGTACATGAATGTTCCTTTTTTCTGTTTTGTTTTTGCTGTTATTTTAACTCTCCCCGCTTCTCCCATTTCCTGCCTCACATTTTTATCAAAAAATGGAGCAAGATCATTCCCATGCATCGAACAAAAGCAATTCACTGATGGTGCTTGAACACGGAAACACACTCTGCCTCTGGATTTCCATGTGGGTCTTAGGCTAAAGAAAATAGCCCATACAGATCAGTCAGTATGTGAGCCTGTCTGCTGCCATCCTTTTCCCACCCGGAGTATTCCTCTTAGAGAAGTTTCTTCTCCAAAGGAGTCCTTTCTGATTAGCAGTTTGCTCCCTCTGTCTGCGAGAGTTGATAAAGCAAGGGCAGCAGAAGAGCCAATCTGACACCATTATTTATCCTCAGATGTGGTTTTAAGGGAATGTGTGACTGCTCGTGAGTTGCAGATAAGTCAAGATTAAAGTTACTAAGAACAGAAATCTCTGTGAGCTTTTCTTCATTTTCCTCAGAGCCAAAGCACTGAATGATCAACCTATTTCTGGTTTGTACAGTTTCAGGCTTGAGAAAATTTGTGGATAATGGGACAATTGTCTGAAAAAGGCATGAAATTCAAAGAACTAAAACCTTTTGGGGAGAATGCATACTTTTTGAATAAATGAAGAGTGAGAATTTATTTTCTGGGGGTTTTTTTGTTTGTTTTGTTTTGTTGTTATTGTTGTTGTTTGGTTGGGGTTTTTTTTGTGACAAAGTTTTCTAAGTTCTTGCTTTTTAGGGGGATGAGGTGAGTTTAGTTCTCTTCCTCTTCCTTGCTGTCCATAGTGTTAGACTTTCACAAAGTCTGTGTGCCAAATGAGGAACCAATGGGCCAAATGAGGCACGTTGGAAATAGGCTATCCCTGCAACTCTGGGAAAGATGCTGTAGGCAGATAGCTCTGCCTCCCTGTCTCCTGAAATACAATTCTTTTGCTTCTAGGTTCCATATAGTTATTTCAGGGAAGTTTTTCTGCCACCTCTACTTCCTTTTCTGTGGCCTAGTCGCCACTGAAACAGCTCAGATGTGTGTCCTCTTCTTGCTGATTTTCTCATGATAGTGTAGGGAAATAAAACCCCAACAATTCACTAACAAGCAAACAAAACCATGCAGAAACGAAGCTTCCCATTAAGAAAAAAACCAAGGTCTCAGCTCTACCCATAATCAACCAAAACATTTATTGAGTATATGCATTAGAGAACTTAATTTATGACATGAGTAATGACTGTGTATACAAAACCCAAATGAATTGAAAAGCGAGCAGTTTCACCAGTGCTTGTTAGAGTGTCAGTGGAAAAACAAGTGTGTGAGCTAATTAAGCCATGTGTGAGTAAAAGGCATCGCTGTGCAGGCACAGGAATAGGAGAGGACACTGGCCTTCAGGACAGAATTAAACCTGACTGAACAACTTTCTGCAGCACTCAAAACAACTTGAAATGTTAAATGGTTGAGAAAAATAAATGTCCTTTGTAGCTTTCTTGTACTGACGTACTTGGAATCATATGCCTTTTTCTTCTAAACAAATGCCATCTTTAATTTCCAGATACTCCTTAAAAAAGGCAGATAGATTCTCCCTTGGCTGCAGTTAAATTGATGAAGAGATTTTTATATTTTTCAAGGAATAAGCCTGCTCTATGTCTTGTTATTTCTAGCTTGACAGAGCAGAAGTTGTAAATTTTCAATATAAGATACATTTTGCTCGATATTTCACCACGCGAACGGTACTACTTTAATCAAGAGGCTACTTGAATTCCTGTATGATTTTGTACAAAGTTGGGTGTTTAAAACAGCTGATCTGTATCTGAACTTCGAACAGGTTTTTTGGTGAACATGCAAATTAAGTACATTGTGTTGTGAAAGTACCCGTTTGTGACTAACAGAAATTACCAGAGTAATGCTGCCTTTGTTCCCTTCCATTATCCTCTTGTCCCATAGTGTAATATTGTATCTTTGGTAGAATTTAATTTTATGTAAGAAGAATAATGAGAGGGAAAACGCGGTGAGGAATAAAGACGTTCTTTGTTACACACGGGAAAGATTAAGGCTGCCGCTTGCCACATGGAGGAGCTCAAGTATCATGTTAGGAATTACCATGAGCCTGGAGAGCTCATTCCCCGGCAAAGCTGGTCTGGAAAAGTAACTCCTGGGATTACCTTGGCCTCATGTCTGCCCCTGGGTGTGTGGATAAGGTTGCTGTAACTCTGTCCAGTAATGCATAAGGGCATAATTTGTTGTGCAGTAGTCCTAATACTCTTTCCCACTGGCATCACAAAGATCTCAAACAAACTGGTGCAAACCCTGGCTATTGCTTTTCTGTGGTTTTCTAGATATGTTTTCACAACTCTTCCTCCTGCTACAACATGTAGGACTAATTAGGAGGAAAGAAAAAAAAAACAGGTAAAAGTCCTTCCTACCTTACTGTGCCATACTGCACTACAGATTTAAATAATATCGATTCAGCTCCCATATCTGCCTGTACCAACATAAAGGGCCATTGACCTGTAGCTATTTTTCAGTCTCTTTCTGACCTACAAAGAGACTTTTTTTTTTCTCTAGTACACTGCCAGTGGAGAAGTTTATGTGAAAATTCCCTAGATAACTTCAGGAAAATCTGTCTGTGCTAGGCAAAATAACCAACATCAGTCCCATGGCAGGTGGAGCCCCTGGGCTGGCAGTGGAGACCAGGGCAATTCTTTGCCTTAGTGGATGGACCTGGAAGTGGAGCTGTGGGCTGTGCATGTTCAGTCTGACCAGTTGGACCATCTTGATATGAACTGGCTGGGTAGGGTGTCCCTGGTTTTTCTCCCCATGGTCATACTGTTTTATATGGGCTGGGTAGTGCATGTAAACTTAAAACATCAGCTCTGATGAACTAGAAAAATAAGAAAAATGAGATGTACACCTGCAGGAGGGAGTGAAAGAGAGGCTAGAGGCCTCTCATGCCACTCATTTCTTAAAGTCAGGTTTTCACAACCTGCTGACTCATTGAACATGTTGACCTTCAGTTTGAAGCACCAGTTTTAGGTGATCTGTGAGACTCTGCCTGAGGTGTGTGAGAAAGTGCCTGTGGGAGATGGCCTCCTGGCAGCTCTTTGGGGACACAGCTGGCCACAGCGAGGTGCTGAGTTAGAGGCAGGGATGGGAGTGGAAAAACAGTACAAGGACCTCATCTTCTGAGAATGCAGTCTTGCGCTGAATATTTCTGGTTGAAAACAGGATTTCACTCCTTTCACAGTAATAAAATCACAACTCATGGCCTCTTTTCAGATGAATTCCTTTTGTTATCAGAATTCTCTTTACTGGTCAATTACTGTCAGACTATTACTCCTCCTCTCCTTCCCAGGAAGCATAGTCATTTATTCTCACCATGCTACCTGTGCTGTTGGTGGGGTTGGGTGTGAAATTGGCACAGCTGTAGCACCTGTCCTGTGTTGCAGGCACACATAAGCTTCTGGGGAAAGGAGGAACCACCTCAGAGTCTGTGGTGCTGCTGAACTTCTCCATTTTCCTTTTTATTACTCCCATTGGTGGTCTCGGTTGTGGTACTGTGTGCTGGCATAGCAGAATCCTGAAGAGCTTTGGGGTTCTCCGGCCGCTATTGCTTCCTGCAGCTAGTTCCTGAGGGAAACAGCAGTCTGGTATGTCTTGCAGGAGCAAAAGGTAGTTTAAAGCAACCATTGCTGCTGCCTGCCAGTTTATTTTAAGTTACTGTGCAGGTTTTTGCTGCATGATACCCTAAAATTACAAATCTCATTTTTCTGAAGTTGATGATTAATGTGTATCCCGTAATGGCTTTATTTTCCTCCCGGGTCAGATCAATGAAAAAATATCTAAGTTTTAACTTTTTAAATAACCTTGAATGACTTTGTGTTATTGTAAATCTTTTGTTGGAAAGGTTAAGGTAAATGACATTAGTTGCAACCAGCCTTAATTATACAAATAGTTTCATTTTTACATTTGCCTCTGAAGCTTGTTAAATTTCTCAACTTGTTTGACAGGGATGTCTCACCTCATTTCCTGAGATTTAAGGCACAGAAGAAAAGAGCTCATGACATTACTGTCTGAAACAATTGAGAAATGTGACACACTTGATGGCTGCAAGGGTAGCTGCTGCTGCTGCAGGTTCAGCTGGAAGAGTGGCAGTAGGAAACACTTCTAGAAATCCAAGATTCTTGTGTAAGCTAATACACCTTTGTGGCCATGTGTGCGAGTAAGCAAAATTCACTTGTAATAACTTAAATATGATTCAAGTGTTTGGATTGGAACCAGGCTTTAGAATGTGAATCCTGCAAAATCTACATTTGTACTCTTGCCTTCTTTTTTCTTATTTGCTACAATATTAGCAAATACCTTGAGTAAGTTAATTTCGTTAAAGGGGTGGTAAATGCAGCAACATAGCATGGAACTGGTTCTAAATTAGCAGTTATGGGTCATAAATTATCTATTTTTGAATTGCTAAGGGCATAACATAAGAGTGTGCAGTACCAGCAATTGTACACTGCTGTACACTTTAAAAATAAATTGTATGCCAGCTTTGTTGCTGGATTCCAGTGAAATAATAAAAAACTTTGGAAAATGTACACCTTCTTTCAATTAAAATACATGCTCTTTCCATTAAGTTTCAGCAATACACGAAGTAATACATACTGTCCAAGACATGCAAAGTAGTCCTAATTCCATAGATTTGGGATTTTAGGAAGCTTATCTCGGGTTTGAGGATTCCCTTACAGAAACTGGAAGTGATTAAAGTGCACAGCTGAGCAAATAGAGGGCTCCACTTCACTTGGTAGGAATTTGCATTGGTGGAATCACATGGTGAATAGGAGAGAGGAGATTTTGGCTAGGAAAGTGCCTTGTGCTTCTGTTTCTTGGAAGTTTAATCTAATTAGAAGAAAGCAAGCTTTTTCAATATAGCTCTCCCATAAAAACGTAAGATCTTCATAACCCCCTTCTCTCTTTAGTTCAATCACTTAAGCGGCCCATAATGATGCTGAGGTTAAAGAAGGTCTTCAGTTCCATGCTGAAAGTCTTCAGCTGTGATAATCCTTGAGGGATCTTTCAATAAGCAGAGTTGTGCTGACCCTCTTGAACAAGTCATTAAGGAAACAGCTTTGTGATTAATAGTAGTGTGCTAATGACCTGCGGAGGGGGTTTATAGAGAAAGGCACTGGTCTCTTGGGGTCAGTACAGCTGGTATTGCATTTTTAGGAAGAATAAAGGTGTTAATACTTCAGTCGCCAGACTCAATCCATCTCAAGAAGTTAAATCTCTACTGAAATCCCCACTACAGGGTCAATAACTTCTTTACACTTAACTTCTGCCTCCTTTCTGAGTGCTGTATAGAATTGCAGCTGTGTGCAACAGCCACTGAACTCCTGGCTGTTGAAAGCCATCCTGCTTCTGGAAGCATTTGCAAAGACTTTTTTCTTTTTTTTTTTTTTAATTAATGTTTATAAAGTCTTTTTGTGATCCTCAGAGAAGAGTGTGAATTCAAGGCTTTCAGTTCTTACTGTGCCAAATGTGGAGTTTTTCCTCAGGCCTCTGTTCTCTGGGAGTCAAGTAGTGCTGAAGAAGGGCTGTGGTGCAGCCAGAGAGCCTGGCATATCTGCCACTGCTTGTGCCTGCTGCAAATCTTGAACTCCAGCAGTGTCAGTGACTTGGAGAGGATTTCAGTGAAAATTTCTTCCAGCAGGTGCTGTGCGTGTGTCCATCATACTACTTTCTAGTTTCCCACTGATCTTGGAAATGCAGCAAAAAAAAGAGGATCATATATGTCTTTGTTCTCTTGGAGTTGGCTTTTTTTCTTTTTCATTTTCTGTTTTACTCCACTTCTTCACATTCTAAAAATTCGGCGTTACCTTCTTTCCAGTCTTGAAAACTTGAATGATTGTAAATTTATACGATCGCTCTTCAAGGGTAAAATCTACTTTTTCCCCCCTCAATTTCCTATTCAGCCTTCTTTTTATGCTTCAGAACGTTGGCTGCAGAAACTGAAGAAATATAAGTAAGTGTCATTAGGACTTGCCCCTTTTTTTCATTTCACCTAGCATCGTCTTTGTGTCCCCTGTTCTCCATCCCCTGTCTAGGACATCCCACAGCAAAGCAAAACATTTGAAAAATATTGCTATTTCAGCTATTTCAAAGGCAAAGATAATTCAAAACACCCACACCCTGCCCCAAGGAAAGAAATACTGGGGACTGGAGACTCTGAAGGCAGTACTTTCTGCTTTTATGGCATGGCAGTGCTCTGGGTAGAAAGAGTTGCAATGCTGAAATGGCTGTGAACTTGGTGGCCTCTTTTGGTGAAAAATAATTTTGTCTCAGTAGTTAAATTCTCCTCCTTTCCCTACCATCCATGTCTACATTTGATGTGGGGGAAAGATAATACTGGGAGATTTTGAAGAGAACTATGTTTATTCCTGTAACTCCATGAAAGAGCAGGAGTAGTCCATTTTTAAGGTGGGAGAGGGAATGACCAAAATATTTTAAAATTTAGGTCTCTAAATATGGATCTTAGATAACTTATCTAACTCTCTTCAGATGTGACCAGTGGTCTCTAGATCCTGTGGGCAGGAACATTTAAGACCTTTGCAAATAAACTTTTTTTTTCTGATGCCTTAATCCACACACTCACGTGCCTGAGGACAGAGGGGGAAAATCCAGAAATTTAGAAGTGTTTTAAATGTGCATTCCCTAACAGACTTGCATAAAGTGTACAGTAGAAGAATGAGAAGAATATAGCTTCCGTATCTGTAAGGCAGCAGAAATGTGTTTGAGGAGCTACCCTGATATCTCCTAGGCTAGATGAGATAATGCATGATTAGAATATTTATGATCACTGGTGAGAAGTAGGAACGATAATATTCACTAGCTGCAGTATTCTTTAACTTCCCTGCAGGCTGAAATACGTATTAAAGTAGATGTAGTATATGGAGTGCTAATACAACACATGTGGATCATTGTGGGGAGAAAAGGTTTTAAAATAACTTCTCAGTCTGCAATTTTTCTCTTTGTCTGGGAACAAGATCTTGCTTTGCTCCCAGAAGTAAATCCTGTTTTAATGAAATGCCTTAGGAAAGCTACCTTTCAAGGTAGTGTCCTCTGGCTCCTTCTAGTGTTTATATACACTTAGAAGACACTCTGGAAAGAAACGCAGAGGATTTTTAAAACATTAGTAAGACTCACTTTCTTTACTAAGTGGCTTTGTGTTAAACTTGTACTTTTCCACTTCAAATACTTGCAGCCTTTCTTTAAGCTGAGGGAAGGTATTTGCACTTTTTTAGCATGTGGTTGAGTTTCAGCTGCCCCTTTGAAGTGACATTTAGGGCTGCAATCCTCCAATCGGTCTCACACAAATCTCAGCTGAAACTGCACCAGGACGATTTGCAAGGTGGAAGCCACTGTAGCACTTTGGTTCACTCTAGCAGAGAAATGAGAAAAGCCCCACAGATCCAACTGAGAGCTCACAAAATGGGAAAGTTTTCAAAGTCTCCCTACCTCCTTCCTGCCATTATCAAGAACCTTCTTCAAGAGTTTTCTTCGGCTAAATCTTTTTTCAAAACCTAGTCTCCTGTGTCTTTTTTGGAATAAGAGTTTTCAAGAAAAACATAGTGTAGCCTGAGATACATGCCCAAATTAGGAGTTAACAATGCTGTATTATAGCTATTATGACTGTGCTCTTCAAATACTTCCAGTAAGCCCTTGTTCAGTCAGCTTTAGTCTTTGTGTGATTCCAGTTTCCAGAAATCCAGCTTTGTATTCCTTTGATACTCTGTCAAAATCTCCCCCTCTCGTGTCTTTTCCACTTGCTACCTCTGAGGGTTTAGTCCTGCAAGATGTTGAATGTGCTGGATATAATTAGAGTCAAGAAAACCTCTTGCGTGCATCGATTGTTGCTCACACCAACTACTTACCATATGCCAAGCACTTCACAGGCACGTAAGGTAGAGATGCCATTCCAGGTGTCTCTCCACACACTTAACAGTCAGTGGTACTCTTTTCATTCCTGAAATTACACACATTCTTTACAGCACTGGGATTGAAATGCTCATCATTTTGCAGAATCGTGATCTTGAAGAATATACATGGTTTGAAGTTTGCTGTGCCTACCCAGAAAACACTTTTTATGCTGGTTATACAAAACAGAAAGCACGCCAAGCATGTTCACAGTGGAGTAAGTGACTGCAGACAGGTCTATGGCTGCAAGCTGTGCCACAGCTCCCAGTTCCTGCCCTCAACAAATTACCCCCTACACTGAAAAGCAGAGTTCTGGGGATAGCCTGACTCTTATTAGGACAGGAGGCTTTAGCTGATGTTATAAGCAGCTATTTTTTCTGAGGAAGAAACAGGTGTGACAAATCCAATGCTTGGTAAATATGACAGATGCACAGGCTTTTACAGAGGAACAATACATTGTGCTCTTTGATTGCTCACTGTTTAGCAGAGCCATTCCAGGGAACTAGATGATTGCGTGTGAGCTTCACCTCACTGGCTCAAAACGACTGTAATGCTCTCCTTTAATACATGGAATACTTCTGTTATATGCTGTTTCTTCAGATTTCCAGTAGAAGATAATTTTTAGTATTTCTGTGTCTACAACTTTTATCACAAGTGGTCCATAAATTCCCTCTCTAATATTGTGTGCTCTGTGGTACTGGTGGTTTATCACAGGGATAATTTTATAACTTGTGTCACGTGGGGACGCAGGTTGTAAACTGTAAACTTGTTCTAAATCTTCAGCAGTTTGTTTTGATCCAGCTCACTGCTGCACTTCTAATCCCTCCCTGAATATGCTTTAGAGTAGGTTGTGCAATGGAATTTTTATACTTACCTTTACTGAGGTAAAATTTGTCCACTGAACAAATGTAGCGAAAAATATTATGTTGTGCTTTTACAACTTTGCTCCTGAAAAGAATTTTATTCTTAACCAATATTTCTACTTATTGACACAACTAATTTTGGTTAAAACACTGAGATTTGCCTATCGAGAATTCATATGTATTTATCCTGCAAGCCCAAGTACTCTTTTTTTAAAATTTTATTTTACAACTACACTGCGAGCTGATATAAGAAAAAACGCTTTCTGAAGAAAAAAAGCTTATCATT
This sequence comes from Edolisoma coerulescens, assembly GCA_013397115.1. Taxonomy (NCBI): domain Eukaryota; kingdom Metazoa; phylum Chordata; class Aves; order Passeriformes; family Campephagidae; genus Edolisoma; species Edolisoma coerulescens. The sequence goes on along the minus strand of VWZW01013750.1, from coordinate 2,842,716 downwards.
ACACAGTTTCAAGGATAAGAAATACTTATTTTTTTCTAAGACCTTGGCATAATGCTAGTTAGCTAAGGCACAGAATATGTGTTAAGGAATGCACATTTATGCACATCCAGTGGATGTGGAGTCCTTTGGCTGTCTCTCATCACACCATCCAAGCACAATGCAGCTCCTTGTTTGCATCACATTACATTACATTAGTACAAAGTGCCAGTCTTTAAGTACAGATTTGTATCCTTTCTGATAACTGAAAGAGAAGATAACTTTCCTTCCAAAGCATTTTGTATCTCTACACCAGTCAATTGCAAAGCTTCTCAAGGGACATCTCTTTTGTAGTCTTAATGTACTCCTTGCACATCCCAGACTCTTGATACATAATCTTTTAAACTGCACAAAGAGCTCTGCTCTGTGATACTAAGTCTTCTGCAAAGATGAGTCATATTTTTTGCATTGGGCGTGTTTAAACTACTTATTCTATATATCTGTCTAAACTGATGTAGGTAAAATAGGCATTTACTACAGACAGCCTGTAAATCTGGCATTCTTTCAAGGCCTGGAGCAATCAGCTATTGCTGGTGCAGAGTCATGGAATGAATTTTAAAGTAATCAGTTTATGCCAAGTCTTTCTTAATGTACTTGCAGGTCTAGTGGCAACAGGAAAGAAAAGGATACTGATAGCTCATCTGGGAATGATTCTATTAGGTCAAATAATCTGCAGCTATACAGAAAAATGTACTGTGAGCAGGAGAGGTCTCTAGACGTTTGTTGTGTTTTTTTAAACCTTGAAAGGCACAACTTTCTCGTCACTGACAAGGCTTTACTTCAGAGAGTTGATTCAAAAAAGTGTGGCATTTATCTTAATTTTGCTCTTTTCAACTTCAGTGACACCCTTTTGCCACTGAGTGGGAGTAAGATTAGAATACTGCTGAACATCTTTGACAGATTTTTTCAAGGTGGCAATTTTCTGGAATTGCAAAGAACTCTATTGCTTGGCGCATAGAAATCGTACACTCCAGACTAACTTTTGGATGTTTAATGCAGCCATAGAAAATTTCAGAAAATTTGGAGTGAAGACTCTACATGTGTTTCTCTTCTCTAGCTGTAGTGAATAAAAGTATTTTTCTATGTATGCATGTGTGTGTGCTCTTTAGATCAATATATACAGAGGTAGAACTTAGCTGAGGTTATGGTGTGTTGAAAATTTTGGAGAATTGTTTTGTTGTAAATTCTCTGATGAAGTTGTACATAGACATTTAGTCCTGGTGAGAGGCCATTGATCTAGAACTGTTGCTTCCTCTAAATATAAAAAAATAAACCCATTCATTTAAAGAGAGTGTCATTAGGTAGACTTTTAAAAATATTTTTTTAGTAAAGCTGCCTACATTCCAGCTTATGAGTTAGAGGGAAGATTGTCTTTTGACACTGAAGTACTTAGTGAGCTGTCACAGGTCACAGTATATTGGTTTTAGTTGTCTCTTTCTCTGGTGCTGCCATTTGTCTTCTTCCTTTCTGCCCTTTAATTGAGATCCAGAGGCTATTCAGCAGGAATGGATCTCAATTAACATTTCTGTCAGTCTGGAAGTCCTGTGGTCTGGTACTCTGTCCCTCACTGGGTCTGACACTTCTGGTCACCTTCACTTCTGGTGCCTCCTGTAAACCTTGCACAGGGCCCAGGGCTTCTTGCCAAGGCCACCCCTAAAGCTGTTTGGCAAATTCTATGGGAAACTGATGAAACTGGAATGGTTCTCTGTTGTTTGACTTGGATGGGATGAGTTGCTAAGATCGTGACCCTTTCCCAGTGGTTTCAAGCCACTGGGATTTCAGTGCTGAGCGGTAAGGGAAGCAGCAAGTCCTGAGCCCTGAGTGGTGCTCTTGTCTGGGCTGTGCTAACCAACCCTTATGTTCCTGCAACTTTGCAAAAAGGGAAAAGGGGAAAAGATCCTCTGAGCATAACCCCCTTCTCTACACCACCTGAAAATAGAACTGGGGGAAGTAGTGGGGGTTTCCTTCTATCCTCTGTGAAAGGAGGTTTTTAAAACAGGACTTTAAAGATACAATGCTGGAAGTTTGGGGGACTGCTGATTGCTACCTCCAAGAGGAGACCTGTAAAAACAAGTGAGGGAACTGGGGCAGACACTTTTCCAGCAGGAACCTACTCTCACTTTAACAGGGCTCTGTGCCCATGAAACAGGATTTTGCTCTTTTCTGTAAAAGTTTTTATGTGACTGTGGGCTTATGAAACTCCTAATACCAGAGAGGTTGAAAATTCAACAGTTTTGAGAGTTAGGTTCTTAAGGCAATACCTCCAAAACCATCTAAATTTGTAACAGTGTTTGTATCTGACTTTGTGTTTATTAGCAGATCATAAAAAACTCATCAAACAAAACCCCTACCCCATAATAAACAAAAATCTCAAACCCCACAAATTAAGAGATTGATTTTGCTTAGATAAAAAAAAAATGACGTGAAAGGAGGGAATTCAAACTGCAATAAAGAACTGTTTAAATAATCCTGAAACTATGAAGTTTTCTGTCAGAGTGGCAGATGTTATAGCATATAACCCCTCCCCCCATTTTTAATGGAATGTGAAAGTGTTGGACACTCTCATTTGAAGGAGCTAGACACAGCAGTACAGATCTTTGTTTCAGGGAATTTGAGAATGTGTCAGACATCTCTCTGTTTAAGGGGTCTTTGAAGTATACTACTGAGCTTTTTACTTGAAAGAATTAAAGAATGCTGTATAGCTTTGTGTGAAAGAGAACTTCAAAGCACACTGAGAAGTAGTGAAAGACCTGCAGTTACTAAATTTACAGTACAGAACCATAGTAAGTCTTCCTTTTTATGTATAATAGCAACATGATATTTATGGAGAAGGCACAAAAGATGGTGACTGAATGGATCAGTCAATAGGATATACGGAATTTTGTGTCACTTAGAGTTTGAAATCCATCAAATGGTGAGGAAACAGCCATGACTGCTCAAGGTACTGAGTTAAGTGTGTTGCTGTGGTCTTCAACTTTAAATGGTTTCTGCTCTTTAAAATTTCTGTGTGTTTAGTTGAGCCTTGATTTTCTGCAATGACAGCTGTGTTTTCATGTTAAGCTATTAGAAGTCTGCTAGATTGTTGGGCACTGATCATACTACTGATCTGTAGCCTACGCTAAGGTTGTCAGTGTTAAGGATATTCTTACTATATTTCAAGAAAAATTCTGGAAAGATGGTGTGAGAGAGAGAAAAATTCAAGAGATTATGTATTGTAGGAGGAAGCTGAGAAGGGTAAAAGAACACAAGACCTCAGGGTATAAGTTAAAGCCCTTAACTCCTCTAAGTTTGGCACAGATCATCAGTCACATGCTTGCTGCCAGCAATATGCAACAGTTGAAGTTCTTTAGCTTTTTCTCATTTTTTTTCTCTGCTTAGGACCTGCATAGGGATGCATATAACGATGTTGCCTGAAGGAAACTAAAGGTTATCTTCAGTCTGGAGGACCACAAATCCCTGGAGACAAGAGTGGGTGGGATGATGACATTTGACTTGCTTTGGCTGAATTTGGATTTTGAAAGCTGTGTCTGACAGGTAGACTGGCACAAAATAAACTAGGCTGTGAATTTTTAGTGCACTATCTGCTCCATGCCAATTGCTTTTTTACACATTTTGGTATATTTGGGGGAAGCGATGCCTTCCAGAGTGACCTTGACAGGCTTGAGAAGTGGGCCAGTGTGAACATCATGAAGTTCAACAAAGCCAGGTCCTTCAGGTGGACTGGAGAAATCCCCAATATCAGTACAGTAGAGACAGGTGAATGGACTGAGAGCAACTGTGAGGAGAAGGACTTGGGAATATTGGTGGATTCGCAAACGCACGTTGGATATGAGATGGCAGTGTGTGTTTGCAGCCCAGAATGCCAGTTGTGTCATGGGCTGCCTCAAAAGCAGTGTGACCTGCAGCGTGAGGGATGTGAGGTGATTGCCCCCTGCTGCTCTGCTCTCATGAGATCCCACCTGGAGCACTGCATCAGCTCTGGGGCCCCCAACATAAGAAGGATGTGGACCTCTTGGATTGAGGGCCAAAAAATTGATCAGAGGGCTGGAGCACCTTTCCTATGCAGACAGACTGAGAGAGTTGGGGCTCTTCAGCCTGGAGAGGAGAAGGCTCCAGGGAGATTTTATTGTGGCCTTTCAGTACTTAAAGGGGGCTTATAAGAGAGGTGGAGAGAGACACTGAAAAAGGTTGCCCAGAGAAGCTGTGAATGCCTCATCCCTGGAAGTGCTTTGGTTGGATGGGGCTTTCAGCAATGTGATCTAGTAGAAGGTGTCTCTGCCCATGGCAGGGGATTTGGACAAGGCAATCTCTAAAGGTCCCTTTTAACCCAAAGTATTCTATGACTCTATATTCCTAGTACATATTAGGTGTGCCCAGTACCTTTGTTTTCGTTAGAAGTAGGATAATCCATGTTGCACAAAAGAACATTTTGTTTCCACATAAGTAGTGACTAATCCACACTTATTTCGTTCCCTGTATCCATGGCTTTTAAGCTTATCCTAAGAAAGATGATGCTTGAAAGTATTTGGAAAAAGTGGATGTAGCCAGGCGAAGATGGCTGATGCAAGGAGTGGATTAGGGAGTGGGGCAGGCAGGGCTGACACAGCTGCCACTGGTAGAAGACACCGACCGTGATAAGGATCAGTGACCAGGAGTAGAGGAAAGCCATGACTTGTGGGAGCTGTCAGCTGACCCAGGGAGAGAAACTTGCTACACCAACTTACTGTGCATTAACTTTGCCGTCTAACAAAGCCTTAAATGACTGAAGGAAAACCACGTACCCAGAGAAACTGTTTAGAACATCATTCTTCCAGATTATAAACTGGAAGAGTTAGTTTTATAATCTATATTTTTGAAAAACTAGAAGAAATGAAACCACTGCCATTTTTGCTACTTCTCCAAATGACAGCAGTATGTCATCAACTAAATCAATGTAAATGAGTGCTGACTTGAGTTTTTTTTCTCACTTAGCTATGAAAAGTATTGAATGTTTCTTCAGTGATGTTTTATTCAAAATTACCAGCTGGAGAAACTGTGGCTCCAGAGATGCACTGTCAGCTGTTCCATACATCTCCAAAGACTGCTATATCTTGCTTTGGGATCTTTGTTCTATACATAGCTGCTGAGGGCTGCCTACACTCTCATTGTTCTACTGCTTTGATGCTTTTGTTCATTCATGAGAAGAATGAATGACTAAGGTCAGTGTTGGACTCAGTGACTTGTCAGGTGGCACTGCTAAAACTTGGCAGAAGATCACACTTCCTTCCTTTTTTGAAGATGAGATAATCCGACAGTGCCAGTGTCTGTTTAAATAGAGGAAGAAAGATGAGGAGTCTGTAAGATCTTATATCATCTCCTCTTCCTAGTATCTTGGAATAAATGCCGTACCAAAACCATTAAGTGAGGCACAGCTGTAATTCTAATACACTTTTACAGAGCAAGTACTTTCAAAAGTATCCATTGGAGGACACTAGAACACTATGAATCAAGGAAGTATGGTGATTCTACTTTAAAAAAAAAAAAAGAAGCCACATTTCTCTTTTAAAAAGAAAAATTAAAGTTGAACATTTTTTGTTTCCCTAACACAGTCTGAAGATCCATTATTACTTGACAGTTTTACTCTGTCTGTCACACCTTCTATAGCTCCATTATTGCTTTGCATTGTTTTTGAAAACGGTGGCAGGTACTTGCTCTCTGGATGCTTGTATAATCACTTGTTCTAATTTTAAATAATTCTCAGACGGGCTTGAGTTTTTCTGTTCATTATTTTTTAATTATTTTTATTTTTTCCTTTGCAGCTTTTAATCATTTGCAAGTCTTACATTAGCTTTTGTACCTCATTTATATTTAAAATGATTACTATCCTTGTATCTTTTGGCTTACATCTCACAGAAAAGGTTTAATGAGTGGCCAATCACTGGTAATGTAACTGAGATATAACTCAGATAACAGTTCTGGGTTGAAGAACACTTTTGACTCAACATGGTTCTCTGGGAATGGAAGGAAAAAGAATTCAGGTTTTGATCCCCTCTAACACAAATTAACTCTCATCTACCCTCTCAAGGACAGCATTCTACTCCTTTCTGCTCACTTCCATTGCATTCAAAATTGCAGCTGCTAAAATTATTTTTCTCCTCCATCATTCAGAGGGTAGAAGATAACTGTGTTGTATTCAAGGTTTTCTTTTCTTTCTTTTTTTCTCCTCTCCTTACTTCTAAGGTCTCTCACAGCTTTGAACTTTTATATTAGTTATATTCACACCTGTGATGTTAAACTCAAATTTCTTCCCAACTTCCATGCCAGTTCATCCTCTCCATTTGAAGCAATGTTTCCTTTCTACTTGAAATACACTGCTAGTAGGATGCGAAGCATGGCCTTCAGATTTTCTCTTGAAACTGGTGCTTAAACACAAACCCCTTTTTTATATCTTACTTAATATCTGACTTCCATGTGAGGATATTTGGAAGACTGATGTGTGAATAAACATTCAGTAGGGGTAGTGGAAGAGGGAGGAAGAGAGTCAGGAGTTGCGGAGGGGATAACACCTGCTTTCTGGTCCTGCCACTCTGGTAACTTCGTGATTCCTCTGCTGTCACATTTTTATGTTTCCTGTTTCCAGTATGTGTAAAGTATGTTGTGTTGTTTCTTTTACATTAATTTCATGAAAATCTACATAAAGTAGTTATTCAGTGGGTGATAATGTAATAGTAATTTCCAAAGAGAAAAATAGTACCTTAAATACTTTTTGTAATCAATTCCGTTGAATTTGGCTTTTCACTCCTTATTTTTGCATAGGGTCAAGCTCTGGAGTGGTTAGCATCTTTACACTTTGGTGACCTTTATACAACTCCAGCTTTAGTTCCCAGCTTAGTTTAAAGGAAAAACTAATGCTTTGCAAAGTTCAGAAATCAGTGTATGTACACACATAGAGAAACCATGATCACATATGACATTTCCTTTTATTGCACACAAATTTAACTCTGGATCATGAGCTTGAGTTAATATTTTGTGTTTCCTTTCCCTGTTACATTGCATGGGGTGTTGTCTCTCTGACTATGTTTGTGTGCAAACCTCGTCCGTTGTATTTAGTTGTTTTAAATTGTAATATAATGGTGAGAAATCCATACTTATGTGGGGATTTTCTAAGAAGGTAGATTAACAGTGATATGTCTGATTAATTTATTTCTCTCCCCTACTGTTACTGTCCTCAAATGATTTCCAGATGCCTACTCTAGGCATCAAAGCATGTAATAATAGATGGGGTCAGATGGTAAGTCAGAGTCTGCTATTATTTAGTAAGAGGGACTATCTCTACCTAATTCTAGACAGTGTGGTGCCACACCATCTTCTGCAATCTCACAGGGACAGCCTGCTAGGAAAGCTATTTGCCACAAGTCTTTCACGTAATGTTTGTTGTGCAGAGGAGGAGGGTGAATGGAGTGCCTTTGTGCTATTGAACCCTTCTGTGTCTAAGCAAAGCAGGGAAATCCCTAAGACTTAACCTACAGTTCTGCCTATAATGGGCCAGGCTGCTCCCCTGCTACTTGCATCACGGGTCGCCTTCCTTGTCTGATTGCCTTGCTGGTTTCTCTGGCCCTAAACAATGTTTAACATTGTTCAGGTATCTCAGCACGGCCCAATGCTTCCACTTAAGTGGTTCATATTTAGGAAGAAGAATGAATTGGATAATATCAAATTGAAGCACAAAAATTCTAAATGAATCACGTCTGAAGTGGTTAGAAGTCCCTAAAAGACTCCTATAATGTGATATTTGAGATTTAAAAACTTAGCATGGTTCCAAGTTTATGTGACTGTTTTCCCTGAAGAGTTCTTTAAACTCTACCTTTGATGATTATAATTATTATCTAAATTGCATAATATCGTAAAATTGTTGCAGCTTTCAGAGGCCTTTAACCTCTATTATGGCAGCTCCAGTTCTTGCTTATCTGCAATTCATCAGGTACATCAAGTCTTATGTATGTTGAAGCTCACAGATGGAATTGAATTTTGCCTTTACATTGATGATAAATTGCTAATGAATCCAATATAAGCAGCCTGAAGAGAAATGGTAACTGCCTCTGGCTTGCCACTTCTAGCCATGGACATTAATATTCAATATGACCAAGGGCTTTTGTTAAAATTAAAGGCTATTTGATTCTAATGAATGTCAGGAACATTTCTCTGCATTTGTGGTCAATGCTGTGATTGGTCTGAGCCCATTCTAATCTACACTGTCTACCGTACCCAAATTTCTCTTGCTTATGCATCAGGGGTTCCTGACATGGATGTTTTTTTAAATCAGATGTCATTAGATTAATATGAAGAGCCATACTGTCATTTGTAAAAGATCAGGTGGGTACCCAGAGCTAAATTGAATGTATCTCCAGGACAGTGTTGTGGGGGTTGGTTGGCAAGAACCTGCTTACATAAGACAGGAAGTTTATTTCACTGGAACTTTTTACAAATTACAGCACCCACAACATACAAGGTATCCTTGGAAAGGTGGAGTGCTCTTTTCTCCTTGCTGTTCTTTGCCCACCTCTAAAATAACAAGTGGTGTGTTTTATGTAACAATCTCTTGTTTCAAAGTAAAACCTTATAGCCTAGGATGAGGGACTTAGAATTGTCCAGAGGATAAAAATCTTCTTGATTTTCATCAGATCAATGGAAGATTAGAAAAGATTTTTTGAATTCTTGAAAGAAACTCCTGTTCCATTAACAGTTCTACCACACAATCAGAAAGAGATTGAGTCTTGTGTGCCCCCTACTCTCTCTAGGAGGTTAGACATTATACTGGCTAAAGACCCACCTTTGAACTTTCATTCCAAGTTTATTTATAGCTAGTTTCATGCCTACTTGTTCTTGTTCCACCTTGAACCTGAATTGGGACACCATTTCTCCTCTAGGGGTTTCTCTACCATTATACTTAGGGATAGCAATGCACTTCTTCAGCCTGTTTTGCCGGGGGTGTTTTCTCAGAAAGACAGCTACTTCTACTTCCAGCTGTGCGCCCTGTCTGGGGAAAGAGTGCACACAGCAGAACCCCTGTCATGGTCCCTGTCAGGGGTCAGAATGACCTTCTCTCAGCTGTCACCTTTGGAGCTCAGATTGGTAGTGCTCGTTCTCAGAAGAAGCATTCCGCTGGGGAGTAAATTAGATGGTCCTGGAGCAAACTCCAACGTATTGAGCAGTGGCCTTCTGGAAGTCTGTAAACTGAAGAGTCATGACAATTTTCTGCTGCAGACCTTGTGCTGATTTTTAGGTGCAATGAACCATCATGTAACTGTTTGAAGGTGACTGAATTAAGCGTGTGGAACTTGAACCTGGCTCCATTGACACTAAATCTAATGCAGCGCACAAAGCTGCTTGTCAGATAAGAGAAAAGAGGAACCCAGCCTTCTGGAAAGGGGACAGAAAAAGTGCTGGGTGATGGGATTAGTTGATTAAATGCTTATTATGAGAGTTATGTCTGGTTAGATTAATGCTATCCTAAGTACAAAAACACAACAAGAAAAGAAGTCCATGGTAATTTCTTAAGGAACAATTTTGCCACTTTTTCCTGCCTTCCTTGAGTTACAGTTTAACTATACAGTCTTGTCTTCACTATAGAACTAATTCAGAGGAAGAGAGTGATTGAGTTCGGATTCTGACTGAACTTCTAGGTAACTTCAGGCATGGCCTTCTCAGTTTTATTCCAAAATGAAGGTCTGTGCTGTGGAAGTAATTATTTTGGATTAATTTATAAGTCCTTTCTGTGTAAGCAAGTCTTTACTGCTGTCAGCTACTTTTTGCATCTGGAGTATTTGTATCTGGATAATCAATAATTCAAACTATTTTATAATTTATTATAATAATTAATTAATTAGAACCAAATCCTATTCTTTCATGCAGTGGAGATGAAACTGGCTTAATGGTTGTGAAATTGTACTATTTCTGGTCTTAAACAACTGGACAGTGGAAAAGTGGAGACAGAAAGGGAGCAAGTATAAGCATGAGCTTTTGCTATGATCCCCAGGCAGCTTCCTCTGCTACAAGAAGACAGTGAGGAAAATATATTTATTGTTACTTACTACAAAATCTTACCAGCTGTGCTTTGGGCGTGTCAGAGCTGGGTTTCATAATTTTCCCTGTTTTCTGCAGTGGTTTTTGCTCTCCTTTCTCTTTCCTGGAGACATGTTCCTTTCCTCCTGCTCCTCTGCTCTTTCTGCAGGGGCCAGGGACATGTGGAAACTGGTGATTTTCTGCCCTGCTGCTGCTACAGTGAGTGAGACTAAGCTTCCCTTTTGCCACAGGCTGACAAAATCCAAGCAATATTAATTGTCATAGGTAATTGCAATCAAAGATTGGTGTCTAGAGAGTTTTCTTGGCTTAGCTGAAGCATGCCAGAAGGCTTTCTTTGGATAGGAATAAAGAATCCTGTCTCAGAGGTAACTTACTGCTTGCAAGGGACTGCACCTTATGCCACTCCATTGTCACCACCACTATCCTCAGACTGAATTTTTTGCTGCTGAGACTTGTTGCTCAACATCTCTACACAAAGATCAGTGCCCTAATCAAAAACATGACAAGTTTTAAATGGTAATAGTAAATCTTATATTTAATTTTAGTTTTTATTCTGATACTGTGTTTCTTGCTAATATAGTATTTGTGAATGACCAACACGAGCTGACTCTATAAAGTCATGGTCAAATTTTGTGGATTTCTATCTTGACTGAAGAAATTTCAATTTAACCTTTCAGGCTGAATTCTCCTTCATTAGGCTGGAGTCTCTTATTAACTTACAGACTCTTTCCTCCAATCCATTTCCTTTAATTGAACTTGCTTCTATTATATGAACAAGACTAGATTTTGATTTATGGAAAGCTTTGCTCAACGAGGAGTTAATGTTCCCATTGTCCTTTCCTACCACTTGCAATCCCAGTGTGAGTCAGTGGTTAGTCAGTGAAGATGATAACCTGAATGCATTATGCTGGTAGTTTTCTGGAAGTACTCAGGTACAGCCTAAAGTTGCTTTGAAATGATGCAAGATAGACCATAAAACTTACTGAGTTATTGTAATGCATTTAATTAGTATTTAAAACAAGATCTGTATTTGCATGCTTTCTTTTGGTATGTAAGTGTGCACACCATCTGATAAGCTAGAATTGTGGAAGGTCATCGAGAGGAAGAATAGAATAAATTTTTCCCTGTCTGTGAAAACATCTGCAGATCTAAAATAAAAAAGTGGGAGGAGGGGGGAAGAGAGTGGAATGAACTAGAAATTCTAACAGGGACATGGGTTGCTTACAAATAAGTATAAAGCAGAACTGGGGAACTGGATAACTGCAGCTGATGATCATTGACTTAGGACAGATTATTTTGGGGATGCCAACATCTACCCTTAACTGTCACCAAAAATATAAGATGTCAGTGTGCATTTCTTTCAGGCCTTGTGACTGTGCTGAAGCCCATTTTTTTAGTCAGATATGGTCATGGTGGGGTGGGAAATAAGTTTCAAACCTATTAATTTTGTGGCTGAGTATTGTAGGAGCAACGTGGCTCTTAGAGAGACTGCCAGTTGACCCTTGGTGATTTCGGTGGCGACTACTCTGACCTTTGTGTTCATGCTGCCTTTGCCAGTGCAGCCTGAGAACGATGGTGCTGTAGAAAATGGGCCACCGTTTGAGGCATCTTATCTGTGCTTGGTTTAGGCCAGGTGGTGCAAAACAAGTGCCCTTATTGTAAGGCTCCTTTTCCTTATTTTTATTGCCTGGGGCCTCTGAAGGCTATTATTTGAAGAAACGATTCACCGTGAAGCTTGGCCATAATGCCACCCAAAAATGGGTAGGAGATGCCCTCACATTATTTCCAAGTACAGCACTGCTGGGAGTCTGAGACAGGGAATTTCCATGGGCATTCTTGTGTAAACCAGTAAGATGAATCCAAAATCTGTTAAATTTTCTGAAGCCCAGAAAAATACCAGGAAAAGAAATCCTGTTCACTGAAGGTCCAGCAGCGAGCTGTGCTGAGCATTTACTGTTCCCCTGAGCATGAGGGTCAGCATCTCTCAGAAACAGAGGCTGAGCTGCCACCCCCGTTGGTATTTTGCTCAGGTTTATTTTTCATTCTTGTAATTAGGACCTTCTGATCCCTTTGAGAGTGCATAATTGAAAGCGTGTTAGCAGAGTATTTGTGATGGACGTGTATTTTGGCCAGCTTCCTAGATTCCTTTTTTCTTCTCATACCAGGAAGAGACAATATACAGCCATACACTGTCACTGCATAATGCCCTTATTTTCCTGTATTTTCTGGTTTTTGTGGAGACCAGAGATCAATATACACCCAGTGTAAACCTCTAAATATGTTTAATGTAAGTAAGATGATAATATTTGGTTGAATAATTTGAATCAAGTAAATATGAGTACATCTATTAAAATCTTTCACATAGGTTTATATTGACTGCTTTGCACTCAGTTTTTGTTTTCACTTCACTATAACTAGATTGCATGGATTAGTTTCCTCTAAATTTGACCGAGCTAAATGCTAGATTATATTATGGGCTTGTACTTTGCTTTCTGTAAACAGCTTGTAAAATATTTAGGAACAGTAGCATTATGGTGACATTAAAAACAAAAATGTAGATCAGCCAATTTAATATAGACAGTCCTCTTTATCTAATAAAAATACATGAATAGTCATAAATTGCCTATACCCTTGCTTTCATGGGGAAATAACAATAGTGTTTGAGTGTTATCTCTGAAACAGCATCTGCAGCATGTTTGTCATTAATATAAGAAAACAAGAAGAGAAGCAAAGCTGACATGCATTTGCAAAGATGATGTTTTTATATTCATGTCCTAGTTCTTTTATTGACATTGGGTATCAATAGCAGAAGATCTGTCAAAGAGACAATTTTACATGTGAGCTAATAGGCTAACATTCATCTTTCTTTAATTAACTTCATTTTGGATCCTGGAAAATACAGTAGGATATAACAGACTATGTGGATCCTGCTTAAGGAGACAGAAGATGTGGCAGAAGTCCCTTTAGCAATATCTGTTTTATTACAAATCTAATGGTATTTAAAACTGAAGACAAGTCTCCTCAGGAAAAACACCTCTGGGATTGTAGGTTGTGCAGACGACCTTCCTCGTGGGCTCCCAACTGGCTCTTTGTGGGCAAGCCCCATGGTGTGGTATGGCAGTGTGGGGTGCCCCAAGTCCCTCCTCCTGCACCCTGGCTCTTGCCTCTGCTGCTTCCTTGTCTCTCAAGGAGTGCTGCTGCTGTGCTGCTGCCACTGCACCTCCCCTGCAGGCTTTGCTTGATCTGCTAGACTGAGCCTCAAAGGGTCCAGGGCCAGTTGTGGCTGAGATATGGGCAAGCATCCCTTTCCTCTTAGACCTCCCTGTGGTTTCAGGAGCAGGTTGGGAAGACAACAGAGCTGACGCCACCCAGATTCCACACAAGACTGTCAGCGCTGGTGGGGCAGCGTGTCTGTCACAGCTCCAAATCCCATCCCGCAACGTTGCTTTGGGTAGGTGTCCTTCAGGAGATCAGCTGTGCTGTTTAAGCTCTGCAGCTTCAGTGAGAACAGCCTTCCTCACCAACACCATGATGTACTGTAAAGGCTTTTTTTGGGGAGGAAAGCCAGTGCATGGTGAGATGGACCTTCAGGAAAAGTGGGCTGCTGCTTCAGATACACTATCTAGCCTTCTCTGTCAGTCTGCTGATAATAATGCTTAAATATGTATAGAATACTTATAATAATGGCCAAATTGATGTTTTGCTTGATGGTGTATAAGTAAAGCACACATAAATTAAAAGGGTAATTTATGTACACTTGTGGGATTATAGCACAGGGTTTGTTCTGGAGATCTCAGAAAATTCACTGTATTTGAACACAGTTGATTTGTGATATTTTTGAAGCCCTGATGTTTAGACATACTGACAGCCAGGCTGAGGGCACGGCTGCTTGCTCAGGAGACATCTTGTATGGAGCAGACAGCCATGTGGGTTGGATCGTCCTCTTGATCACAAGAGACCTGAGCATTAGGGAAGGCCTCTGTGAAAGGTCTATATCTAGTAGGTTGATTTTAAATTAGGAATGTGCACTCTCTTTTGTTTCCAGATGTATCCTAAAATGGGATTTCTGTGTCTGTAGAGACTATATTAAGGTAAAGAGATGTTCTTTCTTAGCCATGGTGTGTCAGTACTTCCCCCACATCATCCCCTTTTATTGTATACACAAAAGTGTCAACCTTAAAGTACTCATCTTGAGAATGTACAAAGATAGCTGTAATTTCTCAACAGTTTTAAAATCTCCAAGCAACTGTCTCCTTTTCCATCACATTCGCTGTAGATGTTGTTCTGCAATGACTTGAGGTTTTGCATACAGGGGTGTGTGAATGAAATCCTTACATTTAGTTATCCTGGCTTACTTTCTGCATGAAGAAGGAATTAATTGCTAATTGTAAAATGAAATGTCAAATGAATCTGTATAAGATTAAAAAAAAAAAGCAGTAAGTTTCATCCATTTATTGCACCAGGCTATCCCCACTCAGCTATCACTCATGTGCATTTAAGTTTACACTGGTGTGGTTGGTGGATCTATGACACTATTAGTCTTAACACTGTTTGATTCCCAAGAAGTCAGTTCAATAACCACAACGAGGATGGATTTTTTTGTTTGTGTTACAAACCTGTCAAGTAAAGGGATATTTTTCTAAGCAATTGCTCCCCAGGAGAAGCAGAAAGGCAGCAAAAAGGCATTCAGTCTGACCTTGTGCTATTGGGCCAGGACAATATACTGCAGAAGAAAAGCTGTCAGCAGCCTATTGTGGCAAATCCTTGCTGGTCCTCAGGGCCTCACAGCAACGAAAATCTGTGCCAAACAGATAACTTGCTTTCTAATCTCCCTGTTTGGCTTATTTGTATCTGTGGCCTACTATAAAATATGCTATGCCTGAAAAGACTTGGAGTAGATGCTCTGAGACCTGTCCATGGACCCTTCCTCAATAACACGAGCCAGAACTGCAGCTGGGCAAAAGTATCTGTATATCTGTACTTGGTGACAGGGGCCACATTTCTCTTCTTCCTACATTGCACCTGGCTGAAGATCATCTTGAGTTATTCTGGAAGGACCCTGATATGTGCTCCCAGAAGAATTTGGCCCTTTAGTGCCTGTTTACTCTGCTTGTAACTTCTACTGCTGTGAAATACCGAACTGGTAAGGGCAGCTTGATTAACTACTTCCTCCTGAGTGCTAATCTTGGGCAGCAATTGTTACAAATACAAACTTCTGTTACTTTGGCAGATGCTTCTACTATTTAGTCCAGAGGGGACTTTTTTCCATCGTTGCTTCTCCTCTCTTCTTCATCCCCAGGCTTTTATGAGCAAATACTCTGAGAACTTAACTCTAGCACTTCATCCTTCAATAGCAGTGAGCTCGCTGTCTGATTGGGTAATGGGGGATTTTTTCCTCCAAAATGAAGACTTTGGAAAATTAAACTGCTCAATACTTCATGTTGAGGTTTTTCACGTGTTTGCGTGCTCATTGGATAGATGGTTATGTTTACACAGTTTTATTCCTCATTGTGTGTGTAATTCATTATATAGGCAGTCATTTGGTTGGCAAAAAATAAATTCTGGGAAGACAATGTACTATTTCAAGTCTATTAGAGCTCATACTAGAGTTCCTGATGTTGTTCGATTTAAAACCTGATGGTTATGCTTCTCTATATAATAATTTTTTGAGTTATTAACCCAATGCAGTGCAAAGCAATTAGGAACTGTGCAAATGTCTTTTCTTTACCACACCTCCCTCACACACTGTTTCCAAAATATCCTAAAGATAATGCTAATTTTCATTTCCTGTACATAAAGTTAAACACATGTTTTTGCTCCGCTGTATTAAGGATTTTAAGGCTCACAACCTGGTAAAGCATAAAGGAGCACCTCCAGTATATAAACTTTCGAAAGAGTACTTAGTATTTACTAGGAAAGATTGGTTGGTACATTGGAAATGAGGTGAATAAGTTGATGAAGTTACTTGGCATGAAGAAGAGAAGTTATATAAGCATATGTATGCAGAATTTTCCCCAAATAAATCTCCCTCCCAAATTCAAATCAACCTGCTCTTGTTTCTTTCCAGGGCTATGAGTATCTCTTGGTAACAAAAAACACATGAGTACATGTGACCAGTATCCACATGAAAACCACAGAGAAATGAAGCTTGTGGCCCCTGTGGTGCTATTAGTCTCAGTTCTATTGGAAAACTAGGCACATTGATGATCACTAATTCTTTTCCTAATGCTGTTATTTTTTTTCCCTGCTCCTCTTCCATCCTTTTCTTCTTATTAAAAAAAAAAGGTACTTTTTGTAAAGTAAGTGTTTCTGTGATTTATCTCCCAAGGGAAAGCCCATCTGTTTAATAACCTTTATTAGAGACATTGTTCAGTACTCCTTACTACTAGAGCAAAGATGATTAGTTGACACGTACATGAGATAAAAATCGAAGTGTTTAGGACATGTACTATTTAAGAAGCGGAGAGAAAAACGTAGCGTGAGGGGTTAATTTTTTTTCTTAATCTCAACGTTAATGAGCATTTAATGTGACTGTATTATCTCTAAAGAGTAGGAACATAATGAGATAGTAAATCGGTGTGTCAAGGATTTTCTGAAGCAGAGCAATCTTTGTAACCAACTTGACTTCAGGCAAAATAGCCAAATTGCTGCCATTTGACAGAGCATTATATATCAGCCAGTCATACAAAGTATCTTAGGCCCTGGGAAATGTCTGTACAGGATAGGTGCAAATGCAATCTTGAGCTAGGGTACAGGGAACAAGTTCAGGGCCGTATGGTGTTGTGCAGATTGTGTCCCTGGACCAAACTTGGTGTTTCTAAGTCAACACACAGCCCATTTCTGCCCCATCATTTACACTGTGGAGCTGGAAAGAAAAACCCTGATTGTACCTGCCCACAGGAGATTGTACCAGCTCACGGGAATGGAGCAGGTAATGGAGGAAAAGTCTGTGTGTAATTTTGTTGAAAGTTCTCTTCATAACAAGCTTTTAATCTTTCCTCATCTCCTCCAGGGAGGAACATATGTTTCTATTTCTGAAATCCATGATAGCCCCTGTTATGAAGGTCTAGGCAGAATTACTAAAGTAAAAGGTCTCAAAAAGTCACTCTGTGTGGCTACCAAAAAGAAAGAATTTGTTTGATCAATCTTTAAGCATTCCCATAAAGCAGTGACATTGATAGTGACACTTCACTTCAGCTGATTAAAGAGATTGAGTTTTAATGGTTAGAACGCAAGCCTTTTTTTTTTTTTTCTCCCTCTAAATTAGTCAGGGGGCTACACAAATGCAGGGTGGAACTGGTTGCTGTGACTGTAGTTATCAACAACTCGGGATGGGGAGAATATGGTCCAGACAGGAGACAGGCATACCTATAACATCACCCAGGCCAGACCTGGCTGTTGTCTCTGAGTTTAAATGGAGCCCTGGGTAGTGGACAGGGTGTGAGCAGGTGGTGGCCCCAGCTGAAGCCACTCAGGGCAATCACAGCCCACAGGCGTCCTCGAGGCCCTGACAAAAACAGGTGCTTGGATTTAAACTGTATTTAGTGGCAGGGAGGTTTGTCTTGTGGAAAAATTCTGTCTAGACAGTCCTTTATTCCTGTGAATGCTGCAGACATGGGGAAATGCAGGGAGTAGTTATAATTCCTGGTGGATTTGCTCCAGTCCTCTTCAAAGGCAGAATGTGGTGGAGCCAACCACTTGAGTTCCTCAGGTAAGAGTAACATCCCTGTTTCTGTTTTAAGTGTAGCACTGCCTGGCAAAAACCTGTCCCTCTCTGTGTCCTTAGGGACAGTGGGGAGTCAAGCTTGGGAGTGACCTCGTGAAACAGCTTTGCTCTGATAATTCCTTACCTGGCACAGAAAAGCAGCTGGAATACACATGAGGGAAGTTGTGCTTGGTTGTACAAGTAGATGCTTTCAAAACTCATCCAAAACTTTCACCTTGCTGAGTAGCTCCAATGAGGGCACTGAAGCAGCGCACATAAATTTCAGTGAACATGATGTAGTCAAGCTGAAAAAGTAATTTTTCTTTAAGTCAATACTGTAATATCCAGGATTTAGCATGTGCAGATGCACTATTAAAGTTCAGCAAAAGTAGTTTCAGTGACCTTGAAAATGGGCACTTCCATGGTAAAGATATAAGCAGTGCTGTCTGAAATGACCTGCAGAGTCAGCAAATGTGTGGAAGCTGTTGGATACAGCTTTTAGCTCTATAATGTACTTAGAAATCTAATCAATAAGCCTGACTTTGGGAAATACAATCTTTTTCTCCTCCCTTTGCAACAATTATGATTTATATTCCCTTTCAAATCAGTTAAAAAGTACCTGTCCTGTTTTCCAAAACTTTGAATTGGTAGATACAAGGCAACTATTTTCTCGTTATTCCAGTATTGAAAACTTTCTGATAAATATTTTCAGTATTGGTACATCCGTGCTAAAACCCCCCACTTCCAAGTATTTCCTCGGGGCTTGGTTTAGGAAGCTGCTAAGGCCAAAAAGGAAAAAAAATTATAAATCCCAACACATGATGAGGTCGTGTTCAATATGTGATGTTTGCAAACAAAGACTGAGGATAAAATACATGCCAGAGGCTACCTTCTTTAATGCTGACATAGGTGAAAACAGACACGGAGAAACTTGGGTTTGCAGGAGGTCTCTTAAAGGCAATGAGAGCCTCTTGGGAATTGTTTGCAGCTAGTGCATTGGAGGTTAATGTGTTCCATGTTTGCTCCTCATGGTGCTTTAACAGGCCAGCTCAGGTGTTACGCAGCTTTGTAGTGATTCCTAGCCAGGAGCTGCACACAACCGCGGCATTATGAGTGGCTTGGAAAGCTTTCTGCTAATGATTGCAATTGCATTGTGTTCCTGTGGGCAAATAGGCTGCTGCACGACCCCATTGCAGGCTGATTACTACCATTCCCACTGTGTTAATTGCTGAAAAGCCTCCTGAGGTTTTAATGGGAATCCTTGCAGAGTAAAGTGCTAGTTAGGTGAGGAAAGGAGGCAGCCCTCTGGTAAGATCCTTCATACTCAGGCACAGGAGAGAGAAATGTAGGGTTAACTCGTGTTCTCCTCATAGCTTTTGCAAAAGGTTGATTCATGAGAGGCGGAAGAGGAGAAAGAACTTGCACAGAGCTTGGGAATTTGGCGGTCCCTGGGTGCTGCTGCAGTTGTTAATGCAGTTGTCTGGCCCTAGGCAGCATCCTATGTCAGTGAGTGTCTATTATTATCATTATTTTATTGACAATGTAGTATTTTCCTCTGTTTTGAGATGTCTCAGCCATTTTAACCTTAGGAAAAAAAAAAAAAAAACAACAAACAGACCTACTTGGGAGAAAATCTTCAAAGTGTGAAGGTGAAATTTTATGTGGGAAGTCTTAATACCAGTCTCAGTTTTTCATCGGTCTTCCTTCCCTTTTTCTTTGAAAGTACTTTAAAATGCTGAAAGTACTTGGTGACTATATCTGTCCATTCTGCTGATTTTTTTGATTTTTTTTTTCCCTGAATTTACCTTTTTGGTGAGCATTTATAAATATGTAAATTCATGTGCATACATGCCTCTGGCTTCTAAAAGTGATAAAATTAGCCTTTGTACCTATTTTAAACTTAGCTAGTTCTTGGATGTTTTCTCCTCTTTCACTTTAAACAAAGGAAATTATTTGTATTGTGCAATTTTTTTCCCTTAATAGAACATAAGGGATTTTCTCTTCATTAATGCAAACATCTGGAAAACACTTCAGAAGTTCTTTATGTTAATTTCCTCAAGAAGGTTAATATTTTTGTACTGTGAAACAATTTCTGAGTGAGTTTACCCGTAGCACTCAGTTTGTTATCTTCTGAGTGCTCATTGCTAGTCTCTTGGTGGTAACTGGAAAACAATAATCTTGGAAATGTCACAGTCTTCATACAGATTCCTAAACCTTCTGGAACAGATTCTGCACTCTGTTTTAAGTATGTCTGGAGTCACTGGATTTGTGCTGGTGTAGCAACCAGATATGACTGTCTCCGAGGGCCAGCTGGAACTTGCTTGCAGCCTGATTTATTAGAGGTCACATTAGTAGTAGACTTCATTAGGGATCAAACAGTAAGATATTTCTAAACTATTTTGCACATGATTTTGTTAGTGTGCAGCTTGAATTCTCCCAGGGAGTGTGGACCTGGAGATTAAACTCCAAAGTTCCAGTGTTATCATTGGAGACATTTACTTTGGTTCAGCAGCCCTACTTCAGAGCAGCGATACACAACGCTGTGTGTGTATGTCTGGAGCTTGGGACTGGCTGTCTGCAACTTACATAAGTCCTGTTCGCAGGCTATTTGAAAACTTTTCAAATTCAACCTTTTTGCTTTTATTTTTCTGTGGCAGCTGTCAGCTGGTTTTAAATGGTAATTTTCCTGGGAGAGGAGGACTGTGCCTTCTCATGTCTAGGTCAGGGCTCTGGGAGCAGTGACTCTCAGTTGTACCCTAATCTGCTCTTCTCAAGAGTCATGCCATTTTGGTGAGTCAGGATAATGGTTGTTTTCCTTCAGGATCTAAGGAGGACAGAGTGATGCAGCAACCTGTGTTCCTATTTGTCTTTTGAATTTATTTCTGCGTAAATCAAGGGGTTTCTATTAAGGTCAATTAGTTCAGTGCCTTTTTTTAAATGGTTCTTGGTGCACATGGACACGGGTGTATGGAAAGACTTACCGGTGTGTCGCCACTTTGATACTGAAGACAGGATCTTGTGAGAGCCTGCCAGATGTGCTGCTGGAGTCTGCAGGTGTTTCATCCCATGGATAGGAGAAACATAATTCACAACTCTGTGTAAATGCTGTTAGTATTGTCAAAAAAACCTAGAACCTACAGCAGCCTTTAAAAAGCTGCATTCTGGAGGACTATTTTTTTTTTTTTTTTTGGTACAATTGATGAATATGGATGGCTGAACCCCAGACCTGGCAATGAGAAGCAGAGCCTTTCAGAATGAGATCATTGCTTTGGAGATTTGGTTATGAAGCTAGTTATTACCCAGTGTAAGCTTTACTGCTGTGAAGGGACTTTCTTAACACTGGTTTTCAGGAATAAGCTCCTTCTTTGGTCCTAGGTGACTTTGTGTTCAAGCCCCAGTTATTCATGTTTGAAAATGATGATGTGTTCAGCAGCAAATAGGAAATAAATCTGTCTCTGGAGATAGCCATCCTCATCATCTAATATTAGAGGGATCATAACTACTGGGATCTGGAAGGCGAAAGAGGAAATGAACTTTTAATGTGAGTGGTGTTAAAATTTACAGGGGAACTTTGGCAAACTACTTCTTAAAAAGAAAGCCAAATCTGCTTTTGGGTTGTGTTTCTTGTATGTGATGAAATGTTACTGCTGAGTGGTGACCAAGTCTCATTTCATTGTAGTCTGACAAGACTGAAATCCAGGAAAAGAAGGGTATTTATTTTAAAATCAATATTTAAAACAAATCTGATACACACAGCTTGCACTTTAAAAAGAACGTACTTCAATTTCTTCCTAAAACTATTGCTGTATTCTTAAATACTACTTTCCTGTCAACAGCTCTCAGCAATTTATAATGGAGGCAAATATCATAAATCTGTTTTGCAAATGAGGATCCCAAGGTGTGGGGAGGAAAAAGTGTTCCTTGATGCCAATGAGGAGAGCTGTATCTAGTGTGATTGCAGGATCTAAATCTGTCACATCCATATGAAGTGCTCTGCTAGGATTTTGTGCTGTAAGTGTAAAAATAGATCTTAAAAACAAGTGTTTTCCATCTATTGTAAGGAAAAAATAAAAGGAGTTCTCTTAGAGCTAAAAAGTACCTCTTACCTTCCCCTGAAACCTGTATTTGTTTTAGTAGACGTTATCTTAACTGGTATTTTACAGTATGAAGTGCTGTAAATGTGATTACCTGTCTTACAGAATGTAAGCATTCACTTAGTTTGATTGACATCAAACATCTTGATTTGTGCAAAACAGGTTTATCACGAGCTTTGGACTAAAGGTCTGCAGGTGAACTCCTCTTGTCTGGAAGTGCTTGAGGAAGGTATTGCATTATAGGTAGACAAAGCATTAATTTTTGGTTTTTGGCTGTAAAGGTGTGCTGTCTCATCAGATCAACAGGATCATTTCAAGAAATCTAGCCTAAACTTTTTTAACTCTAAAGATTCTTTACTGGCTTAATGGTGTTTGGCAATGTTTTCCTGACACTCATGAATTCCAGGGTCTTACATTTTCAATGGATTCCTGAAGGTTACAGAGCTATATATTTCAAGCAGGGAATTTAGCAACTAAATATTTTCTAAGTTCTCTGCACAGGAATCTTAGTCAGTGAAGACATAAACTAAGATAAATTAACTTTGTCAATGAAATATCCTTTGAACCTATAAATACTTACTGGCAGATATGCTTTGTATAGGTAAATAATATTGCTAATTGCTTCAGGAATCCTTGCAAGTTGATGGAGGTCTTTTCCAGAACTAAATCTAAAATGGCCATGCGTGAATCTAGGGGTTGGTCTGGTTTTAGACCTGAGACTTATTTTTATGAATTCCCTAACCTAGAAATGCAAGGATGTTGCTTTCAACTGAGCCAAAAAACCATCTTTGTTCCAAAGCTCTAATGAGGGTGACACCCTGAGCTTTACCCAAGATCCAGGTAGAGCTCTTGATGGGATTCTCCCATCATATCTGGTAGGCCACAGTGAAGAGGCTGATGTGAAGGCTGGTGTAGATCAGGAGGAATGGGAATGCCCATATTGTTTGTATCACACCAGCAGTGCACAGTGGTGTAAGGGGAGGAAATCTTAAAGGCTGGTCAGGTTTGATGTCGGACTACTGAATCAGCTTTAAGAATCAAACTGTTGTTGTCTCCATTTGGTGTTGGGTAGGTTCTTTAACAAACAAACCCTGTGCAGCACAGGGTGTGAGAGCAAGATGTGAAAGGCTGGAGGTGTGCTCCTGAAGAGGTCTGCTTGCTTTTGAAACAGCAGAATGGGAAACATCAACAGAAGAAGACTGCGTAACTAAGGATTTATTTCCTTGACCATATGGGCTGTAATATATCTCTATTTGACCCACCTTTGAGACACTGAGGCACTTGGGAGTCCTCCTTTGCATGGCTATTCATTTGCAGTGAATAAGTGCTTAAGTCCTTTGTGCTTTATTGCAAATATGGATATTAGGTAATGAAAAATAGTGGCCTGCTTATAATTAATTTACTGCCATCAGAGACCTGAAACTTTTATGGCACAGAACAGCATCTGGCCACAACACTACTGAAACTTATGTGGACAGGGGATCTGTCTCAGTGCCTCCAGCTGCCTGTGAATAAAAAATTAGATTAATATTGTCCAACCCTTTCCTTCTGCATACTATTCAAGAGAAATATTTGGGCCTCTATTATCAGTTAGCCAATTTGCCAAATGCTTGATTTTTAGCATATTGTCATTGGAGTACACATGAGGTTTTTGTTATCTTAATTCTTCCAAAACAGTCCATGTTATTCCACTCACTAAAAGAGGGTTCAGTTTTCAGTACTCTAGTGTTCTGTCAGTGAAAGGCCAGAAACTCCCAATATGAACAAAAAAGACCTTAAATAGAAGTGAAAGTAATCTCTGTTTTGTTGAGCATGTTTTGTTCTAGCAGGCCATGTAAAACTTGTTCTTCATTTCCATGCATTGCTTTTTGTCTTAGGTATCTAATCTTGCAGTTTTGATCTCAGTAACTGAAAGATGCTCAAAAATCTTCTTTGCAAACCTCTGACTTTGCTGCTTTTGAAATCATTCTCTCTGGGTCTGAGTCACTTTTGCTTTGTGGCAGCAAAGTACACTTTAGCTAACAGGTCTGAACTCTGCTGTACGTTCTCTGCCTCAAGCCACCACCGCTGCTGAGTTTCCTATCTGTTGGTCCCATGCCACTACCAGGCAGTAGAACACCCTCTCCCACTGGACAAATTACTCAGCAGCTTCTCTCTGTCAGCTCAGTTACTCTGGTGAAGCCTTCAGGTGCACCTCTGCAGTAGCTGGGAAACAACACGAACAGTTTCCTTTTGCCTCTGTCACCACTGACTACAGCACTGGTCCCTCAGACTTTCTTGGCTGCTGTTTTGCTGTCAGATTTTACTGCATAACATGATTTTTTAAAAAGACACTTAAACAGCAAAAACCAGAGTAGCAGGGAGCAGGAAAAATGGGTAAATATGTGGAGGGTCAATGCATGCAGGAAAAATAGGAAAAATGATTAGATGAATTCAGAAAAAGAGATGTGTGTGTGAATGACTAACGTTTCACTGTGCTTCATGATCTCCTTTCTCATCCTGGATATGCCAAAGGGTCGATTATAATTAGATAGAGTCTCTTCCTGAATAGCTGAGTGAGCCTTGTAAATATGAGGATCTCTCCTTTAGTTACATGTTCCTTTCTAAATCACTGATTAGACAGAATGTTTTAATTCCAAATGAGGAAGAGGTCATAGCTTTAAAAAAACCTATGCTCCACCTTACTTCCTCCATTCTACAACAGGACCATGATCCCTTTCATCTTATACAGTGTGAGTTCATGCAAATTCATCACGCTGTATGGTGCATAGACCTAGAGGTCAAAGTTAGGTCTGCATGGGAAAAACTTGGGGGTTTTCTGGCGTCTAAGTCACTGGCTGATTTTTTTTTTTTAATTATTAAGTGATATTTTAATTGATCTAATAGAGTAGATCCAGTTGGACTGGACTTACAATGGTCACTGAGTCCAACTACCTGACTATTTGAGGGCTGACTAGAAGTGAAAACACAGTATTAAAGTAATTTTCCCAATGCCTGTTAAACACTGACAGGCATGGAGCATCAACCACCTCTCCAGAAAACCTGTTCCAGTGTTTGACCACCCTCTCAGTAAATGACTACTTCCTCATGTCCAGTCTGAACCTCTTCTGGTGCAGATTTGAGCCATTCCCATGTGCCTTATCAGCTACTCTCTCCACACTTCCCCTCCTCAGGAAGCTGCAGAGAGCAATGAGGCTGCCCCTCACCCTCCAGCTCTCTGAACTAGATAATCCCAAAGTCCTCAGCTGCTCCTCACAGGACATCCTTTCCAGCCCTGTCACCAGCTTTGTTCCTCTCCTCTGGATGCATTCAAGGACCTTCACATCCTTCTCCAGTGGTGGGGCTCCGAAATGCACCCAGCGTCTGTGACGAGGCCACACCACTGCTGATTACAGTGGGATGGATGGTCACCCCTGACTGGCTGCTCATGCTGTGTCTGATGCACCCCAGGATGGGGTTTGCCCGCTGGGCTGACAGTGATCACTGCCAACCAGCACCCCCAGACCCTTTTCTGCAGGGCTGCTCTCCAGCCACTCATCTTGCAATTTATACTTGTGCCCTGTGCTACTGTCCCATGTGGAGAATCCAGCATTTGCACTTATTAAATTTCACACTGTTAATGGTTGCCCAAATCTCTCTGTATCCCTCTGTAAGGCATATTGTCTCTCCAGGGAGTCAGCAGCACCTCCCAGTTTAGTATCACCAAGGGTGCACTATGTCATTAGTCACTTTGGAATGCATTCAGCTGAGGAAAGGAAGTGTGCTTGTGACATGTAACTATAAATGCAGTACTTGCATTTTTTTATCACTTCTTTTTTGTGTCGTAACTCCTGATGCAAGACTTTGGGCTTAGTTTGCCATATTTTGAGTTTTTTCAGTAATTTTCCAGTAATCTAGGTTTAAGATTATCTATTTGGAACTGGAAATTCTTAAACTTTGTAAGGAATGATGTTACCCAGAGATTGGCATCCTTATTGTTTGCTGAAACTGCCAAAACATGAAATTTGCAGTCTGGTGCATAACTGTTTATTAATTTAGTTTGAAGACTATAGGTAAATGTTAAGTATGATATTTCTACCTGTTGAATTCTAGAGAGGTGTCAAACATGACTGGAATAAATCTGATGCAGGGGTTTGTTTCCACAGGTGTTTCACTAGACATCACTGGGGGGGGGGATGGGGAGGAATAAATTTGATATCATCAACTCCTTGCTGAAAAATCTCAGTTTTTTCTATCAGGAGAAACAGTGCATTCTTGAAAAATTTTCAGGAGAAAATCCAGCAGCATTTGCATTCCTTGTTTCATTTGGAGAATGTTGGAAGCTTTTCTTTTTAATTGTGTTTTCATAACATGTTAAACAAAAGATTTTGGTTTGTATTATGTACTAATCTTTGCTTGAAGTAACTATGAGAATTAGCATGCTTTCTTGACTAAAATTTTTGAAATATATTTTGGTAATTCCTCTGATCAAAAAAATGTATATTTTAATTATTTTTTTCTTGAAGAGGGATAAGTGGATTAATTGTGAATTTAGTACCTGCTATACTCAGTTTAAAACAAAGATTTCAATTAAATTTTAGGGGATTTACTGGCAGTGAGAGTGGTAAAGAGAGGTAGTTCACTCAATTTGACATTATTGGTTATTGGTTTGTATAATGAATAAAAGATAATTGAAAAGCTGAACTGATCTGCTTCAGAAGCAGCATCAAATGTATCTACAAGCTTGCTTTGCTTTAGATGAGCTTAACAGCTCCTTTTCTTACTTTTATTCATTTGCTAATGAACAAAATGAATGGACATAGCCAAGATCATAGCATGTACTAAAAAATGATTTTTAGATGACTTTGAGTTTTTTGATTTTCATTGTATAGCTTCTAATATTTGAGGTCATGAGGAGTTTCACTGACACAAATTTACTTGTTCATTAAAGAAAGGCAGCAAAGCCGTCTGTAATGTAATTTGTAGCTTACTGTTCAGGGAGATGCTCTTCTGAAGACCTTCTATCTTGAGTTCAGCTGCAGCTCTACTCTGCTCCCTGAAGAGAGGAGAGAGTCATTGTCTCTCCTAGACTGCCAGTGACCTTTCTGGGACCATCTGCCAAATGTTTTCATCTTTTAATATCCTCAACTCTTACAGATTTGAGGCATAAATTGAAGGGATTGGCAACTATATTGTAGGCGGCAGGATGTTAGAGGATAACAGATCTTTTCCTCATACTTTGTAGATTTGGGCAAAATGGATTTTGTAGCACACAGTTGCTCAGGCTTAATGGCCCTTCGCGTGCTCTGCTCCTGCTAGACTGAGGGCAGGTGCTTCTCCTCCCCTGGAGAAGGGAATTATCTGAAACTCGAAGATGGAATGTGCCTCTTAAGCTGTTCTTCCTCTTCTTGATACAGGTTTATGAGAGACAGTCTGACTCAACTCATCTGGAAAGACATCCCATAACAAACCCCATAACATCCGGTGTTGTCTGAGCCAGGGCAGAAATGTTGGCGCTCAAAGCCTGCTGAACAGACCCTCTTGGAAATGAGGGCTCTTTCTTTTCACTTCTTCCAATTCACTGATGAGTCTAGACATCACTGGGTTATAACTCCTTCTGTGTAACTTCTTCTGTGTAACTAGTTTTCTTTTGGAAATGTGTAGCTCTCACGCCTGCAAGAGATGGATTTTTGTTGTTTGCCATAGATAATCCAAACTTCATAGTTTAGCTAACATTACTTTTAATTGTTTTCGTTTTGGATTTCTTCTTAAAATCCAAAAAACAGGAGTCAAAAGTAGAAAAATGCAGACAGGTTGAATCATCCTATTCCATGAAGAAGCCATGCATATGTTCTTTTTAGACATATTTGCTCTAGCAGTCTTTATCTATTTCAGCTATTAGAGGGTATAAAAATACATAAGAGGTGGTTCTCCTTGAGAGTGACTGCAGTTAAACTGGAAAACAGGCTCAGTTTCTTTTAGTCTGCAAATTCAGATTTGATTCTGGATGTTGTGCTCAAGATACGTAGCTAATTTTATGTCATATGAGCCATTAAACATTCTAATACAGATGGAATTACAAAGAACTATTCCTAACCTGCATGCTGACAAATACTTGCTTAATTCCTTGAGTGGCAAGATTTTTTCCTAAATTTATCTTCTTATAGAGTAAGCAAAAATCCTTTCTGAAGTTGCTCTTCAGACAGAGTCTGTGCTTTACATACAGCCAACTTAGCCATTTCTTGGGAGCTGGCTTTTTAACAAAGTAAAACATCTCAGATGTTCTCTTGGCTACAGCTGGGATTATCCCTGCTGGGGCTCCGATCATCCTGATAGGAATACATGACTAACAGTTGAAACATGCAGGAACTTAAACTGCCCAAGAGAAATCTTCAGCATTTTCCAATTATACTTTTTGCACCAAAAAAAACCCATCTCAAGATTTGTAGTCCAAAGGTAGCCATACATTTAGGCAAGGAAAGGAACAATTTTGTTTTTAAAAGTACTGGGTTCTTTGAAGACTCTAATTTTCTTGTTTCTTTGATAATGCATCTCTGAAACAGTAATTTTCTAAAGTGACTTGCCAATCTTACCTGACAGTGTAGACTTGTTTTGTGTAAATGACCAATACTCTCAAGGACAATAAATACTCTGTACTGACGAGCCTTAGAGAAAAGTATAAAATTGATGGGTTTTTTTGTTTAACACCTAAAAAAATGGCTATTCTAACAGCCAGTTCTCACATATGTATATTTTTCCATCTGATCAACCTAAATACAATGAAGTAAACCCTTCATTGTATTTAAGGAATGAGGTACTAAGTTTACGAGTGATAAAATACAAGAAACAGTAAGATTTATCCGGTTTTACTTTGAAAATATGCTGCAGAAATGGTTCATTAGTGTAGAGCTTTAATACTAACTTTCCTTATGCATTACCTTGAGAAATCATAATTTTATTGATTTGACATGCTTGACAACATAAAATATTTGAATTAAGAAATATAAGAGTGGAAGATGACATCAAAGGTGTATATATCTCACTTTAGTGGGCCAAGCTTCTTGTGGTTTGGAGGGCTTCCAGTTCTTGATGTTTAGGGAAAGAATATGAGAGTAGGCAGGCATAAAGTGAAGCTTTTCTCACTCCATCAATTGCTTTCAGCAATCTGTGGCTTACAGGCTCACCAAGTCAAAGGTTGTATCAATTTCTCCACATTTAATAGTTCTTGTAGGACTTTCGAACCTGAAGCTATCTAAAAGGAAAGCTGCCCTGAAACTAACCCAAAGGCAAACAGCAGACAGCAACAGGCTTAGCTCTTCTTCTTTTTCCTTCTTTTTTAAAAGCATGATATTCTATTCTGTTACTGGATGATTTTTGCAGCAGAAGAGGGATTGACATTTCCTTCAAAGAGGAGTAGCAAAACTGCATCATCCAGACCATGAAAAATGGCCAGTCTGAGATTGAGGGATGAGATGGTTTTGCTCAGACAGGCTACTATTAGTTGCAGAATAGTTCTTCTGCTCAGTGCAAGGAAATGGGTGTTCTCAGACAAGGGAATTGGTGTGAAAGTGCTGCTTATTGCCTTTCTAAGGAACTTATCAGCTCTGCCTCTCTAACTCAAGTCCATGGCAAGCTCTACTTAATCGTGTTTATAATTTTGTCCCTCTAGATTTTTGGTTATGTACATTTTATTGAATTAGTGCTTCTTGAGGGAAATACTGTCTATTTAATTGGCTTAATCTTTCCAATTTTCTTGACAAAAATAGTACTCAAGCAATCTTATAAACACTGTAAGGCAAGTGTGCGTAGTCGCACAACTTATCCTCTAATGTAGGATGATGACCCTGTTAAGGGTTTTTCTGGGAAGCATATTCAAATTCCCCCTGTTTAATTCAAAGCGCTTTTTACTAACAGCTGCTAACTTAAAAAGCGCTAAAAATATTAAATTTCAAAAAGAAAATGAAGTAAATGATGACTAAGGGGAATTAGGTATTTAGACCCACTAAAATTTAATAGTATTTAATTTGTTGAGAATCTTAGCCCGGTTTCTTAAGACCAGCCTTTTATCCAAGAATGGGCAAGATTGCCCAGAAATGGTCCTTCTAGATGGAATTTCTCGTGATAACTTACAAGCAAGAGAGAGAAAATCTAGTTTGTGAAATCCTGCTTCCTCGTTTTTCAAAACAAACCATTGGTAAAAAAGCGCCAGATAATACAAGTTTGTGTAACTATCCTAGTTTATAACGTGATTAATCTAGTAGAAAAATCAGGGAACCAACTCCCTGGGAAAGCAACACTAGCTATGAGTACCATGCTGCAGAGTATGTGTGAAGTGCATAGAAGTAATGTAAGTGGAGTCTCAGGTTCCGGTTTCTTTTCTTCCAGGCCCCCCTGGCCATTATGTCCCTGCAAAATGCCATCTCTCCATTTACTTGATTTCCAGTCTGCGAAGTCTTTAAGACCAGATGCTCCAGGTGATGAATTAGGAACAAAAATCTCTCTTGGTAGCTGTTCAGCAACTTCATCCAGATCACCTCAGAGACATGACTCTGTATTACCTTCTGCTTTTCTGCTCTGTTCCCTCCTTGCCCAGTGCAAGTGCCTGAGTGCTGCTGAGAATCGCTGCCCTTAGTCATGGTCATGGCAGTGTGGCATCTGGTGATGGACATTGCTCTTCCCCTGCCCTCTTGCAACCAAGGGCCATGTCTCAATAGCCAGGTGTAGGAAAACACTATCACTCCACTAGTTTTGAAAGGACTGCTGGTTTGAGCAAGGAGGATTTGATTTTCATCGCAAAAAGTAACAATAAGCAAGAAGCACAGACCTGGTGCTGCTTAATGTGCTATGGGTAAAACTCATTTTTTCCCCTTCTAAGCAAAAAAAAAATTTTTTTTTTTCAGGACAATTTCATACCATTGTCCTATCCAATAAACACTTCATTTAGCATTTCAGTGGACTCAATGTTTTTATAAGTTTATAATGTTTTCTCTAAGTTTATATTATCAGATTAATAAGCCAGTTGCATAATGTTATTACTTGCAAGATAAGGCAAACAAATTTAGACATCAAAGGCCAATTTTCCCTTTCTTTTATTGTGAAAATTTCCACTACCCCCATATGTGTAAATATGTTTGAGTAATACGAAAAGGGGAAATTTAACTTGGTTGTGGATTTCTCCTTTTGTTTCCATCCAGTAGCACTCTTTATGAAGAGGGTCTCCTTTCCTGAGTTTCTATAAACTATCTACAGTCATGAGTAATTTTCTTAGCTTTCTGCACTGGAGATAGTGTCCAGGGCAGTATTTCAGGTCAAGTGATTTATCTGATCTATTCCACCAGCAACCTTATCAGTCAGAGGTTTATCTTCTTTCAGTGTTGCGTTCAGAGTCAGATACTCAATACAGACAATGAATAGGAGTTCTCAGGTTCTTATGCAGAAAGTCTCACTTTTCCCCACCATCTAATTTAAAACCTGCTTCTGAGAGTTTGAGTCTTAAACATGAGGCAGAGGTCAAAAGAATTCCAATAGGTTTAGGAAAAATCTAGCAATAAGTCTTACAGATAATTAAACTTACAGTACATTTAAGTGCTTTGACCTAAAATATCGAGTTCTTACTCTTGGGAATATTCTTCTTTTTTAACCTCCCAAAAGATCTCAGCTTTTGACCCAGGTATATGACTTGGGCTGACCTGACTTTAGAAGGAAGTTTTAAATGAAATACATTGCCTTTGAAAAGTTAATAGGTAGGGAAATTAACCTAATAGTTTACTAAAATAGTATTCCTAATTACAGAAAAAATATGCTAAGGACAGACTTTCTGAGTGAACTTGACAGCAGAATGAGACTCTAACAGAGAAGATAAAGTTTTTCTTTTATGAAAAGTGCTGTTCTGAAGGAATGGTTACACACATCTTCTAAAATTCAGCAGCTGTATGTAGTCTTGTGGCTATATGGCTAATGGAAGTGTGTGGACAAGCTGGAGAAATAAAACCCCAAATGAAATTTATTAGCTGTTGAAGAGCAGTTTCTGCAAATCTGAGAAAAGGCAGTTTGTCTTTTTTTAAATCACTCTGGTCTACAGCAGGATTTTGCTTGCATCTTACTGTGTTGTCTTAAAAGAACCTCAGGAGGAGGATTTATTTGCTTCAGTATAGATTCCTAAAGAGAAGTAATTATCCCTTAACAGGTGATACTCCTGCATGACACAAAATATGGTACTTCATCTGCATGGTTGTATAATTTGATCCTTTGAAATACTGGAACATTAATTGTCATATATGCTGTACAGCACTATATTGGTCATTAAAATCCTTTGCTCTCAGTCTTTCCCTAACTAGTGTGGCAGCCCATGGCTTGCTCATTTCTACTGGCTTTGGCTACTGCTTGTGATACCATAGGATTCTTGGAGGCTCTCCTGGAGTCATTAGGTGCTGGGTTAGAGTCTGCCCGAGGGAATACTCTGAACCTAGATACAGCCCTGGCCATGTAGCAAAGGTTATCCAGATAAAATAACTGCTCTAGTATTTTCTAACCAATTTTAAAATGCTCTAGCTCTTTGGGCACACTACAGGACTTGGTTGCCACAAGAGTGTTCCCAAGCTTTTCAGGGAAGCCTTCTGAAATAAGTTTGTATTCCTTTGCCTCTAGGCCAAGTGCTTTGCAATTGACAGAATGCCAGGAAATACTATTGATTTCATATTTTCACATCTCAAACATGCACTGTATCCATTTTTGAAACATTTATGCCTCAAATTTTGAATGGTTCTTGATACTACACATGTGTATAAAATCAGGAAACATCCTGGCTTCTGGATGTGCCCTGTATATGGCTTCCACAGTGGATCAGCCCAGTTTCAGTTTAGTTTTTTAATAGTTTGAGTCCTGATGGTCCAAACACATGTAACTATGTTCTGTGACAAAGCTGCTTATTTCTACTTATGTAGTTTTGGAACTTCTAGCCAAAACATGGTTTTGGGAAATTTTACTCTGTGGAAATTCCCCAGAGGGATTACTTGGTTTCTGGGAAAACAAACAAACAAACCTCTTAAAAATGGGGGTAGACAAATTGTTCTACTCTAACTCTGCTTTGCCTGTCTGGCTGAGCTCACAGATAAAGAGGGAAGGGATGAACTAAGAGTTTTCTAAAACTGAAAACATTTCAGTACCACTACATTGTTCTCAGTGTCACAGAAGTTTGAAGACTAATTTTTTAATATTTTTATTTTTCTTAAAATGCTTTCAGTTAAATCCTCCAATTAGCATTACCTGGGGTAATGTTACAGATGTGTGTGGTTTGGTTTTTTGTGTTGGTGTTTTTTGTGCAGAAGAACCAGTCAGCTGGGTCTTCAGGAACTGGCCTTTACGTGGTCAACAGCTTTTTCCTGGGTAGAGATAACTGAGGAAGTGATATTGAACACACAAAGACTTTTTTGGAAACTTTGTGCTGACTTTGGATGCTTTCATTTTGCTTTCCTTTCCCAAAAGCAGTCTTACGCAGTTAGAATATTTTGGGTGGTCTTGATTTTTAGTTAGCGACTAGTCTGAAGACACAATCTCTTCCACAGTGAAATTGCCTCTTAAGTGTTTTCCTTATGTGTTCTCCTGGCTCTGAGTTGGAGGACTATTACTTGTGAGAATTTATTAATTTTTCATTAACTTATTTGTTCATCAACCTTTATCTTTAGTTTTGTTAGTAATTTAAACTATTCTTTGTTCCCAGTCCCACAAAAGCTTGGGAGAGATTTCTCTCCCTCTCACCCCTTGTTTCCTGTGAAACATTTATCTCTGAAATGATCATATTGTTCTCTAGAACAATGCAGTAATTTATTAAGCCTTCATTGCCTATAACCCTTCAAAATTTTAAAACAAAATGTGGACAACTTAAATTCATTGATCCAGTAACTGTTTCTGCTTAGCACTAGTCATGTTAATTGGCCTGCTATACCATGTGTCCTCCTCAGTCTACGTGCTGCCTGGTTAGCCTTGTGTCCATGATCAATAATTCAAGGAACAAAGTGGTAGTGTTGAGCCCAGGGTCTACAGACACCAAGCTCGGCCAGTGGAACATGGTTTAGTACGTGTACTTTAGTTTTAGTGTAATAAACAGCAGCTTTTATGTGTGAAAGTAGCACTATGTATTCCATTGTTGATAATAGACATTAAAAAAACCCCAGAATGGCAGGGAATTTTGCATCCTTCCCCCACCTCCTTCCTCCTCTGTAAAGAGCAGATATCCTTTGTATTTCTGGAAAATTTGTGACCTTGACCTCTGGGTAAAAATGCATGGATAACCTTCTCTGCCCATTAATGGAACGTTATGTCTGCTTTGCTGCTCCCATAACACTGTCACTTATTATAAACAGTACATGTGCCATACACAATGGCTTTTTAAACTTGCCACTTGATGTATGAACTCGTGATCAAAATGAAATCTTTGTCATATGTACATTGCAATTGTCCCATTTATATAACCTTTGATCATTATTGCATTATCTGAGTGCCAGTTCTACCAACTACCTAGAATAACTCTTTTGAATAACCCCTTTATCTAGCCTTTTCTCTCTCTNGGGTTTTTTTTGGAGGGATTTTTAGTGGTTCACTTTCTTCTCTTAACCAAAATCCCTGTACCCAGTCTGGCTCTTTTTGGTCTTCAGGTTTTCTTAGATTTTTTTTTTTCTCTAATACACTTTAAAACAATATATTACTGTTTAAAATGTTGAAGTGCAGCCTTTTTAATAAAATATTGAGCATCTTATCTCAGCACTTTTTGCCAGATTCCATTAGAACATGAGCTAAAAGATTGGGAGCTATTTTTTATGTCATTCTCATTATTGTTTTCCACTTACAAATTCTACTTTGTTTGAAATGGAGTGTCCCTGTATTTTGCAACCCTGACCTTGCAAATGTCACTTTTACTGACATATGCCCTGTATATTACAATATGTGCTCTACTGACGTTCTGGCCTTTAGGGCTGTGTCTAGATTAATAAGCCGCGCTCTGTGGGCAAAGCTGTCCTGCTGAAAAGGGAGCACAGTTTAACTGTGTGGATGCAAGCTGCACTGGGAGACTTTTCCTCAGGTGCAGAGCAGGATGTGTGCAACTTTGCCCACCAGAGTGGGCATAGCTTCTGTTTGCTCCCTGGAAGTGGGCACAGAGATCACTTTTTGTGCAACCTTGATTTGGTAGTAGTTATAGTGCCCTATGTGATGCTGCAAGTGTTTTTTTTTCACTATGTAACATGTGCAGGACAGTGGCGTTGCTACTGTGGTCCTGGATTTTAATGTTCCTGTCTGGACTTACTCCCTACAAACCTTCACCATAAGAATAAGACAGAAAAGTGTCTCAGACAATGTTTTGATTTGGAAAGGAAAGGTAAGACTTCAAGGAGTCTCATGGAGAGTTTGTGGTTTCATACCTGTTTAATGTGAAAGGCAATTGGAAATTGCTGCATGGCTGTGGGAAGTCTTGAGATAAGACATATGGAAAAAATGTATATGACTGTGACAGGTTGGTCAGAAATGTTCCCTTTAGTAATTCTGGAAAGAGATGTGGTTTCTGCTGAGGTAAAAACATGAGTAAAAGCACAAATTTCAGCTGGTTTCTTTTTACAGTTTGATCAGACTATGTGATAAGTACTCATTTCTATATGTGCTATGGTTTCAAGGGTTTTATGCCAAGATCTTATTTTCATAGCATTGTACCTCCTTGGCTCAGTGGAATCATTGTAGATTAATTTTACATATGAAGAAATGATTAATAATCTAAGAGAGCACTCTCCCTTAAGTAAGGGAGAAAAGATGCTCCATAATGCAGAAAGCTATTATTGCCTTTGCTGTTTTGATACAGCATTAATGTATTGCCTTCTCTATAGTTATTAATGCCCTTAAAATAGATTCTATCCTCCTGGACATCTTCCATTCTGAATTTAATAGAGACTTTAATGAAATTTTCATGGTAAAACAACTTGCCAGAAGGTCAAGAAAGCCAAAAATAAAACTGGGAATGTAAGTCATCTAAATGTCCTTTTCTTTTTCATTTGTGATATAGCACTTCAGGCTGGAAAATGAGCTAGAAGCTGATTACCAAAGATGGGGAGGGTGGGGAGTAAAGATAATGGAATCTAGCATAAAGTGTTGAGAAACCAGCCTCTTTTGCTACAGTCTGAGAAGTTTCTATTCAATAGCTTGACAGTTATAAATGTTGTGCTGCCTTAAATGCTTTCAGAATGACTTACACATAACCTTGTTATTGCCTATTACACAGTCCTTTAAATCCATGGTTTTGGCTGGTAATTTTTTTTGCTATAGTACACTTTTCTTTCTTCAGAAAACATAATTTTTAAGGGACTGTGTGAAATGCGCAGCACTGAGCAGTAAACGTAGCCACTCAGCTTAGTCACAAAAAGTTCTGTGCAGAAGCACCCAAATTCATTTGGCTAATTGAGAGCTCTGTGGCGTTGTTCATCTCTGCGTTTTCTTGGGCCTTTCCAAAATGCCTCCATCTATTAAGGCCTTGTTCCTGTGCTCACTGGGAGACGAGGTCCTGCACTACTCTTAAGCACTGGGACTCTGGTTGCAGAAATACTGTTTGTAAAGTGTAAACCAAGATAAATAAAATGTGTTTTGTTAAGCATAATTGAGACAATGTTGAGAAAAACATGTACCTGTTACAGTAGCCACTAAGAAGGAATAAGTGCCTGTTTTCCTAAGAAATTGTATTACAGGAGTGATGGACTGATTATTAAGGGCAAAATGGCTGTGTAGGCCTTCAGAAGCTGAAAGAAGAAACAATATTCTGTAGCCTAAGTCTCTTGCATTAGCGTGGACATGTGGAAGATATGCCTCAAGTTGAGATTTGTTCTGCCTGTGTTGCCTGTGCAGACTATCTAAAGAAAATGAAGTGCTGTGATAAGGAAGACTAATCCACTTTCTTCTGATAGGTCTTGAGGGGATCAGTAATGGTGCTTGAGCTTGTGAAGTCTGTCTCAGACTGGAATTCTGACTTGTTTGAAAAGTCCATGTTTTCCTTGGTGTTGGCCACCACTGGGCTTCAGCAGCCTGTAGGAATACCTTTTCTTTAAATCCAAGGTTCAAGGGGCTGGGAAAGTAAATGGGTGTATTCCTTGCTTACACAGGTAGGTGACAACATCTTGGGGATACCCTGTGGTAACTTGGGGAGCACTGGTAGAGGTCAGCAGGGAAGGCAAAGCAGGTGGAGAAGCTGATAGCTACCAGCAAACTGCTGTTCTGGAGCAGTACAGATGTGTAATCAATTCTCTACTCTCAAACCTTGCAGAGCAGCCCTACACAAACACCTCTATTGTTTCAGGGCATCTACAAGGTCAAAAAGCCAAATGACATGGCCTGTTCCTGGTCCATTGTTGTATTATGGTGCTTGTTCTAAGATTTAGGTGTGAAAGTTAACTGGCCCATGGTAAACAAAGCACATGTATCTTCCGGACAGTGGCTGCACAGTGCACATGTGTAAAGAGCTTGAGTAGTAAGCATAGCTTGTTGGTCTTCAACATGTTCATTAAAAAGACTTTACATACTTTTTCTGTATGGAATCTTAACAGCATTGGACATTTTTTTCTGTTGCTAATGCTATCCTATTTAAAAAACAAACCCAGATCATCAATCACTTGGACAGATGTCAGTACAGTTCAATCTTTTGTACAGACTGTTCCTCTCCTAGGTATAAGCTTTGCTGGCATCTGTTTATAACTGCACACATTTAACAAAGAGTCCTTGCACAGTAGGACTATTTAAAATATGAGATTTTTAAATGCTATTTACTCTGTCATTGAGTTAATAGGGTAAGAGTACAGTAGAAGTATCTTAGGACCAAGTGATGGGAAGGGACTACATCTGAACAAATCATCTGGACAGTATCCTGTCTGCTAAGTTGCAGTGGGATCCATAAGTAGATCTTCATCTAAATGAAATGTGAAATGGAAATCCTAGTAGTCTAACATAACACCTTTTTTTTACAGCAATATACAAAATATACAGTGTATGAATGCAGCATGATCGCAGATTAGTGGACAGAATCACAGCTGATCCAAAACATGGAACTACACGTCATTTTAGAAATGGATTTCCGCTTTGGAAGGGGAAAAACTTCACAGTTTTATAAAAAATTGGTACAGCTGCAGACTTTACTAACTTGCTGTAAAATATTCTTTTACTGCCTGGAGGGGAAAATGGCAATAAGAATCTTGTTTTCAGAAAAGTTCTACTCCTCAGA
This sequence comes from Edolisoma coerulescens, assembly GCA_013397115.1. NCBI lineage: Eukaryota > Metazoa > Chordata > Aves > Passeriformes > Campephagidae > Edolisoma > Edolisoma coerulescens. Next base: position 2,804,594 of record VWZW01013750.1, on the reverse strand, counting down.
GTAAGGATCTCTAACTGCAAATGAAAACAGGAAAAGAAGGATGTGTAATATAACCCAACTTAAAAGAAGTAAAACCACAAAATCAAACGAAACACCCTAGAAAGGCATGTTGCAGCACAAACCTTTCAAAGTGAGGTTGGTTGGGAGAAGATGATTTAATATAGTTTTGGAGAGAGAATATCTGTGGGGTCAAACACTCAGCCAAGATTTATCCCTGTGGGATAAATCAAGTTAGTCAGCTGGTAAACCAAGCCTGCAATGAAAACCCCTGACCACTACCTCTTCCTTCTTTTTGGACTTTTAAGACTGCTCACATACATAAGTTATTGGAGAAGCAGGCTCACCTTTTTTACTATAAGTATTATTAATGAGGAATACTTTCAGGATGAAGCATTCTGGTTTGAACTTGGTTTGGCAATTGTATTTTGGAGTGTGCCAAAAAATCACTTGGCAGATGTAGGAGAGTGGGATAGAACTTCTCTATTACAAATCTTCTTCATAGTGCCTGAGGAGAGGTCACTTTTGTGATGCCCTTTGCCAAGCGTTGCAGAGGAATGTTCCTGGACTCAGCCTGGGAATTAAGGATTATGGCCACTGTATGTTTGTTCATGCATGTTCTGCTGTCTGGCAAGAGGGTTATTCATTTTAATCCTCTTCCCTCCCAGGATTATTTTTATTCCTGGCAGCAGTAATCTGTTCTGATGTGACAGAGAGAACTGGAGCTCTGATAGTCAGAATAGTGGGTACAGAGCAGTGCAGATCATTAAGACAAGTTCATCATGTACCAGAGTAGTTGTGCTTCTGATATACTTGAAGTCCTTGTACTTCATATTTTGCCAATATGCTGAAAAAAGTTGCTGTAATCTATAAAATTTATTAAATGATTGAGTTCTGGTAGAAGAGTGGACTGGGGTGTGTGATGGTCTTATTGTATCTGATGTAGTGTGTCTCAAGACATCTGAAATAATAAAACCCACTTACATATTTTGGTCTCTTGACTGAAGTAGCAAATATTTCATTCTCCATAAATGAAGTAGGTAAAAATGCAGACAAATAAAAGTTTTGGTTTTGCTTCCAGAAAATTCATGAAGTTAATGCCTGTTTTGGTTCAAGGTAAGTATATAAAGTAAAAACCCTTGCCCAAGAAACCCTGAACCAAATGAAGCTATGCTTCATAATGAATAAAAGTCAAGGAGAAATAAAGCTTTCGTGGCTGTCATTTAATAATAAGTGAGCACCATTGCAGAGCCAGTGATCAGAATCACTTTCAACATGTTAAGACATATTCAACATCTCCAGTTCATGCCACAGAAAGCTTAGTGTTGTATTACTCTGTCAAAACCACATTAACACCGTAAATTTCTGTAGCTGTAAATGACTTTAGCAGCAGTGGGCCCAGCAGAAGTAGTTTGGTCCAAGTATGTGTTGGGTTACACATAATGGCAGATACAGTGAGTACCCTGCATTAATCCAACTGCATGGCACATGCATTACCACAGCTTCTTATTTTTGTTTTAAACTCTCTTAAACAATAGCTGTCCAGTGGAAGCCCTTTACTTTTGAACATTCAAAGGCTGTTCACATGTGATACCAGTCTCCTGCTGTCAGCTGCTGAGTGATGTCAACTGCTTCAAACGCCCTTTGCAGTAACACAATGCACTATATGGATGCTGCATTCTGGTCTCATGTTGCTTTGCAGTACATGCAATTGAAAACAGCAAAGCTGACATCTAGTACTCACTCTTCCATATTTGTTTAGTACGTGAAAGCTTAAGTTCTGTGTCTTTGAAATTACTCTTCAGAGGGCACTCAGGAATATTAAGAATAAATTAAACAACACAAGACCGGAGATCTGTGACTTTGGCTTCCAGCAAAGTCAGCCTTTCAAGTCAAATCTGTATTCTGCATCTTTCCATGAGGTGCACAGCTGGGCAGTTCAGAAAGTCCAAGAGGGACTGAGGAACAGGGCCTTATCAGAAAGTTACTTTCATCTGTTTGGCACTTCAATCTGTGAGACTGTATATACAGAAAGCAGATTGGTGTTTAAGCTCCCTATGGACCAAAAAATACTGCTCTTTCTGTTATCTTCAAGGACCTCAATAAAGAAAAACTGCCAGTCTTTCTTTAGAATGATTCCTTGGAAAATAGTGTTTGAAAAGTGTGGAAGGATGACATTTTAATTTGAGGAAACGCTTCACTTCCACTTACCTATCTAATCAGTTGACTGTGCTGACTTTAGCACTGCAGCGTGTGCCAAGGAGAAGAGAATATTTGGTTTCTCCTTGAAGCCATACTCTTTATAGTCTTGTATCCAAGAATGTTCTTTTTTGAAGAAGCACTCCAGCATGCATGCTGTGGAAGTTGTGAAGCAGTGCAATCACATGTAGGTTGTGTGCTCATGTGAGGGACATTCCTAGGGACCCAGAACTGCTGCATCCATGTAACAGGGATTAGGTTCATTTAATACGTGGCTTTGGCAGTGCATTAATACACAGGCTTCAGGCAACATCATGGGGAGCACGAAAGGTGGTTTAGAACAACAGTGGCTTTGCTTCTGCTCTGCTATGCAAAACATGGGCTGTATGCCTGAGCCTTGAATGGTTTATGGGAACCCAAAATAAGCACTGGGAGGGCTGGTCTCATGTTCTGAGATTATCTCTTCTGGCCACAGTTTTCTGAAGTGCTCCAGTTAGTCCAAGAAATATGAGAAGAGCCAGTTTAACAAGTAATTTACACAGTCTGTGCTACAGGAGAGTTATGCAGGATCTCCTGCAAATTATGCCATAACCTGGAGCCATGCTTCATCAGCTCTTACTGCAAACTGCTCTGCTCCAGGTGGCCATATTTTGAAATTATGTAATGAGTATGAGCAGCAGTATGCCAGACTGTCTGGAGACAGTATTTTCTCATATTTAAATAAAAGTTGTAAAAGCTATTCTGTAAAGATGCTTGGGCCCGGTATAGTATTATGATATATCTTATCTCACTGTTGCAGTGCTCAAACAAGTGGAAAAGCTTTCTGAAACCTTGCCTTTTTTTCACTCTACAGTTCAGATGTATTGGGGAAATTTAGACATATGCTATGCTTTTTAGGACTTCCAAGTTGAAAGCATGGAACTGCTACCAAGTAAAAGGTGACCTGAGATGAGACTCAGTCTGATTTATGGTATCCCACAAGGCCATCCCAAATTTGTGCTGCACTTATTTTCCTTGGCATTTTAAACCTTTATGTCCCACTGAATTTGTATCAGATACGTGAGAATTTTTCATTTGAGGTAACTTGAGTCCTTCTTTTAAGGAAACAATAAGCTTGAAACAGCATCCATTTCCAAAATGCAGATGGATCTCTCTGGATCATTGGAATGGGAGAAATAAACCCCTCAACAGCAGATGGCTGCAAGATTAGAGAAAGGACTTTTCAGTTAGATTTGGCTAAAGGATGTGTGAAAATGCAAGCAGGGAAGCTACTTCAGATGCTTTTCTGGTCTCAGAGAGCAAAACTCTGTTCGTGTCAGTAAAGAGGATTGTACCACATAGATTCAATTTCATTGCAGTTTTTCTCTCTTATATGAAGTAACTGTCTAAGCCCTTTTATTTTTTTTTATTGTTCTTATTTTCTCTGATCAGAAAGGGGAACAAAATGTTTCTGAAATTGTGTAATTATAAAAATGGCAAGGGAAGAGCTGTTCTATGTGTTACTGCTCATTTTCTGTGCATGAATGACTTACACAAAAACTCAGAAAAACCCCAAAAAGTTTATATGAAGAGAAAGATGACTCAAAACTGGAATATGATATTGCTTTTGAAAATGATAAGTTGTACACGTATGTGTGAATTATTATATTAGGAGAATTTTAAGTGGATTTTTAAGACATTATGTGGATAAGGTGAATGTGTAAAAAAGGTCTCAGAAGCAAAATTATTATGCCATCTACCCATCCAGGTCTGTTGTTACAAAATAAAAATCTTTTAATGCCCAATTTTTTTGCTTCAGAATTTTTCTTCCTTTGACTGACTAGTTTATGGCTAACACTTTTATGTCAGTACATTGGATAAGTTTAGGACCTTTGTCCTAAAAATACAATAGTGGTAAGGGGTGGAAAAGAGCAGCAAGTACAAAAATATACTACTGACACATTTTTACAAAAGAGAGCAAATCTAAAAGATTACTTAGAATGCAGGGAAATACATTAACAATAACAGGTAATGTAAGGTACTGTTCGGTATACATAAGAGAGATGGCAGTAAGATATAGGCTTTTTTAATGAAAAACAGGCCTTGCCTAGCTCCTGCATTTACCACAAAATTCCACAATCTAGTTCAGTTCTAGTTCAGATGAAGGTCACACTTCCCACAGTATCCTTTCAGAGGGAGAAAAAGGTTACTTTTGGGGCGCAACCCTAGAAATTAATTCTTATAAGCTGATGTTGATAAAAGCAGTTTAAACTTGCAAGAACAGTTCTATTACACCAAAAAACATTGGAAAACTGATTCCTAGCTAAATTATCGTAAAAAATACAATGAAACATTTGTTACCACAGTTAGTCCATGCTTGCAGCGATGCAATTTAATATAGTTGCCAAGACCTATTGGTAGAATGTATTATTAATCTGAGAAACTAGCAAATGTGAGATGTAACCAAGGTAAAGATTATTTCAGGCTTAAACAAAAAAAAATTAGAAGTGAGGTAACATCTGTAGCCAAAGTACCTATAAGAAGAGATACTGACTTTTCAGTTGCATTAAGCTTGTACTTTAATACTTAAGGACATTATTAGCAGGTACAGCAGCTCTTTGCTTCTTAATTCTTGGTTCTCATCATCAAAGCCTGGTGCCAGCCAAGGCTCATGTCTGTATCAGTTTTCTTGATTCTCTCTCCACTTTAGCTATGATGGGACATAAAGAAGTACCATCACTTCTAACAGTGCTCACTGTCTCCATGGCCATCAGGGGATTGCTCTGAGCTATAGTAGGCCGAATAAATGTCCAAACTGATGCTATTTGTACAAGTGGTGGAATCAACTGTCTGTTGTTCAGAATTTACCTAAGCTAAAGTTATGCTTGATTATTTTGTAACATAAATTGAGTAATCTTCCAAAATACCTAAGGTTTCTACTTAAAAGTCTGATTTCAGTCCAGTACCATTTTGTTTCCTGAAAATAAAAAGAGAGTATTCCTTTTATATTCACTTCTCAACGAACGTGTTGAGACGTACGTATCGCCCAGGTTTCTTCTAGCAAGGATGGTATGAGAAGGCATGGTCCTACCTAACTATCCCAAGGTCCTGGCTGGCCCTCCAGTGGCCACTGCAACCTGCCTTTCTTCCTTTGAAATCAGGACAAGGAAAGGATTCCTTCTGCTCACAAGCCTAAACTCAAATGCCTGCCTCTCATCCAGATTTGATTAATGTAATGCACATGCTGTGCTCTGGACTAAACCTTTTAAATCAGCCTCAAGTTGATGAAAAATTACTTTGATACCTGTGGAGCCTGAGAGTTTTCTGGATGCAGTTCAAGATGCTGGGTTTTACCTATAGGTCCATAAGTGTCCCTGGAACTTTTTTAGTTAACAAAAGGATTTGGTTTTTCTTATCCTCAGTATGAAGAAATAGAGGCCCACAAGCTGGATCAAACTTTGTTTAATGGTGTGAAACACTGTTAACTCCTTTTTTTGTGAGGGTAATTCTTTGTGGGGAATTGGGGGGAAATAGTAGGGAGAAGAGGAATATGATATGCCATTTTGTGATGAATTATTGCTGTTTATTTCTGGTTTGATGCATGCTCTTGGCTTTTTTACATTGTATCTTAAATGTGCAGATGTCCACATCTTTTCTGCTGCAGCTCCATGCGGTGATTTGAAATAAAATTACATACCTACAAACTGGCACACTAATGAAGTTACTTTCCCTCTTTTTCCATTTCAAACTGAGGTGTCTGAAGAGCTCAGGCAGGTTTAAAACTCTGTATAATTTTATATAATTCTATGGGGGGTTATAAATTACAGCAGAGAAGCTGTATCTATAGTCTTGTTCATGTCACAAGTCTAACCTGTCTATGACTTTATAGGATCATGGGTGGGATAGGAAGGAAATCTTTACAGAAATCTCAGCAGCAGTGGAGGATTTAGTGAGTATGTTTAAACTATTTGGGGGATTCTTGTGCCCTAATCAGAGTTTTTCTATGGAAGTCAGTGGTTTTCCTGCTCTAAATATGTTACCATCTGCAGGTTAATTACTGCATGTGAGGATTTGTCTCTTCTGAGCTTTTTTTTTAACTGAGCTGTTGCCTTGTGGTGCATGAGTGGCACTGTTGCTCTACAGGTGGATGGTCTCTCTCGTCAGGAGCAGTTTCACCAGAAGGTGTGTTCCTTGTTTAGTTGCTGATGCAGTCTTTCACGTGAAAGAAAAGCAGAGTGAATTTAGCAATTCTAGTAAAATCCTTTGATAGAAGCTGGTTAGTTAATAACAGAGAGTCATTGTCTTGAGCATCGTGTGGTTGATGAATGGACTTAGTTGCAGTGTATTCCATCTGCTTTTGTGTCTTGTTGAATGATGTGCACAGTGGGTATGGAGCGAGGGGAAAGGAGAACAAAATACTGGTGCTCCAATATATCTTTCTCCCTCACTTTTCCCAAAAAGAAAAGTGAAAGAGCAGAATGCATCTAAAAATCCAAGCACAGGTATCAAGTAAAATTATCTTAAGATGTCTATATAAACAGTATTTGGATTTTCTGAACAGGTTTCAACTTCTGCGCTAAAAATGTACAGTGGCCTTACAGAAAGAAATTAACTTTATTTGTGTTGGTGGTGATATTTCTTCCATGAAAGTTTTTCCATGCACGTCGTCTTCGTGTTGCTCAGAACACTTTTCTAACGTGTATGCACCATAGAGTTTGGACACTTTAGTGTCAATTTATGCCCTGGAACCGAAGGCAACCTTCAGCTAAGGTGAGTGCATAAAATTTTTTTGTTGCATGTTTTTGTCTAAGACTCTGCTGCCAGTCTGAGCACTTCAATCACCAATTCTGACCGAGAGCATGTTTTCATTTTCCAGGCAGATAGTAGCACAGACACTTCATCACTCCTGCGTTCAGGTTTACTTATCTTACCACTGTTAAGAGGGTTCAGGAAGCTTACTTGTCCAATATTTTTCTTGCTGTCTTTGCAGGGTAAGTGACTCTCCATCCACTCTCTCAGCAGTACACTCTGAAGAATCCATCACAGTTGTGGCAACTGTGGGTTATGCCCGGTTGTACTTGCAGAAAATTATAACAGTTGAATATGAAGACTATTTCATATAATTTCTCTTGTCCCTCTCTATAAAGTATTCTTCTTACTCAACTGTTTTCTGTATCTCATGGTTTTTTGTTTGGGGGAGTGGGAGGGGTGTTTTATTTTGGTTTTTTTGTTTCTTTGCTCTTAAAGTCATCCAATCCGAATTTTTCTCCCTCTGAAAGGATACTGTGAGAAATGTGACCTTCATCTAAGCCTTACTTGCTGCTGTACATCTTTTAACAGAAGCACCTGCTGTTGGTCTGGCCTTGCAGTGGATGCCAGATTGTTAGAGGGATATACCCTTTGTAACTATGATTTTTGCAGTACTCATCTAATCTGTATTTAACTGGAATTTAATGTGTCCTGCAGGGGTTGACAGTACTTATCTCATATATTATCATTAGCTTGAGATAGGAACCTTGAGGGAGGAGAAGCTTAATAAGACTTTATTTGCTTCTGATTCTTGCTGTGAAAATGTTAGCCTTTCTTGTGGATGTGACATCCACTGCTTAATGGAGTAGGCACTGGTGTAGTGGCTGGGGAGGTCTCCAAAAGTACTTCAGTCACATTGTCCCATGCCAAGAGGTTCAGTACAGGGAAATGATATAAACCTGAAGAGACAAGTCAGGCAAATCAGCACACCAATCCTCCTTAAAGCGTAGAAGGGCAGCAGAAACCAGAGGGAGAATGAAGGTGCTCCTGTACAGGCAGCTGTTTTTCTCTCACATTCCCTGTCCCAAGCCTTCCTCTTCCTTCCTCTCCCTAATCCTAAACCTTCCTATTTCTTCACAAATTGATTTTGTATTGAGCAAGCATAAATTGTTTGTGTAAGGGTTCATTCGCATGCACATTCACATTAGCTTTGCAAAATTTACTCAAACTAAGTGCTTCTGTGTATTCTGTGATTTTTTAAAGAGAGATTTTGGGCAGGAGACCAAAACTAGTGAACACTTGCTTTTAATGCAGTCTAGTAGCAGATGGTCAGAAACAGCCCATGGACTCACTCACATTTTGAAGTCAAATATGATACTAAGTAGCAGAAGTAAAGATAATGAGGTGAGCAATTTGGTTTATGACAAGCAGGGGAAGAAATTTGTTTTCAATTAGCCTGCCAACATAAGAGACCAAGGTTAAAGTATTTAGGGATATAGCACCATTTGGGTTTTAGTGCTGTTAAAAGTCCCATTTATTTGCCACAAAAAAAAAAAAAAATTAAAGTGAGTGCTTTTAGGCTGGATTTGTAGTTGAGGATCATGGGAAGAGCTGCAGTAAAAAACACTGAGGTCAGATGAGTTACTCTGGGTTTATATGCTGGTACATTATATGGTGGTGTTCCCATTGTCTTCAATGACTGGCAAAGTGAAGGTTTCAGATGCTTTTCACGTATATTGAATATTTACTTCTAGGAAAATGTGATTTTTATTCTAAGAATTATTTCATTTCCCATCACTAAACCATATGCGTGTAACCTAAACTGGTCAAAAATATATGTACTTGAGTTACTGAGCTTTCATATTTTATTGCGTAGTGCATCATGAAAACTGGAAGAAATAAGTTGATTGAATGTTATCCTGGCTTCTATATATGGTGTTCCAGGAACACAATTATCATCAGAAACGACTATTGTTCATTGCTTTTGACTTCACAGTATGTGGAAGGAGACATCAGCCTAAGAACTAGTATGAAAATATGCACAGCACAACCCTCTGCCCTTTCTAAGCCCGTATGCAGCTGCATATTTTTTAAAATCCTCTACAGTTTTCCTGGACCCGTTCATGCACATGTGTCCCTCTGAAACTATTTTTTTTGTTCCTGTTTCCCCTTGTGTGCAGTGATTGTACTGCAGGGTCATTCATCACAGGATGGGGTCTCTGCCCAGCTCACAGGACTGTCCTCCCCCTTGCACATATGGCAGGGGGCCCTGTGTGAGTCCCCTAGGATGGGCCCTATAACCCTCAGGCATGTTTTGACTTGCTTGCTCTTCTTCTCCAGCCCCTGTGTTTGAACTTTGGCATCAACCCACCTGCCCCGGACATTTTTAGGGGTTCTTAAGCAACATTGGGAAGTGTGTGCGGAGGTGCCCATGATGGTTTGATATTTGAATTTAGGCTTTTATTAATACATTACTCTTATTAAAGGATATCTTATAGACTTTATACCTACAGTTTTAGAAATTTAATTTTTATCTTTGTATTTGTCTATGTATGCACAGATGGCACTATATACAAACTTATTTAGCAGAACAAGATTTTAATATATTTATCAATGTGTAATTTTTTGTACTTACAAACATTTCCTTGTTCTAAAAGAGAATGGTCAGTGTATTTTGAGTTTGCATGGGTACGGTTTTAAAAAATGGCAACCGGACAATTGCAGAACAGCATGAAAATACACGATGTGGAGGTGTGGGGCTCTACCTGGAATTTAGGGCTGGGGCACCACTCACCACCTGGCTGGGCTGGCAACTGTCCCAGTGTGGTTGTGTCAGGCAAGCTGTGCTTTTTCCACCATTCACTCCACAGTGAAATGCCAAGCCTGAGGATGCACAGGACACACATGATGTTAAGCTTACATGGTGCCCCTTTCATCCCAAACTGTTGTGTTTTCCTCTTGAACTAACTAAATAATAATAAAAGATTCTGGATATTCTGAGTAGCACTAAATGGAGGTCTCCTAAACGGAGTACATCTGCATACTATAGCTCTTAACCTTTTAACACAAGTTTCACTTTGCTCAGTGCGTACTATTCTGTCACGCAAAAATGCCACTGAACTGGTGCAGAAATCCTACAGGATGAGATCTTGCTACAATGACCAGTTGCTTAATATCTTGGAAGGCAAAAGTCACAAAAAATAAATTTTACCCATATGTTTAGGGTAGAGTATTTGAAGTTTTCATTTATCATACTACTGTTGTGACTCCATCTTTGTTAAAAACATCGGCATATTCTTTTGGGGGTTGGGGCAGAGGGGGAAGTGTGGGAAGGCACCAGCTGACAAGTTACTGCTTTAGCTGGGGTTGGAAATAGCCCAAGTTCACTGAGAACCTAAAGAGATATGGGCAGTTCAAGAATGTGGGATTTTTCACCCATCACTACCCTTTATTGGTACTGTTCCAAGTGCTTACTGTAAACCTCTGGAAGCACTGAAGAGTGATACAGATTTTCTTTTCAGTTCTTGCCACTTGCTCCAAGGCTAATACTGTCACTGGTTCCAGACTCTTTCATGTCCTGGAGACTGTTGCTTCCAGGCTTTAGTAACTCCACATCCATTTCCATATGAAACACTTTGTAGGACTAATGAGTCCAAAAAACTTATTAAAGGTATCTAAAGCCTTTTCCTGCAGTTCAAATGAGTTCATGTGGAAAAAATTAGCACTCCTCGTGCTTGTTAAAGTTAACTTTATCATTCTTTTACTGCAAGATTTTAAACAAATCACCTCCCTGCCACTTCTGTGTCCTAGTAAGTGAGAGTCCAGCTCCTTGATTGTACAAGTGCAAGCGAAATATGTAAGGAGGCAAATAAAACTTTAAAAGGGTTGTAAATGGTACTGTATAGCTTGGTTCTCCATTAGTTGGAGTAGTGGTGTGATGGGCTGCTAGGTCAGGCATCTTCTCCATATGGTTTTCGTGAGCTTTCCTCTGCACCCGTGTCTTCTCAGCCGTGTGACTGCAACTGGCTTCCCGGTCTTCAGAGAGATGTTAATAACACACATAATATCACTGTCACTTAAGTTCCTCCTTCCTTCTCTGCTACTTTTATTATTTTTTGAACTTTCTACTGCTGCCAAATTTAATGAAATGCTCAAAACCTTGACAATACAGTTGAGAGAATGCTTTGTTACCCTTACAGTAGGGCTGTAAATAAGCCAATTGCTGTCACTCTTTTTGTGTCCTACTCTTTTTCAAGGGTACATCTGCCATAACTGTAAAATCAGTGTTTATATTTCTAAGAGAATTTTAATCTATCTTGTAAGTAAAGATGTTTTGTGCCAAGGAGTTGGCTTTTCTGATAACTGTATGAATGACTATGGTTCAGGGAGGAGTCACAGAAACTGTGTCTTCTGAAGTAGAGAAAAATAACTGGAAGTATGGTACTTCGGGCATTTCTTTGGTATTTTATATTTGGAGAAATTTTATTCTCTGAAGAAAAAAAGTATTACCTTGCATGAGGGACATGGTGTTCTTATGAGAGGAAAGCCATACTAGATTTTGAAAGTATATGTGATGTTTACTTCAGTGAACGTTACAGTAGGCAAATAAGGGATTTAAAAATCTTTTCCTAATAATATATCCCCTGGACTAAATCTTCTGCATTAAGTTAAATGCTTTCTTCAACAGCATTTTATCTGCGTAGTGCTAAGTTTTGCAAAAATAAAATATGGAAACATGAGTTGTGCTTGGTCATGAAACAATGAGTTATGCTTGGTCTTGTCATAATTTAGTCATGAAAGATCTTGTCTTACATATACGCCTCCTAACGTTTAGATTTTTTCCATCATATATCCTCTCAGTCCCATCTTAAAGAACTTAGATTTTTTATATAGTCTATAAAAATATATATTTCAATAATTACACTTAGGATTTTGCAATCCATTGAAGTAGCAACTCTTTTCACACATGAAGAAGGTGCTGAGTGGAAGTGGCCCATTTATGCTTCCAGACAAGCCCTGTGTGGTTTCTTTCTGAGGAACTGGGTGAATCTGTGAAGCTTTCAGTCCAGTCTAATAAGCTACTTTTGACTGCAGGAGTTACACTTGCTTGCTGCCTGTTTTATTGTGTAGACTTACTAATAACTACCTCTGCCTGATGCAGCTCGCTAGGATGCAAGGTAAACCTAGTTTTCTGCCTTCTTTTTTTTAACTAAGAAGGGATTCATTTGTAATCCCATGTGTGTTTTCAACATCAGTTGAATAATGAGACTGAGGGAAAGTAAGGAGGGGGACAGTATTTTATCCTGGGTATTTTTACATATCTGAAGCACAAGGTGCCCATGTTGGGAGATGCGTATGAGACAAAATTCCTTCAGTGATAATTGGGACTATCCCCCAAAATAAGAAAATCTCTAGGCTTAGTGATATCTGCCAGCTAATTTAATGTTATTTTTGTTTACAATGCTTTTTCTATACACTGTTTAGAAACTATACTCTTCAAGTCCTAGAAACTAAACATTGTTTAGAGATCTGGTTTTTATGTACTTAATGTTTTGAGATCTCATTTACAACAGATGATTGAAAAAAAAAAGATGGTGATAGTTCTGAAAACAGTTTCTAAAAACTCAAAAATAAGCTGGAAAGTCCATATATCTTTTAAAATAATAATTAAATAATAGTATATTGCTATTTAAGGAACACCAGACAGCACTACTGTCTAACAGGGACAAAGTCACTAAATGGATACTAATAAATGACTGTCTTCAAATGATAAAGTCAATCAGTATACAGTCAATCTTCTAGATCAGAGGAAATCTACCTTTCAAGTGTGTTTTGTCACTTGTGCATGTGAAAAAAATTTGTACTAGTATGCATTCACTTATGAGGGTGCAATCAGCAGCATTTACAATGCTGAGGCTTGAAGTTGATCTTCTGTCAGAGTCTCCACACTATTTTATGATAGTGCAGCCCTTTTTAGTTTCAAAATTCTGCTCTTAGGTCTTTTTTCCACATAAGCTTTTTGCTCCTGAGAGAACATATAGGAAACTATAGGTCCCCTGTGAGTTGAATTCTGATGCTGTGATGGGATTAGATTAACTTTGCACAATTCTGATTCTCATTATGAGCCCTGTCAGAAAGCTGGATTCATGTTGTGCCGTTTTCTATCCTCATTACCACTTTTGTCACAAAAATGAAATTTTTCATCTGTCATACAGGCTGGAAAAGACAGCAGCCTGCACCAGTAGTGTGATATCCTTTCTAGTGCTTTGCGGTTTGACAGGCTGTGCCTTTCTGCTTTCTTCTTTTTAATGGTTTCTCAACCTGTGTGAAAGAGAGGAGGGACGGATATCCATCTCAAGGTACAATATACGATTAATAGTGTTGTCTGTATTCAGAGGACTGCAACTTTCCAAACTGAGCTGGTTGCAAAAAGAATGGCAAATATTAGGAACATTGCTACTGCTAACTGGGCCCCGTTTTCATTTTTGTGTGGTCTAAGAATTGAAATGATTCTAAAAATATTAAAGAATCTAATTCATACCTGTGTTTCCACAAATTCTTGATAGCTTTGGTGTGCTAGTTCACATGTCCCAAATGATGAAGTTCCTCTGTGAAACAGATATGACCGACTGCCAGTGTTTTACAATATTTAACCTAAAATTTCCTACTTCTAATTTATTTTCATGAACATAGTTAAGTGCCCTGCAAATTACCCTGCTTTATAAAATTCCTATCCTTCTTTACTGTTTACAGCCGTAGACCAAAGAAATATAGCTGTCTTTTCATTATTCCTCACGTGCTCTGTAATGAAAACTACAACAAAGGGGTTTTGGGTGGATATTCTTCATTTTTATATCTCACATTTGTAATACCTCCTGACCTTCTCTATCTAGGAGAGAAAATAATTTATGGTTCTGTGTCTATATCCTCCCTGTGATGATATCCTGATCAAACTACCTGCGTGATGAGAGAGTGTGACAGTACTGCTCCTGTAAGGACTAGCAGAGAGATGCTGGGATGCTGCATACTGAAGTTAATAAATCTTTGCCTGAGCGAGAGCTGCTGAAGTGCAGATGCCCAAAGGCCTCAGTTGTTAATAAATAAAGGCCTCATAAGTGTTAATACACAGCAGTGTTTTGTGACAATTGGGCAGGAACTACAACCTGTGCCTCTCAGAGGTGGTATCTTTGGGAGAAGTTCCTTGTGATACACCCTTACAAATAATATTATCTGACCATTTCTTGCCCATCCTTCCCTTCTGAAATGTATTGACTGACTGAATGTTACAAAAATGCTCATCCCATCTGCAGTACCTTGTAAGAATGAAACACATCATACAGGGCATTATGCAAAGGACATCAGGCTTTATAAGTTTTGTATTTGACAAACTGATTTGTGTAACTAACCTTTCGTCAGCACAGTGGGCTCTTGGAAATAAACCCAGTTTTTTTGCATTTAAATGTAACAGGTGTACCTGCTTATGGAATAAATATGTCTAAGAGCAATTCTACAGCAAACATGAAAATATGGAAAAAAACCTCCATTGTGCTAAATCCTTTCCTGTAAGGTCCTTTACAGAAACACAGGGGTTATAAAACATGTCTGTCACAGCTCGTAAGTGTTACAGAAGTGCACCTTTACACGAAGACATCTGGAACATAAAGTTCAACTAAATCACTGAAGATTCCATCTCAAATGCAATCTATTTCAATGTGACCTTACATGAGTGAGCACTTGAACTTTGCCTGCTGGCAAGCAGCGTCTGACTCCAGCTATCTCTTATCCTTTCACAGAGCTGTGTAGCTTGCCCACAGTATTGTTTGGGGTTTGTTTTGTTTTGGTTTTTTCCTCTACTTTTGTTTTGTTTTGTCGTAATGGAATGCAGCTTCTTTTCCCGGCTGCCCTGAAGGCTTGAAGCATCACTTGGTATGTCGTTGGCCTTCCTTTTCCCACACAGGAAAATCTAGATAATTCAGATTTTTTTCAATAGTTTTCTTAATTCAGTAAATTGTATTACAGTAAATGCAGGAATATAATACCAACAACAAGAACAGAAGTTAATAGAGAAATCTCACTCCAGCATTAAAAGCAATTAACCTAATGTCACCTATGCTCAAAGGAAGCAAGCCAGACTGCTACTCTTACAATATACATTATTTACTCTTTACTGTGTCCTATTTAAATCATGAAGTTGAGACAGGAATGTGCTTAAAACAAGTAATTATTCTGATATATTTCACTATAATGTGTAACATCTCCTGAAAGCCCTTATGCTTTGTTTACTTCAGAGATGCTATGTATAAAACAGGCAGTAAAAGCTGAGTCTATGAAGAGAATGAGGTTATACTAGGAATGACTTTTGGTCCATTTTCCTTGTAGCTATTCTTGAACTATTAACCTTTTATTTTGTTTGATTGTTCAGTAAATGAAAAGGTCTTACAACGGATCCTAGTCTATCCTGTGGAGTAGCTAAAATGACAAATAAATTTTAAATGTGCACTTAAAATTAGAGAATATATAGCAGGTTGGGTGGGAAAGCAGAGAAAGGAGTGGTTAGTAATAGCTTGTCCAAGTGCCTCAGGGTGCCTGCAGAAAGAAATTTATTTATTTTTTACTATCTCTTCCCCTGCAACAAAATAAAAGCTAATTCAAGTGTACAGTCTTCATTTGCATCCGACATGCGATCTGTTGTATCTCAGACATGTCAGGACTTGAATATTATTTCTGTTCCTTTTTCTTAGCTCCTTGTCAGTCTGTAAAGTGCCCCTGGCATACTGGCAGGCACTGACAGCCTTGTTACCCTGATAATTTCCCCTTTGGAAAAGCTGCATCTACTTGAAACAGTAACAGAAACACCATACTAAACAGAAGGGTAAAATCAAGCCAACACAGCAGAAATTGTTTAAGTGGCAAAATAAGAGGGAGTTTTTTCTTCTGGGGAAGGCAAGTAGATATATTTTAATTTTGTTTAGAGCTTATAGGGAAGATGTGTATTACTAAGAACTTGTTTATTGATCCATTGATCTTCAGTTCAAGTACCTATTGTGTGTTACTAGACTCCAATTTTTGGCTTTGTTTTTTCAGTTTCCTAAGACTGTTTCTCTCCTTTACCCTATGGCAGATTTCATGATGGAGAGAACCCTTAGGTAAGAAAATAATTGATCTTTATAGGATCCTATTTTCTGACAGGGGGAGGCTGGAATGTGGAGTATACAATTTTCCTCTTTTTTCTTTTCCTTTTCCTTTTCCTTTTCCAGTTTGTGTTTTGCTATGAGACTGTTATGAGTAAGTGGTGCAGACTCAGATTTCTGTAGGTTACAAAACAAAATACAAAAAATGCGCAGCCAAACAGAAATCAAATCTAATATCTAATCAGCTCTCAAATAGTGTGTGACTGTAGAAATATCAACACTGTGCTGCTAGTCAGGCATGTTCTTGTAGTCAACTCCTACACTTCAGAGTCATAACACCATGAAACTTCCTGCTTTTAAAACCATGCATGAAAGTCTGTGGCTTGTTTTCGGAATGTTTATGAATGCAGCTGTATAATCAAATATGTTCCCAGTATGTGGAAGTGTTACTGAATTGAAAATCAGTTTTAGAAGTCAATAATGTAGGTAAATGTCTATGCAGATTGAAAGGTTTTTTTAAGCTGTTATATTTGACCCCAGAAATGACGTTATTGCAAGAAAAAAAAAAAAATCAATGAACTTTCACATTATGCAGGGTTAAAGTATGAACTGATTTTTCTTACTTCTTTCCAGTGATGAGTCATTATTTAAGTGTTACTATTTGTAAATTTTGTGTGTATATTAAACCATTGCTAAGTGCCCACATTAATGTGGGTTTCGGGTTGTTTTTGTTGGGGTTTTTTTTTGTTTTTTTTTTAACTTGACTGCAATTTTGTTACTGCTTTAAGAGATGGGTTTTGTCTGCTGTACTTCTTAATTCTCAAAGGCAGTAACATTGTCTAATTCAAACTTCATGGAAAAAGTTAGAGCAGAGTGAGGCCCTCTGAGTCTATACCTTCAGACTTTCTAAGATTATCCTGCATGCTATTTCACAGGTAAAAGGAGCACATGGTTACTTACAGTCAGGGAATACATAATTCTCTTCTATTTTCTATATATTATAAACTAGTAAAATATATTCTAGTTTGTAAAATATGCTTTAGCTGTGCAAGGCTCAAGATGGTGATGACAAAAGCCTCTAGTGGAACATTCATCGTCACAATTTGTGACAGTTGTTTTGGATGCTACTGCCTGAGGCTCTTCAGTGATTGATATGATGTGGGTTCCATCTTGATTAACTATTTGCCATCAGAGACTTCCGTCAATAAACCAAGGTGTGTCCATGTAAGTGTCTTTCTATATCTGCAGAATGAGCTTTCTAACAACCTTGTTTAGATTTTGCAGCATCTCTTCTTTGTTTTCCATTCCTAATGAAGGACAGTTGGAAAAGTGTGTGATTTAGGTGAACAAGGAGTCAGAAAGAAATGTTTTTATAATTCCCATCCATTTAAAACACAAACGATTTGTGCTGGTTTCTTAGGAAAGTCACTGTTTTGGGGAGCAGGCTGCAATTGCTCCTTTTGATTTCACTCCATGTTCCCCAAGATGTGGGCTATTTGTTTTCCCCTTTGAAATCCTGATAGAAGAACAAAATTGGCAAGTGTTTTGTTCTTTGATTTTTGACCTTTGAATGTGAGCACGTGATCCTGTGTTATCAGTGTGAAGAGGAAAAAAGCAGCAGTGTGAAGACAATGAACTGCATTTAACCACTTTTTAAAACTATGTTAAATCTTTTCAAAATTCTGATTCTTTCAGAGTAAAGATGATCTTTGGTTGGTGTAACATGATGGTAGTTTAGATACTGCTAGAGAGCAATTGATGAAATCCATCATGTGGAAAAAGAATTTCATAGTGTAATACCTCTGCTTGTCAGAGTATATGAGCCAAGAGGTAATAATCACAGCTAAGAAATAGCCCCCATCCTTAGAGACGATGGTTTTGGGGTTCTTTTAATAGTAAAGAATAAATTTTTGCTTTTAACAGAGAAATGCAGTAGTTGGAAGAATTATCTGCTGCCTCCTGGTCAACTGAGCATGCCAGTTTTGAATTAGATAAGTAGTGATGGTTGAGACAGCTGTTTTTTGTTTGGTTGGGTTTTTTTTAAATTAGAAGTCATTTTTCAAAGTTGGTAGTAGGAGCCCCGTAGTGTTTACAGAAACGTGCTGTGTATTACAGAGGATATGACTTCAGGTCAATTTTCCTTAATTAAGTAATTATGTCATTTATGTTGGAAGGGATCTTAAAAATCATCTAGTTACAACCACCCTGCTGTGGGCAATGACCCCTTCCACTGGACCAGGTTGCTCAGAGCCCCATCCAGCCTGGCTTTAACAATTCCAGGGATGGGACATCCACAACCTCTCTGGACAACCTGCTCCAGTGTCTCACCAGCTCACAATAAAGAATTTTTTCCTAATATCTAATCTGAACTTACTCTCGTTTTAAAGCCATCACCCCATATCCTATAACCACATGCCTATAAAAAAATTGGGCAATTAAAATTGCTTCTAATTAGAAGAAGATGATAGTATTTTGTTATTTTTTTTGAGAAAATGTCAAAATCCTTTTTCTGACATGTGTGTGAGTTTGGTCTTTATGAACAGTGGCCAAACCACAATGTCTTTCGCTAAGTTAGCAAAGAAGTTGGAAATTTTGGCTCAATAAACATAAGTCATCACCAATCCTAGTTCTTTCTCAGAGAAAAAGCACAGCCAGGAATATCTAATATTGTAAAATGTCAGTTTTAAATAAAAACATTCAATTATGCAAGGCAATAAAGTAGCTTTTATGAATCTAGAACTTTGAAACTAATTGTGATAACCTCATTATTTTTACTTTCTTGATACATGTGACTTGTACACTTGTATAAGAGTTTGCATGCAAATGCTAGAAATTAGCTTGAATTAAGAAAATACAACACTGCTGTTTTATGGTGCGGGAGAAGGATTCCTTGTCAGGAATGGGTTGGTCATGTGGTAAGTGCAGGATGCTTCCTGCTGCTGTATGTTCTTACCATCAATATTCATCCACGTTGCAATTTCCATTTCAATTCCAAACCTCAAAATTGCTGTGCTTTTGTGTAATACACTGCTGGCACTAAATCATCCTACCTGCTGATGTTTAGTGACCTGAATGAAATTATTTCTATGTAATTGACTGACATGCTTTGTGTGTAGAAATAAGTCTGCTCAGCAAAGGCTAAATTATGTTTTTAAGCCATAAAAAAAAGGACTTGTCTACTTTAGATTTTGAAAAACAGAGCAGGCCCATCGATTTCATCCACAAGAGGTAAAATATATCAAAAAATACACAACCTTAAAAGCTATTGCTCTAGAATTGCACTCTACTGTTAGTCTCTGTTTTCATATTAGAAACCATATCTTTTCCTCTTGTGATAGGCTTCTCTGATCAACACTGTGCTGCTCTTAACTGGGTGTACAGCCTCAGTTCTCTCTTGGAAGTAGGTTAGGTATGGTTGCCAAAAGGAAACGCAGCATACAGCAACAGGAACATGCAAAGTGGGCGGGTATGTGTTGTGTGGTGAGTGTGTTAAAAGTTCATACTGCACAAAAGGTTTACTGTTTAGAGGTGCAGCAGTACAGTATTTTAATCTTGTTTGGAAATTTTTGTTAGGTTAGATTTAAATGTGCTATGTGCTGTGTGTCTTCCTACTTTGCACCTGTACTCTCAGTGTCAGTGAAATCTGTTCTAGTTATCCCATAACACTTCGCCTTCATGAAAAAAAAATCAGTTGACTGTGTTTTCTCAGCTTTAGGAGGGGACATGTATGATCTGGCGTGAGGGAAAAACACCAGAGTAAGGGGAGATGGTGAAGTTATGTCATGATTTTTATCGACTTAACTGGGAGCTAGCTAATAGTTCTGTCTAAAATCTGCCCTTTGATAATTGTGCAAGCTCCTGCAGAAAATCCCAAAGTCAGTGCCTACTTGCTTTGCATCCTTGGATTTTCATTATCTTTGAGGAGCAGCTATAAATTGTTCTCAGACCTGGATGTCCCTGTCTGGGCTCACTGCCCATGAGGTTAAACATTAACTCTCCTGACCTGACCCCTTCATCTTTGTTGTACACCACTTAATTTCAGCAGGAAAACTTAAACAATTTGTGCTGCTTGACACAGGTCAAAGACAAAATTATGACCTCTGCATTAACTCCCTTTCCTGACAAGAGAAATACCAATCAGGTCTCCAGACCTTTGGCTCAATAAGTCCTCTGGATGAAGTAATGACTTGTGTGATTTCCTTTGTCTTCACTTTCCTTGCACTCTCTGGGTTGTTTTTATATTGCTGTAAGGTTTTGATTTGGGAAATGTGGGGGATTTGGACAAACCCAGGTGTCAAAACTGTGTTCCTAGTTGAAGGTTCAGACTTTTCCTGCCTAGGTTGAGAAAATATAGCCTTAAAGGCACTAAGTTTCTTTCTACCCTCCACTAGCTTTGAGGATGGCCTTCAGACTTAAGAAAAATCTTAACAAAGGAATGCTGTGAAAAATGAATATCAAAACTACCACGTATATGTGTTTTAAAAACTTACGCGATACATTATGATACCTCTTTATGGTTATAAACCTTTCCATTAAAACTGTAAAGATAATTTGTCCTGAGAGCACCTCAGAATACCAATGGTCACTTCATGATCCCAACCCATATTATTTTAAAGAAATATAAGCTGGTAAGTGCATGTGATGTTGAGTGGTTCAGCTGGCAAAAACTTGGTAATCATCTGACTGAGGTGTGATAAGACAAGCACAAGCATTTTGAAGTAAGCCTTTATGTTGCATGAGCCTTGGCTGAGGGAAGTGACACGTATTTCATCCCCTGAAGGACGGCTCCAAAGGGAGAAATTGGGCAGGAGCTCAAAGGCCCTGAGGAGCCTTTTGGGCCTCAGGTTTACAACTTCTGTTCACTAAACGTGAATCTTCTGGAAAATGCCACACATTTTGGACCTGATGTCAGCAATGTCCCATGGAGATAGCACACCTAACCAGTGAGTTGAAAGAAAGGGCAGTTCTGTAGCCATCTGGGTGATGTGGAGCATGTGCCACATGGACAGCACTTGTGGAGCAGAGAGGGCAGGAGACACAGCCTCACACTCTATGCCATAAACCTTCCACTTCCCTTTTGTGTTTCCCTCCACTGTCCTTGGTAGTGTTCGGTTTGATTGAAGAAGCCCTCTTCTCTGTAGCCAGAAATGGAAATACCTTATGCTAAAAGAAAGCCAGAAGAGCCATTGGATCTGCTCTGCTCCCCAGAGCTCTGCAGTCAAGTGAGACATACTGCCTGCTGCAAAGAAAATGGTCAGTGTTCTGGTTTATTGATGCATAGAGATGGTGGCTAAAATGTTGACATGCATTTTAAAGCAAGCTGATGATCTGAAAGCCTTCTGAAAGATACATTATGTTAGATATTAATAAACCCACAATGTAAGTCAATCTGTTCTCTAAATGTTCCTTTTAATCCTCAATGCCATCTTTCTTCTAAATAGTACTTACAGGTGTTTCCAGGCTTTGACTGTTACTAGGTTCTTGGGAAGTAATCTCAATTGCTTTTGCATGCAGTTTGTACCCATTAAAATTGTCCCCTTACCTTTAAATATGTACCTTGAATTGTAGTATATTTCTTAAAACATAAGCAGAACTGTTTTGTGTTTCCTGTTAGGTTTTTGTTTATGATTTTAACATCACAAGTGCCCAAAAATCCAAACACAACCCCATAATTCAGTCAGAAAAGAATCTCCTGGCAAGGTGATATGTCTGACTATGTTTAGCTGAGATGAATCTGACTTAGAATAATTTTTCTTCTCTTTTTCCCCCCCTCCCTAAGAACAGGAGGTGTGCTGTGCCTGGGCCTTCAACTAACTAAAGCTTTGCAGACCATGGAAACCAAGGATGCTGGGTCAGTAGGCTTCTCTTTAAATATCTTATTATAGTTTTACTACTACTAAATATTAAGGGAGTTGTTTGGTTTATAGGTTGGTGATTGTACAGTCCCTAATTATCTATACATTCCCATCTGCCTCCTTTTGAATGGAACTAGAAGTCTACATTTGTACTGTTTCTCCAGTTACCTATTTTGTCTCTCATGTGTGTCTCATATTTGTCTCTCTTCTGTGACCTTTTCAGGTGATGAATTTTTGACTGCTTTGCATGCGTAAAAGTGGTTTACATTCTTCAGGCTTTACATGAAGTTGCCTTACTATTAATACATTTTGTTTTCTACAGCATTTCTGCTGCTGTGCGATCATTGGCACTTTTTCTTTTCCTCCATTGAGAGACTATGCAAAAGAAAAACGTATAAATTTCCCTCATGCCATATTTCTTTGCCAGCTCTTACATAAATTGTTTTATGCTGTGATTTTCCTAGTTTTATTAATGTTTATTGATTTAAACCTATCATTTCTGTATCTCTTGCTTTTTTTTGATTGCTTTACTGCTACTTCACTGTGATTAAAGCTAAAAGTACCACCCTTGTAATGCTGAGTGAAATAAGCTTGTCTTCACAATTCTCTATTCCTGTCAAGTGGAAGCACACACACCACTAAGAAATTCGCATGTCTCAGGGAAAGCAGGACATGTTCCTTCTTTACTGAATGTAGGTTTCTAGAAAAATTTAGATTTACAATGTGTTTTTTATTACTCAGATGAAGCCTTCATTTCTGTGAATGTGCCCAGGTCCAGTGGCCTCTTCTATACCGGTGTTAACAATTACAATTGATGTGCAGAACATCAGAATGCTTAAATTGCTTTCATGTTTTTTCCCCCCTTATTTTTAAGTTCCTTCTCTTTCTGCCTATCCCTCAAAGGAAAAGGATTATTCTACTCTGGTAGGTCCTTTGCTGTCTTTTTGCAATTTATATCACCTAGACAGAGCAGTGGACCATCCTGAAGCATGGCCAGTTAGGACATGGCAAAGCCCAGCTTGCAATAGCTACATGCCCAATAGAATAAGTAGTTCAAAGTAATTTTTTTCTTGCTCCCAGGTATGTTATGGTCTCTTGTACGTCTAACCAAGTTATAAACATGATAGATTTTGTATGTTTTTCATGTGCATCCAGTTTGTGGATGGACTTTATCGTTTAGTTTCCTGCTGAGAGATGCCTACAGATGCCAGGGAGACATGCCAGATGTACAGCTTTCCCTTATCAGAAACCTGTTGTATTTTTTCTCATTTTGGATCTTTTGCTTGTCTGGTACAAAAGCTGAGTCATAGAGACCCACTTTTGCAGTTAGTTTCTAGTCACATACCTGTAAAAATGCAAATGCTTGCTTTTACCCATAAGTTGTTCTGTTACCTTGGTTCATCAACTTCCACATATAAGGTACTGGCAAGAAATGCACTGTAGATTTTTCTTTTTCTGACCTATTTTAGTTTACTGTATAACTTGGACACTATTGAAAAATACACAGAAAAATTACTCTCCTAAGAAAAAATGTCTTGGAATTGAGCTTACATGTAGAGGGTATAGCAGAACAGTGGAGAACCTGAAAATAATTCTTGGGACAAACATTAAAGAGAAGTGAATAATTTTTTTGAATGATCTTGAGGAAAGAATTTTATGCAAAAGAACTAAATCAAACAAGGTCCCTTTATCCCTCTTTGTAAATGGTTTTGTATGGTGACAAGATCCTTTCCTTGTTCAAGATGGCCTCATTGTTCTCAAATGGAAGTGAATGAGAGGACGGAGAAAAAAACTGATTACAGGCAAAAAGATTTCCAAAATGCCAGACAATGAGGATCACTTCAAGGCAATAATGAATTAAAATACTTTTCTGTCTCCTAACATTCTGCAGATTAATCTGTACCTTCATTCAGTGGAAAATAAATAATCCTCATAAAATGAAATACTGTGTGGTAAGAGTCATACAAAAATATGATTTATAGGAAATAACAAGCTTCTAAGTTATTGCTTAACTTCTTTTCTTCCCCAAAAGCTGGGATTAAAAAGTAGGTCAACAAGCCCATTTAAATAGCTTATTCCACAGTGTGGTTTAAATTAGTGCTAGTGACAAGTGTATGAAGTGCTGTGCATTTTATTTTTATGGCATATTGGTTAAATTTAGAATTGTTCAAAGTGGCTGTTATACACAAGCCTCTAGGCAAATCCTCAGATCTTTCAGTCAGTGGGCTTTGTTCTTGCTTTTAAACACATATAACATGTTGGCATTGTGTTTGTAAACCACATGTTTTATCTGAACGTGCAATTAGAGTAATGAGCATTAATGTTAGTCCAGCGGTAGAGTCTCCTGCACTAAGGAGCTACAATTTCAGCTCGAAGGGTAACTCATTTATATTCTCTGGGCACGTGATTCCTGTTCCTAGTTTTGTTCACAAGTCCTTCCAGAAGAGTGATTTTAATCTAGAGACAAGCTGAAACCGTTGAGTCTCACCGAACAGAACTGCCCTTGTAATGTTATTTAGTATTGATAGGTCAGGCAGCTTCCATCAGACAGATGGCTCGAGATGAAAGAGTGATTGTAGGCAAGGAAATGGCTTTTGCAGCAGCTCTGTTCTTGTTTCAAAAGCCATTCTTCGGCTTGCAGTCTCCCTCTTTGCTGCTTTAGAGCTGCCAGAAACAATTCTGGCCCTGCATCTCAGACGTACCTAGTGCCAAGGTGAGGAGAGAGGTTTCCAGCCCAGCTAGAATTTTTTCTCTTCCTCCTGCCTTTGCTGCTTTGCAGCATAGGGTTCTCATCTGCACCCTGACTGGGAAGATACCAGCAGAGACGAGTGAATAATGAGGAAATCTACTCACTAGTGTTTTGACAATTGCTAAATAGAGTTTTGCTTAGATCATGTTTGTACTTACTTTATCAGCTATGGAGCTTTTTCTGAAAAGCTGTGGGAGTGAAGTGTTTGCTCAAAAGAATACTTGCAGGGAACTATTTCTGGACTGTATTCATGATTAATTTAATCAAAAACCAGTTTTTCTCACTGTAAAAGTAGCTGATTAATGATTACGTCATAAGTGAGGAAACAGAAACAGGGAAAAAATCAGTGTGTTAAATTCGAGCTTGTTCTCTTTCAGAGCTCTACATAATTCAGCTGCAGCAGCATGTCTTCAGTAGCTTTTTTTTGCATCCTTCTCTCCCAGTAATGATACCCTTGTCAGTCTCCTGCCCTGCTCTTGTATGCCATTCTATTTTATGTAGGTTCTCATTCTGCTTTCATTGGGAAGTATATGAGCACCTTGCAAGTTTAGGGTACGTGAGGTGACTAGCATCCCTTGTCTTTGCCTCATCCCTTCCCTGTGTGAAGCACTAGACACTTAGTGGGAGTGCTTTGTTTTGGTAAGATTGTTATCTGCTTATGGGAAGCAAGATGGACAGAAAAAGAGTGATTTGCATTTGGAGCAAGAATTGATGCCATATTTTATAGTCCTTTGCCCCTGTGGGAATTTATTTCATAGCCTTGTCTGGCTGCTGGCAAAGCCCTGTGTTTTAAGCCTGTTACAGCTGAGTGTTACATTTTTGTACTTGCATGCTCCAACAAAACTTCTTTGTCAGGTCTGCATCCTCACTTTACTCCTGTTTGTCCCAGGATTGTCTCCTAATTGCAATGGACAACTGAAGCTCCTGAGAAACCAAGGTACCAAAAGAGTTGCTGATGCAATTAGGTGCTTTTCTGCCCTTGCTGGTTTTTTTTTTCTTTTATAATTTGGCAGTTGTTGGAGAGGCTTTTTATTTGTGCTCTGAAAGCTGATACACTGACTGAGATAAGGGAATAATAAGGAAAATTACTGCATATTTTCAAAGTAATTTATCAAGCATTGTTAACTATTTCATACTGAGCACTCTCTGGGCAAGGCAAAATACTTAAGCCACAATAAAGTTTGCTTGGCAATGACTAAAGTCATTGGTAAGCTTTAGCTAATGCTCCACCTCCATTTGGGAAAGCACTTAAGGTACATATTTATGTTCCCTTGACTGCAGTGAATTGAAGAAAATGATTAAGCACGCTTCCAATCAGGATGGATTTCCTGTATTGGACTTGTGTGGCAAACATATCTTAATAGGAACCATCACATAATAATTCTCTTTGCTCCTTACATGAATAGTGAGAGGAGCTATGTACAACACAGTAGGGTTATTTCATGTCACAGCTAGTTACTAATATAGAAAGTGATTTGAACATATATTTTGTGGAGTGAACTGATCTGACAAAGCCTCACAAATTTCTGTGAGAAACTTAAAGAAGTACTTCTCTAAGGTCTGTTCATAAGTTATGATGCCATATTCAAATTCAAAGAACCCTTTAAGAAGCAGTTAAATTTGGAGAGCTTGAGAGGCTTAAGAGCAGAAGGAATAAGCCTTTATTTAAAACAGTATCAATTCTTATTAAATTTGAGGAATCTGAAGGATATTTCAGGAATACCTCCTGTTTAGCATTGCAAGAGGAACTCTAAAGATGCTCTGAGAAGTTACTGCTACAACAATATTGACAAATCACTCTGTCTCAGCACTAACAGACTACTTATTCATGAGCTGAAGATGAATATCCTGTTTTCCTGTGCAAGGAAGCAGCAAGCAGACAGGTAAGAAAGCCCAGAAATAATAGATTCCACAATACAGAGTAAAGGTTGACAACAAACTCATACCTTCCCAGCACAGCAATGGCCACATTGTCCTGACTGAAATTGTGAAACTCCACCAGGAAACTGAGTCAAAATTTTAATATATTGTTGTAAGTGAAAATTCAAAAGTGATTGTACCTTGTGGTAGTGGTAAAACCTGCATAAAGTAAATTTGCTTAAAACATGGCCCTATAGAGGGGTTGTAGTTAAAACTGAGATTTTGGACAAATAATAAGACTTGATTGGAGTGTAATAAGCTTATTAATGGATTTCTGTCTCTCCCATAAATTCAGATACGCTTTTGTTTATCTGGTGTCGTAGGACTGACATATCACCAGATACCACTCATATACACCACAAATATTTGCCATTTAAAATCTATTAGGCTTTCTGTAATAAATGAAGACATGTTCCACAGGTTAGAGAGATTTCATTTCCTATCTCCAAGGTTTATTTATCTAAGACACGCCCTAAAACATGATTCAATTTGAAGAATTAAAAACCTTGGGGCTGATATTAACCTCATTGTGACAGGCCCCATTTGTAAGTAAAGGTTTCCTTGGGAAGAAAGGTCTAAATTAGGTAGCTGTTATTTTTTAGAAGCTGGTTGGTATTTTTTATAAGTACCACAACAATCATATTTAATCACTGTTTAACTGATAATTTTGCTTCCTTTTAATTGTGTCATTTTCTGAGTTGTACTGCCAAATTCCATGATGATCCCATCTGAGAGGTTTTTTTGAGAGACAATCATTAACACTTGTCCAGCTGTGTCTCATTTCTCTAGGCACTTTTTGGTAATCTGGACACAATTCCTTGATGCTTAATTATGTGAATATAATTCTGGTCCTAATAGCTCATCTAAAACACTAAAGTAAGTAATCCTCAGTGTAAATCCTTAGGAAACTGTTTCTCTGTGAACAGACCAAGTGAGCAAGGCTCAAGTAATCGAAGTTTATCTGCAATGGTGTTACCATACATGATCCACAGAGCTTTGAAATATTTAGATCTCTAAATTGATCTATTGTTGATCATTTTGCCTCTATTATGTCACAGCTTGCTTTTTGTCTCTCACAGTGCTCCCATGGTAAAAGGAAACAAATACACTCATGCTTTAATAAACAATGGAGTTTTTTGCTTTGCCATCATTATAAGTCTTTCAACAGAAGTGAGGCAAGCTGGGCCAGCCAAACAACTCTTTATCACTACTTCTGGTATGCTGAGATGGCTCTAGGTAAAACACGTTTTGGTTTTGTTTCAGCTGCTCTTGACATATGCTCCTGTCTTAATCTGCAGCCCTGGAAAGAGTCCAAATCTCACAGAGCTTGATTCTGGAGAAAAGGTTGTTGACAGGACAATGAGCTAACTTCTCTGATTTTTTTTTTTTTTTAATTCACTCTTGTTATGCTGTTTTGATAGTGGGTAGATACAGCAAAATGACACTGTGTGGCACCTGGCTTGGAAAGTCAAACAGCTTGGATTTTTCCTCATGAAGCAATTTCAGCTAGATATGCACAGATGAAGTTACTTTAAGATACATCCACGACATACATTCTCATGTTCTGTGACTCTTGAAACAGTACAACTAAAACTTACAGTTTTCATCTGAGCAAATGGGTTCTCTCACAGAACTGACATGATGTGAAATTTTGCACAAGGATTGTCCTTTTGTACTAAAACAGAGGGCTAAAAAGAAGTACCAACAATTTTTGAAGGGGAGCATAGGAATTAATTTCTTGGTGACTCTGTTGAGAATCTAGGTATGATTCTCAATTAATCTCTGATAAATTTGGGTGATGATTCCCAAAGTCTTATTCCTAAATGTATTTTTAAATCCTGGTGGTTTCACCTAGTGTTGGCTAAAACCACCTGTTGTGAGCAGTCATCTATCTTTTTGTGGTGATTTGGCAGCTGTGTTTGGAGGCACTTTTTTGCCATTGTTTCCATCTGTCAGAACTAAGCTCAGTGCAGGTGATGGACTTAATACTCTGGATCCTCTGTAAAATCATGAGTCTTTTTCCTGGTGTAGCTAATGCTTTGTGCCCCTAGAGATACAAGCCTGGGCTTAATCTGACTCATCTCAAATGGCCTTGCTGTCCTAAATGGAGTTGCCCATGTATATGGGTAAGGTTATACCTAAATTCCCTCAAGAAACTGGATTAAGTTTGACCTGAACCACTGACAATATTCTGCAAGCAACAAATTTCTTACTTATCAATTCCCTGACTCATTATGGTTTCCTTTATAGTTATTTATTTATTTAAAATTGCACTTTTTCTTAGATATATCACTGCCATACAAAAAAGTGTTATGAACGAACTTGATAATGAATTCTGGGAGGCCCAACTTCTGGTAAAAACCTGTAAATTAAAAGTATTGTAACATTTAAAAATTCCTTTGTCAGACACAGTCTTTATTTTTAAATTATTTTTTTATTTTCCTACATTACTGTCCATACAAGACTGATGGATGACAGAGAATGAAGTTCCCATTAACTTAAGCTGTTAACCATAAATCTTACAGAGATCTCTAATTAACATGAAAGTTTACTAGTTTGGGCTCATTGTGAGAGCCTGCTCATGGTGCTCTGTATTTCTACCAGTGGAGTCCAGAAGTCCATAAATCTTCATTTCTCTGGGATTTCCAATATGTCCCATTACCATGAAAAAGTGACATCTAATGCAAGAAGTGTAAATACTGTATAGAAGTTCAATAAAGTGTTTCATTCTTCACTGCTGAATTACAGTTTTATGGCACATAAATAAAGCCAAACGAGGAAAACTAAAATATGAGGAATGGTTGTATATCACACATGTTATCTGGAATGAAATTGTTTCTACTGTGGTCACAAATGTCTCACCTTCAATTTGCATTCATGTCTTGTGTTATGCCACTCTAAGGGCAGATGGTTGATGTTGTTATAAATGACCTCAAACAGTAAAATGATATATTCTGGTATCATCCAGCTTTTCATGAGACAGGTATTAGACTGGGTTAGAGACCAAGGGATAAAGTTTATCAGCCTGGTAAAGTTTGAGTAAAACCAGTATTGTTTAGGGGTCAGCTTTATACAGTTAAAAAAATTAAGATTTTTGGACACACAATGCAAATCTTCCCCCCCAGTAAAACAGTATAAATATTCTGAAATTATCTGCTTTGCTCATCATCAGCTCATGATGGGTTTTGTTGCATTGATACATGACTTTTCCTAATTCAATCACTACAATAATCACTTAGCAAAAGATGTGATGACAGAAGTGAAAAGGATTCCATAGATCATCAAATCCAAGCTGCTGTGCTAAGCATATTGGCATATCAATCTATTTATAAATGCACCAGCTCCACCAAAATTGGTTAAGATATCTTCTCCTCTTACCTGCATGGACAGAACATTCTGGATATGCATTTGTCTTATGGAGGGTCCACTCTATGCTTATTTATAGCCTGGTTATATATATATATACATATACTCTCCAGTCTGCACTGCATTTCAACAACTGTTTTCTCCCTCCGGTGTTCTTAACCCAGTGAATTCATATACAGCTGTCCAAAGACTTCTGGCATTTTTTTCTCTTTTTTCTGGATTTTGTGCTTTTTATGTAAGATAACATTCATTCCTCTCATCATCTTAGCCCTTCTTTGACCTAAAATAGTCCTAACGCATCATAAAACATGTAACTTTGTAAGCTTAAATGTGTAAGCTTAATTCTAAATAAGGTCTTACAGAGGTAATACACAGTGCTTTGACTTCTACCATGTGGGATGTCATAGCATTGCATTTGTCTTTTTTATGTCTATATTTATGGTTCATAGTCATTGAAATCTGTGTTACCAGGCATTTCCAGCTACTGAACTCTGGGATAATGTATGATCTATATCCCTTGGTAGTCTTTGGTAGAAAGTTTTGTTATGTGCCAAGACTTTGTCTGATGAGACCTAAAGTTGCCTTTCCTTTCCCAGCTGAAAGGAGAGAAAGCCCTGGTGGATATGCAGGAAGAGATGCAGCACACTTCGGTCATGTTCTTGACTGTCACGGGTCAGGGCTGTAGGCTGCAGAGTCTAGAATGCCTATGCTTATTTTGTGGATTATTTTATCAATTTTATTGAGTTTATCTCACTTTGTGTTTGTAATGTTGCCCTATTATGTCACCAGTACAGTTTTTTATATTCAGAACAGTAAGCAGCTTGATATGATTTAAATAGGTGGTCCCATCTTCATGAATCAGAAGTATGGCTGAAACATTGAGTGAGGTAGCTGTTATTGCTGGCTTGATATGAAATAATTTTAAATCTTCCTCAGTCAATATGTTTTCTTTTTTCCCCTCTTTGTGTTTCTGGGCTCAATTGGAGTAATAGAAGATAGTACAGGTGGCATTTTTTGGAGGTGTCTGTTTACATCTGGTACAAAGATTTTGAATTAAGATTACTTCTTTTGAACAAGCTGACTTCTTCCTTGGAGATTATACTAAGCATTTCCTGCATAACTGTGGAAAGAGCTGCTCCAAATACCCAGTGTGTTAGTGGTCTTGGTTAACAGGAGGCACCATAACTCTAGCAGCTGTCTCTTCACTAAATTTACAGGTTAAATCAAGAGACAGTACATTTGGCTTACACGCAAGATTGAGGTCAAGGCATATGTGCTCTGTTCTCATTCCTGCCACAGATCTGCAGGATAAGTGTGAGTCAGACTCTGCCCTTTAGTTTCTTTGTCTATAAAACTTACACACACATAATCAATTTAACAGTCCCTGACAACTTACAATTTGAGTTCAGCCATGGCCTCTGCCTCAGGGGTTTCAAACCAAGTGACATGTTCAGGTACATGTGGCAATGTTGCAAAAATGTGGTAATTATTATACTAAGCCAGTGAAAGATAAAAGAAATTAAATATATTCTGTATATTCCTTCAAGTTCAGCAGCTGAGAGTCAGTGAAAATGGGTTTTTTAAGGTTATTTGCTGAAAGCCTTATCTTGTGGCAGACACACTGGCTGTACCTGAACTGAAAGACTGTAACCAATTATCTGGGGTTTAGGAATCAGAAGGGTTAGGAGCAGGTCCGTATTCCACTTTTGCTGAGCATCTTATTCCTTTCTTCTTCCAAGAGTTTTTCAGCTTCCCTCCAGGACCAGGAGCACTAATGTGCAGCCTTCTCCTCATTGTTCACTGCCAGGAGGGTAACGAGGCCTGACTTGGAAATGCTGTGTGAGTGGCAAGCAGCTGAGCAGTCTGACTCAGGGTATTGCTGCATACAGCACTGTAAATCTGGCAAACCTAATTACACTCAGAGGGATAATGACAACTCCATATGGGATGGAAAATTGTTTGCATGTAGGTTTTGCTTCTTAACTCTTCTGGTCTTCCTGTAGTTAGTAGGCAGGCAGCAGCCTCCAAAGCTAACAGCAATGCTACTGCCTGTCCAGCTGGCATAGAAGATTTAACTTCACATGAGCCAGCTGGCTACGTCCTTGCCTCTTTTCACCTAAGAGACTGAAATATGTCATCCTTGAGATATGACCAGACTCCTGGAACTCACAGCTCTTTCTGGGAAAGAAACAGAGTTATTAGTACTCTGTATGTGCTTTCCTTCAGAAATATATAAAATATTAAATATAGACATATATGCATTTTTATGCTTTATCTATCTATGTTCATGCACAGATGTTAGAACTAAAATATATACCAAGGAAACTTCAAGCTTACAAATAGATATACAGAAAAAGAACCAGGACATGAAGAAACAAGGTAGTCTGTTTTCATTTTGATGTGACTGCCTTACTTCCACTACCCTGCATATGTGGTAGCTTTAATTATCGGTTGGATTGTTTAAATATGCAGCCAATATTATTCTTTACTCAGAGTCATTGATACTAGGAGGATCACAGTATTTTCATTTCCTGTATTTTAAGATCTAATTTATTACTCTTCAAAATGGCACTAGTGGTTTTCGTGGTTATTTTCTTTTCCCTAGTAAATACAAATATATGGAGAAAGATAAAAATGGCTTTTTTAATATCATTGTTTTATAAGTAGCCCTGCTAGGCTTTGAAAGTCATATCTGGAACAATGAATTGAATGGGACATTAGGTTTACTGATGCTGCTGTTTGGCTGAATTGCAATTTTGCAGAGGCAGCAATGTATCAGACAGAGCCATGAATCTTTCCCAAGAGATTGTAGGATTTGGAGATGACTGAAAGTGATAAAAACACAGAGAATTCCATCTATTTGGGTGTGGTTCTGGGGCAATATTGGTAATATCTCATTAAGGTACAGATGCTTCTTTTAATGTAAATTGCTCCAGCCAATCCTGACAAGCTGCTTTTTAATAGCATGGAAATTCAAAGGGCTTATTTTGCATTTCCCCTTTTGGCTGCTGAAAACTTAAGAAATGCTAGACCAAAACAATTTAAAAATTATCCAAGCTTTCAAAAATGAAATTAAAAGCATGACATAAAAGCGCTTTAAAAAGTTCTAATTGTGGATTCTTGTCTTGTAGCTCATGGAGAGCAGATGTGGCAGAAAGCTCCAGCAATAGTCTGAGATGCCTACAATGCAGAAGTTTATTAAAAGCAGCAAAGGAAAACCTTTAACTCACATAAGTAACAGATGCTGTTTATCCACTAAATGTCTACTCTTGGTGGCACTGAGTGCCTTAGCGAATATTGGCTAAACCAAGAAGGCCTGTATTAAATAAACCTTTAAATAAAGCTAAATGTTTAGTTAGTGCAATTTCTTCCAGGGTAACGAATAAGGATCATGGCAATGAAAGCATTGGATTGCACTTATTTATTGAATATTAACAATAAGTGAAGGTAGGATTTAGAGTAATTAAAATAGGGGGGCTACAGATATTGGGTTATTATAGTCTAAACTAGTGAACTGCTACCTTTCTTGCTCCATCAGTTTTATTAGAGCAATGCCTACAGTGTTGCCTAATGGTTATAATTAGGCAACTGCTCCTGGCCATTGGTCAAAGGAGGGGGCTCTCAAAAAGGATCTCAGAGATTATCAGAGGCTGTTTGTGCCAAGGCTGCTCATCACACACTGCTCAGTGCTCTCACCTATTCTGAACATTTGTTATCTGTTCTGTCGCCTGGGATCTGGGATCCATGGTTTGGAATTCTTAGGAATTATACAACATCCCTTTTCATGGATGGCATCCAAACATGAGGCATCTTACTTAGCATCAAAGATCTAGTGTTATGAATAATATATGTAAAGGATGCTGAAAATCAAGCAAAATAGATCACATGTAATTCCAAGAAAATGTCTCAAAGGTCATCATGTAAGACTGTTTTATAAGCTGACTTTGGAAACTCTTGTCTACATTGTCAAACCTATAAAGATAAGTTGAAATAAATAAGTAATGAAATGGCCTACTTAAGGTCTTTGCATCTTCTGCAAGTTATAAATGCTTTCACTGAGGCAATGCTTAAAGCTGCTTAGCACCCAAATTATTTGCAGTAGTTTTTCGGCCATGACATCCTTCAAAGGCATCTGCAGAGATACATCCGGGAATGCATCCAACCATACCAAGCACTGGAGATGCTTGGTGCTAAGTAAGATGTCTTATGTTTGGATGCCATTCATAAAAAGGGATGTTGTGCAATTCCTAAGTTTTAAGACTTCCAAACCATGGATTGCATGGTGAAAGCTCTCTTTAAACCTTGTATGTGAAATATGTTGCTGGGGGTTTCTTCCCTGAGGATTACTGGCAAATTCATCGTATTTATGGGGGTACTACACAATTTAGATGGCACAGACAGGATGTCTCTTTCATTCTAATTTGTCTTTGTACATGATTTATAACATCCCCCCAAATTACTTCTTGGTGTGCAATTGTTCATGCTTGTTCTACTCTCAGAAGTGAGATTTTTTCAAAGGATTTCAAAGAAGACCATTTTAGCTCCAAGTGTGCTGGGCGTGAAAAAGGATTGTTTTGACACACTTTTATGCTCTGGTTGCTCCAGAAGCATTTAAATCTGAAAACTGCAATTGTGATGCATAAGTCTCAGCCTCTCAGATAAGGTGTTATAAGAACACAAAACCAACATTAAAAGGACATGCAGGTTGCAAAGTTAAGCACCTGCCAAAAACGAATTAGGCAGTGATAGAATGAACATTGATAGTGAATCTTTAATTCAGTCCTGCTCTGTGTATAGGTTATGACAATTTTGAAGGGATAATGTACTATTTTTTTCATGTACTGTCTTTTTCTCTCCTGGTGTCTTCTTTCCTTACTGGATCTCTCTTATCACATTTGTCTTTCCAGATACAGTTTTCTCACCCCGTAGTTCTTTGCTTTATCCTTCCAGACTTCTCATTTCTACCCCATATCTAACATTTCCTTGCCTCACATTCTTATTTCACCTTCACTCCTCAATGTCTCTGTCTTCTTTTTTTTCACTGTGCTATCTTATATCTTCTTCTTGCTGTTGGCCAAGAAAAATGAAACTCTAAGAAGCAACAGTGACAAAATCCACATCATGTTTCATATGTACTCATCTTAAGGTGTAGAGAACTGATTTCTGGATGAGAATATGTTTGGAAGTAAAATCTTGGAGGGGGGGTTAAGGGCAACCCTTCCAGACTGTGGCCAAAGTCAGGTGCCCCCCATACTTTTGTCTTGCAGGTCTTTTTGCGACGCCATGTGTTTTGGGATTTCCAGTGGGGGTTCAGCTTCTTTATTTCAATTAAAGATGTGCTGAGTTTTTAAAGACTATGTTAATAGGTGAAGTTAAGATGCCAGAAAAGTTTTTTGAAGGATGCTATCTAGAAAAAAACAGAGAGAAAAAATATAGTTGGTATTCCTCACATATTGGTATTTCACCAAATACATGTGAGCATGCTAATTTTGTGTGCAGCTCCTCTGTGAAAATAGATGTTCCTTGTACTCTTACTTGCCTCATGTGTTCTCCATCCTTTCCCTCAGTTTTTACTAAACTGACTTTTTCTGTGCTCTCTTAAATTAGTTTTTGCCTTTGGGAAATGTAACTGTGTGTATGTGGCATCAACTGGAACAGACCCCTGCAGATTCAAGGGGCATCACTAGCTTGTGCTCTGTACTCCTGCTATGCCTAGAGATGAGTG
Organism: Edolisoma coerulescens; assembly: GCA_013397115.1. Lineage (NCBI taxonomy): Eukaryota > Metazoa > Chordata > Aves > Passeriformes > Campephagidae > Edolisoma > Edolisoma coerulescens. Next base: position 2,768,924 of record VWZW01013750.1, on the reverse strand, counting down.
TGCTGGGAGGTGTGAACACACTGAGCAAACCAGTGAGCCTGGCTCACTGGGTGAATTTTAACTTTAATTTAATTTGGAAACTTCCAGAGCTTTCTCACTGATACTGCAAAAAGCTAACCTACATTCTTAATTTTCTACACTGTAAGTAGATCTAGCTAATTTGTTCCCCAGCTGTTTAATTTGCAAAGGGGGTTGTCATTCTGTGTTAAATAAAACTGGAAAAGATGGAGCCCAAGGAAGATCTGTGTAATGATGAAAGTTTGTTCCAGTTCAAAGCTGCTGTTGATATTGGGTGAGATCCAAAACCTCTTGATGCCAGATGCAATGCTTCCATTGGTGTAATCAGATTTCAAATCAGATTTCAAATCAGCCCACTACTCCTTTAGCTACTGCTCTGGTACCTGACTCTCTAGGAGGATGAGCTGTGCCAACAGCATTTAGAAAAACACCACTCCTACTTGCCCCCTGCCTTAGTACTATATGCAAGAGATGCCCACTCCCACTTGTATAATTCACTCTGTTTCTCCCCTCAGGCATGTAATGTGAGATTATTCTTTTTCAGCCTAGCCTTGCTTTTCATTTATTTTCCTCAAGCCAGATGTGCATGGTTTTGTGTAATCTACAGGCGTTGTGGACCAGATCTGGATAACCCTCACTGCCCCTAAACCTGAGTTACTGGCTCATTCAGCTGGGAACTGATTTCTGGATGGTCTCTTTGGACTCATTACCTGAGCCTATACACGCTTGGTGGCCCCGTCATTGGCACTTTCTATACTTCTACATTAAAAAAGAGAAAAAGAAAAAAGGGAAAACTTTTGAAAATCCAGGCAGTTGTATTAAAGATAATGGATGAATCAGGGTTTATAGTGACCTACTCTGGTATTATTGTATATTAGAGACTCAAGGACCAAATCATGGTCTTGGCAAGCCCCACCAGAGCATGGCGGGCCTTGGGGCTGAGAGAAGTGCCCTGGGGGAGAGTCTGAAATTGGAGGTCTCCTATCTGACTCCACTTGTCAGGGAAATGTGCCTCATTGGACAGTCGCAGATGGTTTCTTAGTTGTCTTATGATTCATACTGCCCTTTGGTGTTGCTGATCATACTGTTTTCTTTTTTGCTTCATCTGCCTGTTTTTTCCAGGTTTTATCTGTCTCTGTAGTGCTAAAACTTCCCATTTTCTCTTCCAATTTGCTTTTAAAGGGAGCACTATGGAGACCCCTGTCAGATAATCTGTCTGCTGGTTAAAAAATGCTGCTGCCCTTAGCTAGGCAATCTCTTATATCAGCTCGGTGGGCAAAGACACAAAAATACTTCTCCTGCTGTCAGAAAAGAGCAAATATTTAACTCTTTCCAATATGCAAGTGTTTTCTCTGTGATTTTTAACAATCACTGGTAACAGATTAGCAGTTATGGTAAAACTTAGCTTTATGGATTAAGTACTATTTTGGGCACTGTGCTGGTGGGTGAAGAATCCTGGTATAAGTCACTTCTCTATTCTGAATCTCTTCTCCCACATACAAAAGGAGAATAAAAATGCTGGCTGCCTTTCTGATATGCTTTGAAATCCACTGCTGAAAAATGTTACTTAGAATTTGGACATTATGATCTATAATTATAATCAAACCCATATGAGCATTATGTGTGAGAAGGCAGCCTGATAGCATATAGGGTTGTGAGTGTAAAGAAACCAGGAAATCCCTCCTGCTGCTGTAGACAAGTGACACTGGAGGCATTTTTAAGTACAGATATTAGCTGTTCATTGTGTCAGTAAGGAGGAGAACCTGGGGAGCTCCATTGCTACTTGTTAAAATTCCTTCCTGTATTTAATTTCTCTGCCCCGATTTTGCACTAGCATAATCCTTTGACCTAAATATGAAAATATCAGCAAAGGAATGAAAACTGAAATCAGGTTTCAGAGTTGATTGTCCTGATCTTCTTTGTGAATGGCACTAGTTGGTGGAGGTGGGGGAGCAGCAGGAATTATTCCCCCCGAAAACCTAGAATTGTATTCCAGAACCAAACATATTTTTTTAAGATACAACTTTTTGTTTGATGTATGTATTTTTTACTTATATTGGAGAATTCTCTCCTGGACTATGAGAACCTTGGAAGTACTTTTGGGCATTAAGTTACTTTGGGAAATCTTATCTAAGCCATCAGCTTCTTACTGGCTTACAAAATTAAAAAAGGTTTTGTTATCTCAAACAAATGCACATTGTTACTGTTGATTTTAAAATTATTTTTAGCTCATGAACATATGAAAAGCATGAAGTGTCAAATGTGAATCTTTTTTATTTTATGATTTCAGGTATGTAAATTGGATGGGGCAGCATGCAATTCTGTAGATGAACAAGGTTTCAGATCTACCTCCAAAACTCCAGCTGCTCCTTTTGCTATTCTCAGTTCCCTTGCTGATCTTGCCTGGACACCTCAGAACAGTCCAAGGACAAGCTTCTGTCTGAGAGACCTGCATTATAAAGGTAGGTTCATCAAAATGAATGTCTTCTCCCTTACTAGATTTTGATTTTAGTATTAATTGGTTTCAATCTCTGGCATCAGTGTAGTAAATTTAAACCCCCCCAAATCTCTTGACTTCATTTAATACCTGTTACAAAGAGTACCCCCATATGATTTTTTTTTTTTTAAGGAAATGAAGGAATGTCTTTATTGTAACTGTAATGTCTCAGGCTCCTTTGTTAAAGGAGCAATAAGGTTGCAAATTGCACGATTCATCAATCTGGAAATGCTTGTTCAACCCAGTTCTGTTCTCCTATTTGTCTGCATCGTGATATTGGCTTATAGTATTTCACTGCCCTTGTATAAAAGCTCAGAACAAACCCTTGTTTACAAGTGAAGTAGATTACACTCAGTATAAATCAAGATAGTAATTTGAAGCTGAGACTAATTTTTTTTTTCCTGAGCTACAACCCTTCCTTGCTGCTGAGAGTAATAATAATAATGCAGTGAGTGCAAGGTAAAACCAGCTTCTTGAGGTCTAGAAAGAGTTGTGACCATATTGTGTTACATGCTCCAAATACACCTGAGGACCTCTTGTGAATTTCTCTGTAAGGGCATCGAGTCTGGCATGGGAACAGAGCACAACCAGACTTGTTAGAACACCTCTTATAAATTTGGTTTTTGTTACTAGACATGAGATGTTAACGGCAGAAAGCTATTTCTTCTATTAATTCACTTACTCTTTTGTGCAAGCACACCTGCACACAGCTGGAGCAGCAGTCAGAGACCAACCCTGCAGTACACTTACTCAGAAGTGGGTGGTCATCCTGGGTACACCTGTGTTTTCTAGAAAGGTGTTTAGAAACTCCTTTGAGGTACATTTAATCAGGAGGTGTGTGTCACACCTGTAGTTTCTCTCTGCACGCAGCAGCCCATTTCCTCTTTTGACATGGTCCAAGTTATCCCATCACTGGTTGATGGGCATGTTCATCAGCCTCTTGTCTTCAGTTTACCAGTTCCTGGGAGACTTTGCTTGTGCTATCTCATGGCATGTACATTTCTCACTGTTTTCAGGTGATGGTCCCTCCATCCACATGTGAAGATCCCTTGTCCCCCTTCAGGGAGGCTGGTGCAGAAGGGTTTTTGTGGCAGGAGCAGCGCTGCTGCTGAGCCATCAGCTGTTACTGAGCGAGACAGAATGTGTGTGGGAGAAAGGAAGAAATGACCCTGCTGTGTAGGTGGGGAACTGGGCTACAGTATTTTGCCTCACCCCTGGCAGGAAGCCGGCAGCAAGGCTGGGAACTGAGTCCAGGATGTCTGTGTCCTCCTGGCTCAGCCTTTCCCTCTCAGTAACAACTGTGTCTGCAGTTTTCAGCTCCTGTTGCTCTTCTTGTCTGCTGCAAGATATGCACTTACAGCATTCTTGCTTTCCTGGATATACTGGCATTCTGGAAGTAGGCTCCATGGTCTGAAGAAAACCTCAAAATATTTGAGATTGGGTTTCTAGGGCTTGGTTGGCCCACTTACTGGGACTCAGCCTGGGGTGTTTGTTCCTCTGAATGAACTAGAGACATTTCTTCTAGTCTTTATTCCACAAATTGGGAATAGAAAAGGAGCAGCCCAAAGTAGATGTGCCAGGTGTCTGAGGAGAATAGTTGCCTAGCAGAGTCTATTTTCCCTGTGACTCTTCTATTCAACACATCTAAATTATTTAAAAGAAAAGAAAAAACAGACTAAGCACTTGCAAGAAATTATATCCAAAATGAAGTCTCAAAAGGATTAGGAGAAATTATTATTGAGGCTTGTGACAGCACAGACTCTTTCCCGTGGGAATTTTTCTCTTCTTCTCCCTGTGTTCTATAAACAAAGATAAGGTTTGGATGTTATTGAAACTGTCTCTGGAATGATGGACAGTTCAACCTGGCCTATCGGCCTAGGGGGACGTTTTGAATTGACCCAATCCGGAGGAACTTTCAAAAGTCTATATAAATTTCAGAATTAAATAATAAAATCAGAATTCCACCTCACCTGATTCAGCCTGGTTCTTGCACGCGGCTAGCGGCTCCACAGCGACAGAGGCTGCAATTCAGTATAATGCATTTTGCAGGAGTCACTTTGCTTTACTAGTCCTTATCTTTCCACTGTTCCCCAGCCCAAGTGCTGAAAACAACAGCTGACAAACCAACCCTTGTTTTTATTTCAATCTAGATGTTGTAAATATTTCTTTAGATAGCACTGAAAATTGTACTTCAGGGTTGTCATGGTGTCAGGATTAGACTCTGATGAGGATCTGAGTCATGACCAGGCCTAGCATTGTAACTTCGTGTTAACCTTTTTTATAGCTCTTTTTTTTCAGTCTCTGACAGTTCATTAGCTTTTCTAGATGAAAGACTGTGTGGAAATTTCTTTTATCTTTAGGTAAATTCCATTCCTGGAATTCACTGAATCAAAAGCCCAGAAATTCCTTTAAATGCCAGTAACTTCAGTAATTCGGAGTTATTCTTCACTGAATTGTCTTAGTTAATTACTGTCATATTTAAACAAGGTTTTGGTTGACCAAAGACCATCAAAATACACTTCAGGTTAGAGCAGAATATTTAAAAAGACTTGGCAGAACTGTTTCTTCAACTGTCTGTATGCTGGTTGAAAGATTTTCATTTGAAGTTCCTAGTCTTAAAAATATTCTTGAGACTCTCACTCTCTTTTCCTGATAGACTTAGGAGTGATTATAATAAAAAACCAAATAAGCTTGTTGTTGTAAACCATACCTACATGGAGGACATTATTCAGAACAAGAATGGATTAGATAATTCAGCTAATTAGATAATTAACTGAATGGGAATGTCTCCTTGAAATACAAGGGTGGGATGACCTCTATATTTGGTAAGTAAATGACCTATTGCTGACACTGATGGGAGGCAAATACTAAAATAAAATTAATACAGATCTCTTTGCCTGAAACGAACTTTCACATTTTATCACTGTTTGAATGTAATCTTACTGGTTTTGAATGCGCCACTTACAGCAAATAAGTCTCCTGTTTATACATGAAAACCCACTGGACTTTCTGGGAATTTAAGGAAGGGAAAATGACACCAGAACTTGGCTGACCACAAAGTATGCAGTAATGTTTTGGTTGTCAGATGAAACATGTTGGAAAACTTACACAAATGTATTTTGGGTTAGGAAAATTGGTGTCCTCACCTAAAAAGAAAAAATAAATACTTGAGTCTTTGTTTTTGGAACTTAAAAATGGGAACAAATTCCAGTCTATACTGAAAGATTTAGAAAATTCATGTTAGTTTAGAAAACCAGAAAACTATAGCTACAAGAGAACCCTGATTATTTTTTCTTGCGTAATTCAATCAGGATTCATCACTTGGGAAAGTCATATGATCAATAAAGTCTTGCTCTGTTTAATTATTATAGAACAACTTGACAAACATCTGAGCCAATTTCCCCACACTGCCTCAAACTTGGAATAGATAGAAAAAGAGTCAAGTTGATTTAATCCACAGCTATGGATGAGTAGCCAGGAATGGAAGGAGAAATGTAGAACAGTCCTGTCAAAACCCTTGATCATGCAAAACAGGTAAGCATGAGACTACTTTGAAATGTTGAGAGTATTTTTAATGCTGGGACTAGATTTGCTTGAAGGTGCAGTCAGTAAGAGGTAAGTGCCTTACCTCCTTAATCATTTGTGTGTGTTGAAATGGATTACCGTCTGAAATTCAGGTATTTTTAAATCTGTGGAAGTCTGTATTTGTGTTGGGGCCCTGAGGGCACCAATAGACCTCAGTGACCAGCCTTACCCAGAACTTCCACCCATTAGGGTGTTAGCCCCCTGCCCTGGGATACACTGGGGGAGCACTGGCCTCTAGCACAGCTGCAGGGATGCCCTGCCTGCCCACAGATTCCCTTTTTGCAGAGCTCGACCTGGGCACTGGCAGCTTGGCTTGGACTTGGACCTGCCTTATTGCCACGGCATTGCCTTATGACTTGGACCTGGCTACTGTGTGGGGATCTGTCCTGCTCCACAGCTCAGGGTGGTGGACAGGCCCTGGCTGGGGAACTCTGCCCACCTGGTCTTAAAATTAATCATATTCTGCAGACTTGTCTTTCAAACCATTGGCTTCACCGCAATGTTTGAGTTAGATCTGATACCTAACCATTAAACAATTAGTGCTAGACGAGCAGGAGCACATCCATAGTGAAAACAGAATTTCTCCTTTTTCTCTAGGATTTCATATTATTTGAGGGGTTTTTTTTACCTAATTCTCTTTCCTGAGCTGTGTCTGTTTCAAAGACTTTCTTGCAGGCCTTTTCTATTATAGATCTTCATTGCCTGTTTCCTAAAGACCAGATACAATCTCTTCATCTATCTTGTGTGGTTATTACTGCCTGCTGCAGTGAATTGGCACAGCTTTAGCAGCTTTAGATGGATATCTATGTAATCTCTTCATGGGCTGGCCAGCAGAATCCCACTACTCCAGTACAGTGATCCTTCATATTCATCATGTGAATATTCAAGTGCTCAGATTTTACTAATGGAAGTGCCCTGGGGAGAAGATAATGAGCTTCAAGCAAAGCAAACATTAATCTTCGGTTTTGAGGTATTTGCTGAAAACATTTAAAATTGTGTATCTGTCTGGTTTTAAAATTTACAAGTTGAAACATATTTGGCTATTTACATTAGTTGGAGAGCATGGTCAATAAAGTAATGCTTGTGTGAGGGAAGTTTCAGTGGAAGTTAATTACATGTAATTAAGGAATAGACAAAGTATATGATAATGGATCCTAACGCCACAAAGTTAATGAGAATTTTGTCATTGATTTTGCAATGGACTAGACTTCATAAAAGACGTCTGACTTACAGAGAGGAAATTTTCCTCATGCTTAAGCCAGTTTCACATTACTAACCATTTCCTGAAATTGCTTTAGCAATTAAGAATGTATGAAAAGTTAAATACAAACCAAATATTGTTGGAATGTGACAATTGTCAGATTTTGCTTTGCTCAATTCTTCTTCTTTTTCCGTAACTGCTGGCAATATCAGTTAGTATCACTAACTCTCTGTGGCTGAAAACCTCAACCTGATTGAGGTGATGCAGTTCAGAGAAAAATCTGCAGTCAAAAACTGATCACAAAGTTAGTTGTACAATGAGTCAGGGCACTGAAGAAAATGCTAAGCTTGCTTTTTGTGAGTGGAAGGATATGCGAAACGTGCCTTCTCCTTAGGGAAGAAGCTGTAGATTTTGTAATTATGCCTTTCATTGTAAATATTTCTTTCGAATCAATATATATATTAGAAATATTAAAAATTCTATAAAATTTTAAGGTTCAATTAGTATGGGGGGGAAAAACAAGGACAGTCCATCAACATTCTTTGGTTTTATTGCACAAGAGAAAATTTTCTGGGTTTTTTGTGGATTTGGAGTTTTTGTTATGTTTTGTTTTGGTGAACTTAAGACCTTCAAATTTGTCAGAGTGTGAATCTGAGAGAATTTGATAAAGAGGGGAGATGTGTGGCTGAGGGTGCAAATGGACTTCTCACTCTTCTTGAGTTTTCAGGCTTGATTTTATTCTTATTTAATAAAGCCTCTGGGTTTTTAACTGTGGTTCATAACCAAATTCGGGGTTCAGAACATAGAATTATTGGTGACTGTATTTAAAAGGTCTGAAATTTGTAAGACAAATTTCTGCAGATCTGAGGAGTGAGTGACCACAGGTGGACACAGGGCTGAAGAGGAAATGAAACCCATGAAAAGAGTGATAAAAGTAGTGCCTGCAAGCAACGACAGAGTTCCTTGGTTCTTATCACACTGAGTGGAGATGTGAGAGGGATGGGCTCTGAAAAGGCCGAGATTAAACCAAAAAACAGAGGGACAAACCATCAATTCCTCAGGAAAATCAAATCATTGGGGATATTTACATATATAAACTTTGGTCTCATGGGGTATTATTTTCACATGTCTAACATGGGAGAATAACCACCACTCAAACTGAGAAAGTTGCTCATATCCTGTGGTGGAAGAATCAGCTCCAGGCATCAACTCGAGCAGAATTTACTTTTGCTAGATAAATAAAATCCACATTAGCTGCCAAATAAAAATCATTATCACATGAGTTTCTATTATGCTTGCTCAGTCTCTAGTGAATGGAGTAGATATTACTAACTCATCCCACATAAACTGCCCAGCATGTGGCTGATAACAGCTTTAGGCTGGTACCAGGCAGGATCACAATGTGTGGCAAAGTCACATCTCTAGTCTGTGTACTGAGCCACTCTTGAAACCACACCTCAAAACCACAGGCATCATTCAGCATCCTCCCCACAAGACATTTTTGGTTTTCTGAATTCACTTGCAGTAGTCGTTTCACCCTTTGGCTCTTCAGGCAATTTAATTCATAAAATGCACAAAACCCCCCAGACTATAGATGCTTTTATAACTTCTTTTCTGTTTTTTTATTCTTTCTTTCCAGTTAGTCAAATTTCTTCTCTGCTGTATATTACTATCCATGCAATGCAGAGCAGTACAATTGTAAGACCAGAGGGCAACGAGAAGTCAATTTTTTCCCTTGTGTGCCTTTTTTTTACTCACATACCCAGAGGGAAAGGTATGCTATGTGTCTTTATCACGTGTTTAATGCTAAATGTAGTCTGCAATGCAGAATGGGTTCTGCTGTTTGGGGTACCCCTTCCAATTTATGTTGCAGCTACTCAAAAATGATGTAAAAATGATGATGTACCAACTGCTGGGAAATGATGTAAAGCTCCCACATTCCCTCCAGAATATGAAAAGATGCTCCAAGTATTCCTCTCATTCGTTTAAAAGGGCTTCCTTATTTATCTTGGTTCCAACAAGACAAGAAATAAAGTCGGTTTGTGTGTGTCCTATTTCAGAGTCTGAGCAATGCTGGAGGGACTAATTTTTTCTGCCTGCTGCAGCTCTCGTGCTTATTCTTTTAGCCAGATGTCAAACAGAAGACCCAGAAAAACTTTAGGTGCTCTCAAGAATGATGGTAATAAGGGAAGATGATAGAACATAACTGGATTGTAGTCTTGCAGCTGAATTGCTATATTGATTTTAGAGAATGTAAAATCTCATTGCAAGACAGGCATCTCTCCAGCCCTTGGCTGCACAGGGCACGGCAGTACCTCACACACAGCTTTGCTCTTTCCAAGGAGATGGCCTGTAGCAGGCAATTCTGCCTTGTACATTGACATTTGTCTCCCTGATTATCCTTCTCCTATCGCAACCATTAGTAGACATTATGTTGACTTCAGCTGTGTTGCATTAGAGCAACACAGTGATGACTTTGTTTTCAGTATGGCATTGTTGCACTTGTTTTCCTGGTTATGAGGGCTCTTTTGTAGATAAATAAGATATAGTCCCAATCTAATAAAGTGGGAACTAATATGAGCCCAGAACATATTTCAGAAGCAGTTGAAATATAATTCAAATTTTTTTAAATATGATTTTTTTCCTTCCGACCTTTCAATTGCAGACTTTTTTCCCAAGGGAATTATATTTTTCTTACCTAATTTCATTTTGCACATAAAGAAAGAACATAAGAGAAAATTTTTTTGCCAATATTTTGCTTATTTTCTTTACAGAAAAATAATTCTAAAAAAAATTTTTGAAAAAAGAGGAATTTATTCTTTATCAAGAAGATACAGCATACAGATATTAATTATTGTACAAATTTTACAGCTGATCTTTAGTGTTCAGCTGCAGCAAATAATAGTGGCAAAGTTTCATTTCGTATGGCTTTATTACTATAAAGGACATAGGACAAAGGGAAATGATGGTATTTCTGGTTTAACTTTTGTATGACCACGTACAAGAAATGTATGTTGTTCTAAATTGTTTCTTGGTATGGGTCCATCTTAGCAGAAGACCCTTCTGTTGAAAGATATTGCTTTGCTGGATAGCCCATCGATGTCTCATAAGCATATTCATGTCCTCTAGTCTTGAGAAAATATTTGTTTCCAGGCCGTATCAGCACAAATTGTTTTTCTGTGTAGTGTATATATCTGCATAACTAAGGAAATATGTCACAAATAATTCTACAGGATGTAGCTTTCATTTCCTTCTGTAGTGATATCAAACAGCAGTATAATTATGAGGAGCACTGTGCAGGGATATCTTTAACTTGCAAAGACAAGGTGTCACATCTAATACAGAACAGATCTAATAGGGTAATACAGTATGACAGCAGAGAGTTCAGACTCTGCATGCTCAGTTACACATTGGAATGCGTGTTGGAACAAAGGAGGAGACAGAGTTCAGGAAGCAGAAGTCTTGCAAGATATATAAAGCCATAAGTATGAAAATTATATTCTCCTGTCCTTTTGTTTTGTATGTTAGCAAAATTCTGGTGGCCCAGAATCTGAATTGTTTTCCAGATATCTTATTGTTTTATTATTAAACCCTGTGATATTAAAAAGTAACTGGTTTTCATCTCCTACTTGTGTAGCCAGGTACCAGATTGTGTTAACTGTACAGGTTATCTTCACCTTATCTTCACTTGTGTTCATTTTTGTGGTGCAAAATGCAATAAAAACTGCATTCCAGGTTTCTTTCTCGTTTATGATTTAAAGTAATATCACAATAAAAATCTAGAAAATATGGGTGATCTGACTTCAAGGTTTGTCTTGGACCACTCTCAGTAAGGCTTTGCATGTGATCAGCCTGAATTGCTGTCTCTGGCAGGCTCCAGGAACTCCATCATAGGTTCAAAAGGTTTCTGCTCCTGGGATAATCTCAATGATTCACAGCTGAAAGAATAATTTATATTGTTATTAACAGATATGAATAAGGGAACTTATGAGGAGGATTGGAAAATATGAAGCAACTGGATGCTTGAAGAATTTGCATTGATTAAGTGCAGTGATAGTTGATGTACCTTTGTTCAAGGGCCAATTCTATGCAATTCGGCTTGATAGATAAACTTGAGATAAGCTATTTTTACACAATATATACCACTTGTTAAGGATGAAAAAGTTTCTGATTTTTTCAGACAGTCATGTCTCAGAGATACCTTGCAAGTCAACACAATTCTTCCTTGTGGATGATTTTTCATCATGCTTCTAGTTAAAGCATTCAGTACTAGCAAGGCAGGGAAGGTGTCCCAAACAAGGCTCATAACAATATTCTGGGAAAAGTAGTGAGTGAAAGGCTGTTTGTATGGTTACTTGTGCATAGCAAGCAGTGGCACAAAGGGAGCAAGGAGGCAATGTTAGCACATTTAAAGGCCGGAGTGTCAGTACTCTATAGCAGAGTCCATCCACCATATAAGTAAATCATTCTTTTTTACTACGGAAGAAACATGATCGTCACCTACAACTTTATCAGTCAGGAGCAAATCATAAAAGTTAGTTTAGAGGAGAAGTAAAATTCCTCAATCCACTTTCCTGTCTGCATATTGGGAAAGGGCTGCTTTTCTTTTTCTGCCCTTGCAGAGGTGGAAGATCCATTTTTTCCAAAAGACATAAATACTCCTGGAAAAGTTTGATGCCACAGCTTCTCCCTGCCAAGTGAAGTAATAGGTGTAACTGGGGGAGTATACCTGGTCATGTGGCTGGGGTGCAGTCTGGTGGGATGACTCTTCCTTGGGTCACGCTGTCTCCAGGCATTACCTCCTGGAGTCCCTAGGTGTAAAGCTTGGTCCTAGCACAGTGGACACAGACTATTTAGTTGCTATGGCTCTGTGTCCATCAGAAGCAGCTCTGTGAAAAGGTTGCAGCATGGACTACATGGCAACGCTTTGTGGTCTGCAAACTGACCCCTGGGCTGTGCTCCTGGAACCCCTGCTCTGAAGAGGTAGTTTCTGCCAGAAGATACTGCTTTCCAGAAAACTCATATGTAAGTAATTTCAGTATCTGAGGCCACTTCTAAACAACAGGCTGTTTCTGGAAGTCCTTTTCGGTGTATGCTTTCTCACTCTCTTATCCTGGCCTCTTTCCCTCCCTCTTGGGTTGTCACTTGAGAATCCACATAAAATGAAGAATGCAGGACATTCAAAGGAAAGTTCCTGGAGCTCAAATGTTACAGCTGTTCTATCTTCGTTGTCTTTAAATCAGTTTCAGTTTGTTTTAGTGGTGCTGAGGAGAGCTAAAAACCTTAGAAAAAGTTGCTGCTGACATCTGTGGCAGAGGGTACCAACCCCTTGCAACACAGGAGGGAATATGAGCTCCTGAGAGCTGAAAGAGCTGTGGGTTTTATTGCTTTATGTTAAGCAAATATAGTATGGGCATGAAAGTATCTTGAAGTCTTCAACCCTGATGACTGCTCTTAGGATAATTTAGTATTAATTTTAACTCAATGAAGCCTCCTGGCTCTGCAAGACACCAATATCCTGTCTGATTTCATTGCTGGAAGATATCCTAACTGGTAAATCTGTATCACTGGTGTATGGCTCTTCGGATGGTTCTTTGCTGAAATATTTCACATACTAGGAAACATTAAGCATTCCTCTTTGAAAGGGATGCTTTTTCCTAAGTTTTACATATTTTACTTTTCAGAATTTTCAGATTTTTTTCCCCCCCACATATCCACTAATTGGACACTGCAGCTGGATACAGCATGGAGAAATGAAAAGTGAAAAGCTATTTTAGCAGAGTTGTTTGTCATGAGTTCCAATGAAGATGGCTGTGAGTTTGAAGTTATTTAAAAATGAAATGTTGGTGCACTTTTTATTCATTTGTGTGTTGCTGTATGCAAGATGAAATGCATCCCCGATCTCTCCCCTGCCATCAAATTTGTAGACAGACAGACACGCAGTTGCGGATGTACCATCTACACCTGAGAACAGGTTGTTGTGGGGTTGTTTTGTGTCTTGTCTTTGCACAGGAAGAAGTTAAAAACTGGAATATTGTGGGAGCTGGGCAGTGAAATATCTTTACTTTTGGAAGAATCTGTCGATCTGTGGGACTGCACCTTGAAGATGGTGCCCAACTGGTGGCAGGTTGGGTTGGAAAGAGCTCACTAGTTGGCATCAATCAAATTTAAAGGCTAAACCAGAAGCAAAAACTAAGTGGAGTGGTTAAGGATCCATTTGGAATGTTAGTCTTTCTTTTCTTTTTTTTCCCTTGCACTTATTTTTTTAACCAAGTAGAGTTACTTTCTTTGATTAATTGAACATAACAAGGTTATTTAGAACTGGAAAGCTGATATCTCTACTGCATCGGACTTGACATTCATTTCAGAGGGATCTCTCTGTCAGGGAATGGCTTCTCAGGGTCAGCCTCAGGATTACATTACAGCTACTGTCTGTGCTAGAACTGCTGTGTGTCAGGAGGTCAGTGTAAATAGTGAAAATCTGTAGCCTGGAATAATCCAACCTGACACAGACAACCTAACCCCACATCCTAATTAGCATGCCAGGACTTAATTCCTTACTAAAACACAGTGCTTCTTTCACTTGGGAATGTAAAAGTGCTTATAAATCTAATTAAAATTCATATTTGAAAAAAGATGATCTAGGCTTGGACCCTCTTGGGCTTTCAACATCTCAAATATAGAAGGATCTGTTCTCATACACAGGAAGATATTGATAATAGCAGATAGTTTGATAACATTATAAAAAAAAACCAATTTGTGAAATGATTTTACAAAACTATTTTTGTTTATCTTGGTCAGGCTTAATTTTCTGCCTTGAGAAATCATCACTCTTTCAGCACTCTTCACAGAACAGCTATTGCTGACCCTGCTGGTTTCTGTTGAAGTAGCTCCCCAAAACATAGTTAGCAAAGTTACATTTGCCTTTTACTCAGCAGAAATTTCAAAGTTTCAGCCTGTCTCGAATTCCCAAACAATTACACAAAAAGCCATCCAAGGGACAACACACAGGAACTGCCCTGCGCCCGCCCACCCCTCCCCCCCATCATCCCAGCATGAAAAATGGTCTTGGATGCAAATACTAAGAGGGCAGAAAGTGATAGCCTTTTACAGTTCAACTTTCTTCTTCCCTTTGCATTTTTTTCCCTTTCCTTTTAAGGTGTTTCCTTTTCCTTTTTTTCCCCTCAGCTTACTGGCATCTGACCTAAAAGGACACCTCAGAAAGGTCACCTGATTACTGCCTGAAGACAGACCAAGTCAAAGAGGAAGATTTACATTTAGAAACAGATAAAAAGATATATAAAAAGATGTGAAACTTTTTCTGAAAAGATTGTAATTTATACTTGAAAGGGCCATAATGACACTGCTTCTCTGCACTTATTTTAGGCATTTCATCTGAAGATCTCAAAAGGTATTAAGGGAGCGAATTTAGTACTACAGTCTCCTCCTTCAACTTTAACAGGTTCAATAGCAATAGGGGAAAATTTAGGGGTGGGCATTACCAGAATTCACAATGTCCTCTGCAACTTAGGCTGGCATACTCTCTCCAATAAATGATCTGCTGCCACCTGACCTTGCCAGACTCGCTATAGCATATAGGAAATCATAGGTGCTGCAACAACCTGATCCTCTAGAAAACATAATGCAGGAGAAGATCTAAAAACTCCTGTCACAACCAGAGAACAATGAAGCTGAGGGGCCCTCGCGCCAGAGCTCAGATAGCTAAAAAATAAAAACCTACATGGCATCACAATACTCGTTAGTTGTCTAGACCCCCCTGGACGCTCAAGAAATGGAACAGGCACTGTTATCTCATACTTTCTGACCTATTTTAGATGTTCCTTTTAGTACCATTAACTGAAAACTTTAAGTAGATGTTTAAAGTGAGGTGAAATTATCTCCCCACCAAAAGTAAGCACTTTGTGGTGTTAAGGCTGGGCTGAAGAGGGAACTTTTGGTTCCTGGATAAAGACACTAGTAAAAAGAGAGCATTAAAGTCATTATAAATTTAATGGAAGTTTCCTGAACTGCTGTGCTTAGTGCTGGACTGCAGGTGGTCTTTATGCAGTGGGCATGCTGTGAGCTGTCTTAAACAATGAGATCCTACAGGGACCAAAGTGGAGAAGTAATGTCTTTATGTCTGATGCCTGGACGACAGCAGATAAATATTCAGGTCCCTGAAGAGCAATGATGCTGAATGTGTAAGCACATTTTACCTCTCCGGGACCGTGCAGTTAGGTGGCTGCTGAAATGTGAGCTTTTTGTTTGCTTTGTGGACACAGGATCACCAACAGTGCTGTTTTGTGTGTCCCTCAAGGACTGTGGGTTTTTAGGTAGCTTGCTCTGTATGACACTGGAAGACTTTTCTGGAAAAGGGAATGACAGCCTTAGCATACAGAAGATGGAAAGGGCTGTGTTGAATATATTTTGTAGCTGTTTCTTGCAGTCAGAGCAAGAATAAAACTGATCTGGTTGTCTCAATACTTGGTGTGGACCAAACAGGGAAAGAAAATAGAGGGGAAATGGCCCAGTGTGGCTTCCTTCGGTTAGTGAGACCTAATGAAGGTCTAGTGTTGCTCCTGCTGGGATCTATCAGCAGCTTCAAGGCAGCTGAAGAATTACCTTAGATGGAACGGGTATTCCCTAGAAATGCCTCCTGCTTGTTTTTAGACTGGAGTTTTATGATCTTTATGGGTGGTAAAGAGTCTGCAGACCAAAAGCCTAACTCAAGTTTATGCTGTAGTATTCAAACAGGTTAAAAGTGCGACACTTGCAACCTGCTATGTTAAAAGCCTGTGTTCCTTCAATAACTTCCTGCATTGTATTATGTGGATTTTTTTTGTTGAGACTTCAGCCTGTACAGCTTTTTAAAAAAGCTCCTAAAACACGAAATCTTGCATGCATTTGCAGAAGCAGCGGGTGCTGAGGAAGTGGCAGTTACAGTGCTGCCACCAATTTCAGTGGCACAGCAGGAATGGTCTTTAAGAGAGAAACCAGACTTACAAGCACTCCATGTTCTTGGGGAATATTCCTTATTACAAAACAAAACTTCTTTCTTAGAAGGCTTAAGGCGAAGAAATAACTCCTTGCCAAGATAATGTCTGCTGCTCTTGGTTACTGGCCTCACTAGACCTTTCAGGAAAAACATGGTTAAGGAACTGGTGGAGTTGAGCACTTTCAAGACAGTATTTTATAGTGAATGACTAAGCTGTGCCATATTCAATTCCAATCTTAGCAGCTTAAAACCATTTGCTCAAGTGAGGGATTCAGCAGCCCTCTACGTTTCCCCCCACTTTTGTGTATTTGTTCTATGTCCTTTGAAACATTTTGTCATCTTAACGTCTGCAGAGAGAGCTAACTTAATGTCTATGTACCATCTGCTGGGTAAGTAAATACCTATTTTGCAGCAGGACAAGACACTTCTTCCACCAATAAAGATCTATAGAGATTTGCCCAAAATCAATTAGAAGGCTGAAATTCTTCTGCTTAGTTTGTGTGCTCCATTTTCAGTTTTCACATACTTCTCCAAGGCTCAGACTTTTTATTTTTTTCTCTGAAAGAAGTGTTTAAAATATCCTGGTGGAGACATTTTCTTTTTTTTTTTTAATTTTCTAAAATTTATTTTTATTTTAATTTTTTTTTTTTTTTTGTGAACTACCTCCAGTTAGGAGGCAGGCAGAAGTGGTTGCTTGTGGAATTCAGGAAGCATTTATAGCCTGATTAACATGTAAGTGCCTGAGTGCTTCTGTCTTTCTGTATTTGTATTATATCTAGAGATCATAGCTCTGTCAAGCTGGTACTATACAAACATGATCCCTCTACTACTGAGAAGGTGCCTAGGCTCACAAATTAGAGCGAACTGAAATGTTAGCTTTTTTTCCCCATTCAGAGTTTTTGTATCCCTCACTGCCTTATTGTTTTGTGACTGAGAGGAGGCTGTCTTGGTCTGGGCTTGCTGTCCTAGGTCTCATGTTCTTTTAGATTTTTTCTGTGGAGTGAAAGTGGAAGATTTGTGTCATCAATAACATAATCTTACTGATACTTTGTGGTTTTTTTCATAATTTCAGTAACTTCATGTCTTAAAAAGAAAGTAATGAGGAGGGGTAAATAGCAGCAGCTGATGTCCTGGACTTTGGTGAAAGCTGGTGGTTGGGGTAGAGCTTTGGGGAAGCTCACATGGCTCTGAGCTGAGTATCCTAGTAGTGATCAGTCCACTGAATAACAAACTCTGCCATAAAAGAGCAAATGAATTTATATTAGAAAGTGTATTAACTGCATGTTATTTTTCTGGGTCATTCTGAATGACATACTTTGAGAAATCCATCTTTGATTTCATTTTTCAGAAAGATTTGCTACAGCCCTCTGGTATCTTCCAGCAACTTACTGTTAGTGATTTCATCTTATGCTGTATGACTTTTTAGTAATATACTGGGAATTTTTTCTTTTATGATGGTTTGTTTGGTTTTTTTTTTTTGTTCTTCTGTTCAGACTGAAGAACTCAGAGTCTGGGCTTCCCTAGAGCTTCAGCTATATTATTCTCTTATTTTGCTGTTCCATCTCAGCTGCAAATTGCATTTTCTTTCTTTTTGTAACAGTGGGATGAGCTGTTCTTGTCCCACCAGAAGTCTGGTTTCTTTCCATTAATTTAACACCTTTTTCACTTAAGAGAGTTTATCAGTTTCTCAAGCATTCTGTTATGTTTTATTGGCCTTATTGTCTGTCTTGGTATTTAATAAGCCTGGTGCAGTGCCTTCCCAATGGATTTCCTTTGCCTCACTTGTGTACAAGCTTTTTTAGCAATTAGAGAGAGTGTTTTTCATTGGCTTCCATTTGTTTGGGCCGATGGGTTCTTCCCTGCTGTTTGACTGGCACATTGTGATGCCGGCTTAGCTGCTTTTCCCCAGACTGATTATCTCTTTTCTTGTCAGAGCCTTCCAGAGCTTCTACTATTTCCTAAATGTTAGTGTTGAAGTTTTTCCTCTCTTCCTGTTAGCTTGCTCACAGGGACGCAAAGTGATTTTTTCCCAAAGGCATACTGAATTTTTCCTCTCTAGCCATACACATGGGCTTATTATAAAAGCTTTGTAGCATCAAAGATGATTCAATTGTTGTGACAGGGCAATTCCAGGAGTCTCCCAGCTCTGCTGCTGTGGTTGACCAAGAAATGGGAACTGAGACAGACCAATAGCTATCTTATGTGTGCCTGAGATAGGCTTAAATGCTGGGGTTTTTTTGAAGTGCCACCCAGACAGCCTCCCTATGACCCTCATGACAGCTGACCTTAAAGGATAATAATAGTGCACAGAAACGCAGTGTTACAGACCCACCTGGACACTAACTTGTAGTGTTCCCCACCCCAAGAAAAGGAACCAGTTCTATGTAGCAAAACCAGAAATGATAAGGAAGAAAACAAAAAGTTCATCAGCACTGAAACGTAAAGTCATATTATTAAAGCGTTTGTACGGCTGTGTTTCTCACCCGCATGCTTCAGAGAATGAGGTTTGGGAAGCTGAAACACAGGCTTGTATGCAACCAAACTTTTAGTTCGGCTGAAGTCCATAGCAGAATCATATCTCTTGAATAGATAGTGTATGAGGTGTGGTGTATACTGACCTCTGGCTCAGGTTTTCTGGACTGAATCTTTCATCATTGTCATCCAGGCTCTGCCATGCATCATCACAATCCAGTCCTTACTTTGTGCGCCTCTACATGGAAGACAACAGAATAAGTCACAGGCAGAAGTTATGCGGTGTGGAGCCTTCATCAGCATGGGCCACTAAGCCACTAACCATCCGCCAAGCTGATGCAGGTCACCTCTGTGAGCTGGATGTGCTGTTTGTTCCGGGAGTTCATTTGTTACAAGCTCAGCATTGTACAGTCACATCAAAGTGCTGCATGTGGAGGATCAGTTTGCAGGACAGGGAGCATCTGGAAAGGCTTCTTGATCCGGGATTTTGTACTAACAAGTGAATGAATGCAATTCCTTTGATCAGTGTATTTCTTTTTGGTCTTATAAACCCTTGCATTTCTTTCTCCCCATCTCCATGTCTAAACATCTCACTTGAATTTTTCCACATAAAACTCCCAGGAGGTAAGGTTGTAGTTGGAACTTGGAGAGTTGAAATGACTTTAACCAGCTTCCATAAGCCATTTGTGAGAGGTCGGGGACAGAATTTAGGACTTTAGAGACTTGACACCAACACTATTTTCACTCCACTGCTCCAGTCATTTGGGAGAGCTTTCCTTCTGGAGATTTGCTTTATCTGTCTTTTAGGAATTTGCTGTTGAGCTTCATTTAATGCAATCCCACAGTCCCCCTTCTAAAGATGTCTTTCAAACCACTGATTTTTTATGATCTTGTGAATTTAATTCCCTTTTATGATAAAGAAAAATCATGATGGCAGACTCACAGAATGGTTGAGGTTGGAAGGGACCTCTACAGGTCATTTTACTCAATCTCCCTGCTCAAGCAAGTCCGCCTAGAACTGATTCTGCTCCATGGCGGGATGGCCTTTTAATATCTATGAGGCTAGACCTCCTTGGGCAACATGTGCCAGCGCTTGGTCACCCTCGGAGTAAAAAATTGTTATCTAATGTTCAAAGGGAACCTCTTGTGTTTTGGTTTGTGTTCATCACTTCTTGTCCTATCACTGTGCACCAGAGACAAGAGTATGGCTCTGTTGTCTTTGCACTCTCCCTCCAGGTATTTATACACTTTGATAAGACACTCCTGAGCTTTTCCTTTTCCAGGCTGGACACTCACAGCTTCTCAGCCTTTCCTCATGGTAGAGATGCTTCAGTCCCTTCCTCATGTTTAAGCCCTTCACTGGACTTTCTCCAGCAGGTCTCACTTGTACTGGGGACCCACAACAGGACCCAGCACTGCAGTTGTCTCACCAATGCTGAGTAGAAGGGAAGGATCATCTGCCTCAGTCTGCTGCCAACACTCCTCCTAATGCAGCCCAGGATACCATTAACCTTTGTTGTGGCAAGGGCAACTATGTTGTCCTGGTTTTAAGAAAGGTTTTGGGGTTGTATCTTCCCTCCTGGAGGCTCTTTGTAGGTCTGTGTTCTTAAAGAAAAGAACTGAGCATCTTTTGACAGAAACATTTTTTTCAAAAATTTAGCCAGTACATTAAAAAGACTATTATAAAGTAATAAAACCTTTAGGGAAGTCTGGCAGAAAATACTTCCATTTTGTTTTTTAATTCTCTGGTTTTGACGATGCCTTAATTTCAACAGCTTTTGAAGTTCCCCACTGTCTCAATTTTCAGTAGAAAAAGGTATTAGAAAAGTGCTTTTAAGCAATCTATTTAAAAATAAAATAAACATAGTATTTTTTTTTTTTTTGCTGAGCAACCAGAAATGTTACAGAGCTGCAGACTGCCAATGCCACTCCCTCTAGAGAGCATGTGTAATGGTTTTTGACTTCTCCCTTTAGCCTATTTGGATTTCAATTTTTTCATTGCATAGTGTTGTTTCAACAAAAACAACATGTAACTTATTAGGGGAATTGTCTTTATCTTTTGTGTGCCTGTGAAGGAGATGACAGAACAAGGAGTTTCACTGCCAGTCCCTCAAGAGAAGAAAGAGATAATATTGTCCTCTAGATCATGTGGAGTGGTATACAGAGATCTTCAAGAAGACTTTGAGATTGTATTGCTGTAGGGTGTGGTATATATATTAAAAATGCATATAGGGTTCCTATTACATCATGCATGTCTAAGAATGGGCTCTGCCAGACTGGAAAATGGCATGGAAACTGCTCTATTTCAGTGTTCACTCTTTGTATTGTTGGGGGGAAAATACACCTATACATCTGTATCAGTGTAGCTAAACCTCAGGGATGTAATTCTGAGGACTGAGTCCTCCGAAGGTTCCTTGTTAGCCAAACTTCAAGGTGATTGGCAGCTATGAATCTCCTCTGCCTGAACTGTAAATTGAGCACGTCTATGAAAATGACCAAGTACAAGGCAAAAGAAATATTTGCAATGGTCTGCACTTATGTTTTCCAATAGTGATGCAAACAAGGATCAGAGTTGAACGTGAGGACAGAGAAAAAGAACATTTGGAGATGAAATTTGGAATGAAGCACAGTTCCTTAGAGGCAATGGAAAAATCTCTGTTGAAGGAAGGCGCTGCTGGTCAGAAAGGGAGGTCAAAAAAGTGGGGTGTGAGAAGAAGTAAAAGATGGTTTCCAGGTGTTTGGGGTGTGGGGAAGGTGAGGGTGGCACAGACAGCACTGTGCAAAGTGCTCCTGGGCAAAGTCCCAGTTTGGTTTGGAAACACTCCTTAAAGTCCAATGCTTCTTCAGACCTCCTTCATCTGAATAGAGAGAGCAGGAAACCCCTCCCTCTGCCCTTGGGCACTTGGCATGTCAGACCACCCTGAATCCAGAAAGTCTAATGGAAGACTGAAATCAGCAGGGCATTGTTGAACTCCTTGCAGCTAGAAAGGGTTTCTTTGTGTTTTGAGTGTAAATTTTGAGTTTTCTTCTTTTAGGTAGAATCTACTTGTGTGTCCATCCTTGGAGCAGCATGAGCTGATGAGGACACACCTCTACTGAGCACCACAAACCAAAGCACAGAAAGCAGAAGTGTCCTATTCTCACCTCTGTTTCTAACTTTTTTCTTAATTTTGAGTTACTTACACAATTATGTCTCCAGAGCTTGGCTTGTTTGTATGATATATGATGGCAGTTTTGCAAAGCTTACTTCACAAAAGGTGGTACTGGCAAAGGGGTATTATTGCATAGTGTGGGGTAGAGAGAAATTAAGGCTTTAAGTAAGTGACTGATTTCTATCCAAAGGTTTCATATGGGAGCTACTTACACTACTAATATTGAGTAGGAGCTTCACATTATAGGGAGGCTTAGACTGATCTTTTCCTATACATCTTTACTTCAATTTTATTCTGTTGTTAAAATCTTGACATGCTAACCATACATTGTCTAGATTTCTATAACAACTACGATATACAACCCTGGAAAGCCCCCTGCTTAAAAAAAAAAAGAAAAAAAAGTAACAAACTAAATCTTTTATGATGCGTTATTTGCTACGTATGTTTTAAACAAAAGCCCTGGATATACAGTCTGTTCCTTTTGCATTGGAATTTCCACCCATGTTTTAAAATTCCACCTTAAGCTAACAATTGCACCTAGCTGTGACAAATTTTTAATAAAAATTAAAGAAGTTGTTATAATAGTACAAGAATTAAATAGCAGAGGGTTATCAGACTATATAAATGCAATATTCTTTTCACATAGTTTGTAGGAATTGCCACTTTTAATTATAACCATACATCTTGAAAACTCTATTTGGTTTGAAATAATTTAGTGTTGCAAAATCAGTCATGAAAACTCCTTGACCTAAGAGTTTGCCTGTTTAGAGAATGGAAAACCGGGCCTAGAAAACATAAGTGTATTGAAATGTTTTAGAATATATTGAATATATTGTGTTAAACTCACTAGTGCAGATTCACAAATACATTAAGTCTATCCATACAGCTTTGACTGGATGCTTTATGCAGGACAGGTTTGAAACAGCTTTCTGAGAGTAAATTTCAGTGATTTATTAAATTGGCTCTCATTCAGTGAGAGTGGTGAAAATTTTTATGTATTCAAATCTGGGCATTGTAAGGAGATCTTTCATGTTCTGACATTTGCAGTAGTCACAATGTATGCCTGCAATATGAAAAAAAGAGCTTGCCTTGTTCAACAAGGGCTTCACAATCTCATTTGCATAGATTTTAAAGATTCATTTTGTATTAAACATTTACTCTGCTTTAATAAAAATCATAGCCAGTAGTCATGGATATCATCAGTGTATGCTCTCTTATTAAAAAGTATCCCCACATGGTACATAATGTGGAACAGAACTAGAGCTGTCTAAAGACCGACTCAGTTCAGGGCTCACAATCTGACTGCTGTTGAGCACAAAGATTTGTATTTCTTAGCAGGTGGAAGATTCTCATTTCTCAAACCTAATTTCCCATTAACTTTCACTTTCTAACGGGATCAAGGAGGAATGATGCAGTTGTCTGGACACTTTTCAGAGGAAAAAGAATGAACTTCCCTCAGGAGAGGAAGTGTCTCCTCAGTTTCTAGAATTTCCTGTTAACATGTTATAGAAGGTAAATTTATACCTTTAAGGCATATAGGTCAATGTCATAGTCTAGCAGGGCAGAATCTGGAAGGCTGATAATTACTGATAGTACTAGTCCTATCTTATCCCATCCTAAGGATTGACTTGGTTCTTCCCATAAATGCTCTTGTGTCTAATCTTCTTCACTGGCAGTCCAGCCTGTGTAATAATAAAGATTTGGGTCTGTTTGTCTATTGACAGCCCAGGAAAAATTCCTTATTGGCAAATAGACTTGGAAAAAATGCAAAATGAAGGTGTTCTTAGCCCAAGGAATACTTCTGGCTCCAGTTTCTAATCAAGACTTGGATTTAAATGGCATTTGCAAGTTGCTTGCATTCATACTTCCATGTGTGTTGCTAGGGATAACCTCAATCATATCGTGGTTTCCAGCCCCCAAATTCTCTCTTATGATTTTGTCCCTTCTTTT
Source organism: Edolisoma coerulescens (assembly GCA_013397115.1). NCBI lineage: Eukaryota > Metazoa > Chordata > Aves > Passeriformes > Campephagidae > Edolisoma > Edolisoma coerulescens. Next base: position 2,745,054 of record VWZW01013750.1, on the reverse strand, counting down.
TTTTTTTTTGGGATGGTCATTCATTTGCCCTTCTTCCATTTCTTAAGTGTGTAAACATCTTTATGAAGGTTTCACATTCCAATATGGGAGCTTTGGAGCACTTAAAAATAGAGATGGCACAAATTCTGACTAATCTCTGTAATACTCTTGCCTTCATTTCAGCATCTGCTCTAAAGGCTTGGAAGGACACAGTGCTTGGCACTGCCTATGAAATATACAGGGTAAAAAAATGTATGAGTGATCTGTCATAGCTTGGATACTATTTTTTTAATATTGAGGGGTAAAAAATGGCTGTTCCACTGCATTTACCCATAACAAAGTTTGACAATGTACACAGGAAAAGGACAGTATAAAACTTGTGTGATTTAGTTACCTTTCTCCAGCCACCTCATTTATCATTTCACTTTAATTTTTAAATATTTCATTTCATCTTGATAATAATCTTAAAATTAAGCTTGACATGAAATGCATAACCTGTATTATTAATATCGTATTATTTTGTGGTTATACAAGAGCAGATTTGAATTGTCACTTTAAATCAGACTGTAAGTCAAAGAAAAAGCTCTAATAGACTGCTAGATCTGTATCTTCACTGAATTAGACAGTAATTTGGCAGTCTCTTCTGCTAAATGTAGTGAAATAGCTAGTCATTGTGATATGCCCAGGCAAATCTGTTGTGTTGCATTGATGGAGGAAATTTCCTGTGGCAATTGCACTGGCAGTTGAGCTGATTCCTCTTGATGCAGCGATTCAGCATGCTCTTAATATTGGGGAAGGAAAATGTGTTTTAGAGCCTCATGCCAGGAGTTGGGCTGAGTATCACTTGTGTCACCCAAGATAGTCTTCCCGTACTCTTATGACATTTGTTCTTTTTAGTCCATTAAAATGCCTTTATTCTGAAAGGTATCTAATTGAAAATTATATTTAAATTGTATGCTGTTGCTGAAAATGCTTAGTATTTAAAAAGAGCTCCCTCTACTTGATAGGGAATAGACCCTATACTTTATAAGGACACCTGAGCTCCATTATCTAGTACTGGTATCTTTGAAAACCAAGTATTTTTTCCAGATGTCTCACCATCAAGACTTCTGTACATCCAGAATGTAACTACAGTACATGTGCTGAGAAACTCAGCATGCTCATTGCAAAGCAAGTACTTGATTTAGAACTCTGCTATCAAAGTAGTCTTCCAATGAGAAAAAGTGGTGTGTTAATAAAAGTCTATCTTATATATTAAGTGATGGTGTTATTAACACATTAATGGAGATGTAAAAGTTCAGCCTGACTTGTCTTTGTGGTTTGCTGAAGAGTAATCTAACTTTTAGATGGTCAAATGTACTTGGACTGGAAATGCTTAAGAGTTGTTTTCCCATAAGTGAACATTCATTAAGGAATGTAAGCATTTTTTTGCGGGTGAGGTAAATTTACATGCAGAAATATTTATTCAGATATTATTAAATGAAACAAATTAAATAGAAACTACCGTTGCTGACATTTAATGTTCTACTCAAAAGAGGCTGTCTGTAGTAGAACATTAACACTTTTTATCCTCCTTTAGTTGCTCTTCATGTCCGTCAAAAATCCCCTCTTGGGACTGAAAGGTGAAGATGAAATTACTCTGTGTAAATATAAGTCATGAATTTCTTATTTTTCATGGTTTTTTTAAATCAATCTAGAGAAAAATGTGTGTATTGTCTGTGTTCCTGTACTTCAGTTGCTGTTTAAAATGTGTTCAATGCATATGTAAAATTTTATTTCAGAATTATATAGTATTATATTATATTCAGAACAATTATAGTTCTTTCAATTAAATTGGAAAAGAGCAAGGTGATGGTAAATAGAAAATCCCTTAAGAGCAAGCATTATAGAAGACTTGTGTCTCTCTTGAGAATAAAGCAGCAGTTTTTACCTTGGAACCTGAATTTTACTGAAACCAAAGCTTGTATTTCAAGAATTACTAGTATTGGAAAGAGGATGATAAACCAATACTTAAAGCAATCATACGTGACATGAAGAAAGATCTTGCAGATAAATACACTGAAAGAACAATTTAATGTGTTTCTCGTATTTCTTTTACTACTTGTTCTTTCACTGAATGTTACCTCAGATCTCCCAAACATGGTTATCATTTCAGCCTTGCTGGCAAATTAAGAGTACAGAAAGGCAGGAAACAAGTATCATTGAATGGCTGCCTGTTAAAAGGGAAACAGAAGCAGCTAGATGCTTGTATTTTAGTCTCTTCTTAAGATGACGGCTTTGAACTTAAAGACTTTTTACTTTCTTGTAGTGTAAGTGCGTACTTTAAACCTCTTGAGATATCCTTGACTTCATTTACAGTGAAAATATTCAGCTATACTGATATTCAGTGAAAAACACTCAGAACTTGCATTTGTTAATTTTTCTGTGTTAAGGATAGTAGTGTCGCCATTTCAGCTGCATGAAAGTGTGCTTAGAAGTCTCTTCTCTCAAACAAAAGACACTTTTTTTTCAGTCTTTCTCTGGCACAACACCATTTCATAATTTCTGTTTTCTGCAAAAGGGACACCTCTGTGCCTTGTTTCATGGTAGGAGTCATCCATAAAGACACCACTTGGATTTTTCAACAAAAAAATACACTTTTTTCCCAGTGGTGACATTGAGACACATATCCTCATTTCACTCTTGAGGACTTTCCTGTCCCATGCTAGTGAGCTTCTTCAGAAAGCTATGTTGAAACAGAAAGGGATAAAAGGAAAAAGGAACAAGTCCCTGTTCATGCGTTCATTGCATTCATTTAACTTCAGTTTAAATACAGGACCTTGTCATCTCCTTAGAGGTTATGTCTCTGTTTCCTTCCATAGATTAGGTGGGCTTACAAAAGAAGTAATTTGCAGCTGCTTTACTGCCAGAAAGCACTGCAAAAATATGCTTTTTTTTTTCCTTTTGGTGAAAATTTCTGTTTTCACAAAGTGTTTTTATATTTGGGACTTTCCTAAGCTTTTGTCCAGGCTATCCACCCACCTTTGAAATGTCACTATTTTTGAAGTTCTGTGACCCTGAGGGACAGAGGTAAGTAGAGCTACAGAAGTTAGCAGGAGCATCAGCACACAGGTCTCAAGAGTATGGGGAGGCCTTTACAGGTAGAGACCCCTGACAAGAAAACCACTGTGTGTTCTTTAGGTTGATAGGATTATTTTGAACTGCTGAAAAGATACAAAGTGAATTTTAACCTGGCTAGAGCTTTGTGGTGGATGAATTTCCCTCCTCTCTCCAAAATACTGGTTCACCTGATGCTAAAGGAAAGGATTGGGGAAGTACTATGGATTGACTGGGGTGACACGGAGCCACGTGATACCCACGTTACATTTCTATAAGAGACTGTACTAAGGCTACAAATTTATCTTTGGACCTGGAAAATGACACTTCTCTGTAGCTATCTTTTCCATCCTTTAGGCATTTAATGAACAGTGTTTCCATAACTGTAAAAAGGAATGAAATCTGTTTTCTTATGATTCTATGGTTTTTCTCTTTGATTTTGTTGCCTAAGAAAATGTAAGCTTTCCCTTAATGTGAGGATTTATGAGGAGTTGCCTTCTCATATGGGCATTTCAAGGGTTCCTCCACTTTTCATGAAGTTGTTAGGACCTGACAGGTCTTTCTGATCTCAGTCTTTAAAAGTCAGTTCAAATCAATCAGTATACTTAATACGTATAGAGGGTGACAAATATGTAGGTGGGCACGAACAAGAAGCACTATCAAGTTGGAAAAACGCACAAAAGTCTAACACGAAAGCTTGTGCAAATGGAATATTTCTTTATGTTTCATAATGCTGAATATTTGGCTGGGGAGAGGAGGAGAGCTAAAAGCCCACTAAAAAGTTGCATATAGCATTTTGTACATGTGCCAGAGTCAGCGTTCTTAGGTGGATTCAGTGTCTTGTAGGGAACCTGTCTGATGTGTTCCTTTCCTGTGAAATGACACTTGCAAAAGTCACTATTTTGCTCCTGGTGTTACCCTGGCTATTAAGTTAATTTATTTTATTTAGATGTTATTTATAGTGTGCTAGAGAATAAGTAAATGACCTATTGGCTGCTGAACTCATAAATCTTGACTAATATTGGGATATTGAAAACATTTGTACTTTTTTTATAGGACCTGCATGTAAATGCCAAATATTTTCTTTTCCGAGTTGTTTTATAGAACATGTATTTTAAGTGTTTAGATTTTTTTTCAAATGAAATGAAAACCCAGTACTTGTATATTTTTGCAATATTGGTTTTTGTTATCTTACAGGTGTAATAATAATCAGTAATAACCCAACAACTCTGGTGACTCTACTTTTTTGAACTGCGGGTATAAGAAATACAAACAAATGTATGTTAACAGCAGAGAAGGTTTTCATAAGCCTGTCTGTGTATAATTTGTCAATGTAGTAGAAAATCAAATTTAATCTGTGTATAATAAATTGAGCTGACATCCCCCAAACAAAGCTTATTTCTCAAGAGTGGCAAAGCGCTGGCTGTAGTAGCAACCTCAGCTCTGACTCACTGCAAAAGGGGCTTGGTGCCAATTGCCGATTTTCATTTGCAAAGAGCCCTCAGAACCTCTTTCCTTGGAATCACCACTGTTTTGGCGTGACTCTGAGTATGCTACAGTCTTGTTTCCTTCTCTTGTCTTGCCATAGTTAAAGTTTCTCCTGTCTTTATGCACTATGGGAACAGCTGGAATGCAAAGTTAATGTAGCTATGGGGTTTTTTTTCCTATTTTTTCTTGTTCTCCACACAAACTTCATTTAAAATGCAGAGCCAACCTATTGGCTCCAGGGCCATACTCCATTGCAGCCCTGTCTTCAGATGAACAGTGACAGAGACTCACAGCTCTTTCAGCTAGTGTTATATAGGGGCAAACATGGATTAGAATATAAAACTTACTTTGTTATATTATGCATCCAAACTGTAAGAAGCCATCATACAGAGCTGCTTCTGCCATTTGCATATTAGATAAAAGGTTGCCTTGGGGTTCAGCTATTGGACTAGAAGTGTTTGTGCCTCACTATTTTTATGACATATTGGTTTTTTTCTGCAGAAAAGTTCTTTATGGCCAGTTTTTTCAGAAACTGATTAATTTGCCTTTTATTTGGTTGTCCATCATAGACTAGTAGCACTCTCAAACTCTGAAATATCAGTCCCAATTAAATTCAAACTACAACACCAAAACTATCAGCCATATTTGAAATGAAGAATTTTAACTTTCTGGAGACTCAAAGTCCAGACTCCTAAGTGTTCAATGTGACTAGGTATGCCTCTGTGTGTCAAGTGAGTGTGAGACTTCACTGACTAATTTTGTAATAGTTTTGGAAAAGCTCATGGCATTGTCAACTTGTGGGAGTAGTCTTTTGGGAAGTCACCTCAATTTTCATAACGATTATGTCCTTCAGACATTGGGGTTTTTAGTCACGACAGTCACAACTAATCTTAAATGTCTTTTTAGTAAAATCATGTCGTTATAGCAGTTGAAAAACATCTTCCAGTCTAGGAGGTAAACACAATTGTAAAAAGTAGCCACTTTTTGGATCCAGCTGGGATTTGTGAGAAATCTTCTGTATGGTTTTGGTGGGCAAATTTTTGGTGGCAAATTGAAAGTAGTATTTGGAATAATAGCCAAACTCCTCAGTCATCAAAAACCTGTTATTTTCACTCTCTGAATGAATGAGCATAGCTCTTTAATATTCTTTTTCTTCGACTTCTAGAGCCCTCACAAGTGAAATCCCCACTCACCTCTGCCCTCTGATGTATTACTTTGCTGGCCTTGAGCGCTCTGGTGAGGAATTTTGGGAATAAGGGCATCCTGTGATGAATTGTCCCACACACTATATAAAATAATACCAGGTAGGTGACATTGATAGGCTATAAATCTTTCATTAGCAAAGTAAACTTCTTTTTTCTGAAGTGCTTCAGTGCCTTGTACGCGTGGCTCATTGTTTTCCCCTCTGTGGGATTTTGGAAATGTTACCCACTTGAAATGTGGAGCACTGTCATGTGCCAAATCAACTGTGCTATATAATCTACTGTTATATGATTGACTGCAGTTTCTTGCAAAAATATTTATCTTTACCAGTTGTGCTAGCATGCATAAAAAGAAAAATATGCTCTTATATGTCTCTGATAAGTCTCAGGATGGAAACACTTTGCTGGCAAGTGCTCCTTTGTCTTTGATAAACACTTTTGGAATCTATCAAACCAGGTTTTAAATTTTATAGTGCTTATACGTACATTTTAACTGAAATCAAAGAAAACTCCAAACAGAATACTGAAAACTTCTCACCTTTGCCTTTTCCCTTTTCCATTTCCCTTTCCTTTCCCCTTCATAATACAATGAGTTTGTCTTCTGATGGCTGATCTTTAGGAGCAGTCCTGAAATTATTTTTTGAAATAAGGCTCTCTGTAAAGACTCCACTTTCATCACAAGCCCTTGCCTCTGAGAAAGCTCTTGCAAAAAAAGCAGAGACTCATTGAAATCCTGCAGAGAGAAAATTCAAAAGGGGTTGGGTACAATCATTGTCTCCATTGTGCAATCACTGGTAATATGAATTCAAGTTAAAATTCAAATGAACACTTGCAGTAATGTTCACCAATCTCACACATTTTATATAAATATGAGATACATGTTATTTATATACATGATGTAAATAGCATCAGTTTCTTAGCTCTTTTAAAATGACTTGAAGAAATGAAGTAATCGCTTCAGCTGATGAGGCTTTGCAACATGCAATTTGCTATGGGCCCCATCGCATCTGAATGTGCTCAGATTATGTTTGATGTATTACTGAAAATGTGACTCCTTCATTTGAAATCCTTCTCAACTCTCAAACAATAAGAACAGTCACAACAAAGAAAAGAGTGTGGAAAAGGAGTGAAAATGTCTGACAAAATAGCTAGAATAGCCATCTAATAAACACCCTAGTAAAGGTATAGTTGGATAGGCTGAAGCTATCCTTTCTTTGTTTTACCTTTCCCTCCCTATATTTTGATTATTTTGCATGTTTGTCTTCTGAAGTACATTCCTAGCAGTTTAAAGGTATTTTATGTATATATTACTGTTAAACTACTGAAAGAGTTCGTCTGTATGGAGAATTGTAATAGCTTTTTTTTCTCCTCACAGAGCAGTGGGGTATCCACAGAGCAGATACCCTCTACCACATCAGTGAATGCTGGGGAAAATGGGAAGCTTGCACAGGGAGAGGTGAGCTTCTGCTGCTTTTTTGCCACAGGTGATTCAGAATGGAAGAGTAGCCTAGGTCCCTTCAAGTGATGTCCACAGGAGTCAGTTTTGTTTCACTGAAAGTGTGTGTTAACCTAACTGTGATGAATACTTCCCTTTATCACCTCTTATCACCTTATTGAACTGGGTCAGCAATATTAAGTTACTCCTTTGATAACAAAATTAGGGCAATTGTAAGGGCTGAACTGGGATTTATTTGGCTAAACAAGATATGCTTAGTCTCTTAATCTCTGTGTTAGGGTTGACTGTGGATTTTTGGCTGGGGAATTCCTTGTAGGAGATAAAGATGGGTACTTAGTCCACTGCAGTTGGTGGCAAAGCCTGCAAAAGCATCTCTGATCTCAGGAGCAGCATGATTTCACCTGGCAGAGTGCAAGTTACTTGCAGTTATTCTGTGCTTGTTTCTGCTTGGCTGTTTTGTCACTATTATCCCTGAGATATGAAGCTCCATCTCTTCCTCTATGATATAATGTAATAAATCATGACATCTAGCAGATTTTACACTGCTGTCCTAACTTATTGCATGCTGCTGTCATAAGCAACTGTAGCAAAACCTTTAAAGTAATGTTTGAAAAAGAAAAGAGCACAAATGAAGGTTCACAAATAATTTCTTAAAAGAGCACTTGAGAAAGAGTGATTTCCCTACCAACATCTCCTCACTGACAGACCAGTCATGGCCCAGGAATTTGTGGCAGGAGTACAGTTCTGTAAATGATTGTAACTCTTATTTTTTTTACTTTTTAATTTGAACTTGCCAAGGAATGAAACCAAGAATGTTGAGAGAAAATGCCAAAAGAAACTGTATATTTATTTTTCTTTTCCACAAAACATAAACAAAGGCCCAAATTGTAGGTTGATTTCAGACTGAGTGGGATGCTTTGCCTTAACAAAAAATTAAATACTATATTTAATTCTCATTTGTGTTTAACTGTTTCTAAACAAGTAAAATGTCAAAGCAAAACACATCAAGAAAATAGTGCAACATTAAAATGCTTAACAAATCTGCTTGTTGCTAGTCACACTATCAAAGTGTGATAGCTAGTTACTACCAAAGAAAATGATAAATTCCATTCAAAGTCTCAAATGCTGCTTCTTTAGGTTGTGTTTTCAAACAAATGGGATCTATTTCCTCTAGAGAGGAAATCCTTTTGCATTCTTCCTGTGCTCAGGCAAAACCTTTGGTCTGGAAAGTGTATTCCCCTTTGTTGCCTTATTGTCTTTCCTTTCTCGTCTCTGTTTTGTTTCACTCCTCTACAGGATCCTATCTGGAAAGCCAGGGTGTACATTTGTAATGCACAGAACCCAGTTAAGTTGAACCATAGTAAAATTTACGAAGGTCACGATAAATTCCATGTCTCTTACCATGCTGTGGTTTTTTTCCTTGTATAAAATGTTGCTATTATTTTATACTGCACAATGTATTAGCATCCATCCCAAGTTACAATCAGCTTCGGACAAAGAGACTTTCCCTGTGGGGGAAAACTCCCCAACAAGAATTATTGCATTGATGCACAACCAGATATTCCAGTTGATTTCATCTATTTCTTACCCTTTCTTCTCTGGTATGAATTTTGTACGCAACCATATTGCACTTCCCATGTTCCAGAAGGACTTTGAGATCTTCATCTTTGGACAATCTTGTGTGCCCTCTCACAGTAAGTCCCCTGGAATAGAGTGTGGTCATTTTGATACGACTGAAGTCGCAGAGCTGCCGATCGTTCCAGCAGCAAGGTTCGATGCACATGCTTGTTTACAGAAAGTACCACATCAGAAGTTTCATTTTGTCTCATCATCCAATTGATCTGGAAATACTGATAACGCAGTGAGGCCACAGCTATGTTAAATTAATACACTGCTGCTCTCTGGCATTTGTGAATAGCCTGCCATTAAACTATAAACTTATTCTGTCTGTATTTTTATGCTTCTATTACTTCTTTTCCACCTTCTTTCTCCCACTGGGATATGGTAATAAATGAAAGGGGAACATGGTTCTGAAAAATCATCAGATCTCCCTTTCTTAAAAGGCCATAGAGGATGCTTATAAAATTCCAATTTTAGTTTGTTCCTGTGAGCAGACCCGTTAATTTTGTGTTCATGTCGATCTCAATCAGTAAAAAATGAAGCCTCTCTATGGAATACTTAATTTGATCTAAATAGATCCTATATTTATTAATATAACTGTATTTACATGGTTCTAAAAGGGGCAGAAGATGGAATACCTGTAGAAGTCACTGATATAATAAAAAGTAAAACAAAACATATAGATATATAATATATATAGTAGGACAAAAGAAATTGCAATCAAACAGGATACTCTGTCAACACTGAATTCAAGCCTACTAAGCAACTAGATGCTTGTTTTTAGAAAATGCTTTCTTTAGGCCCAAATAACACGTGCTTTCACATTGACACTGCCAATCAATACAAAATCCATCAAAATGTGAATCTACATCGATGTCTAGAAGCTCTTTCTCTAGGCTAAGCCATCTTGAGAAATTCACAAGAGCAGACAGGTTAATTCAGAAGGTCTTTTCTGTTTTTTCTACTCTTTAATAATGAAAATAAACATTCCTGTGGAATCAAGCAGTAAGCAGCAGGAATAATTGTTAAAAACCGAAATGGTTGGACTACATGTGGTATCCCTTCCGTATCCTGTTTTATTCTGATTATCCTGCAGATGCAGTAGAGTGGATTTTTGCAGGGAGAAAAGGCAGTCAGGGGAAATGGGCTTTCTAAAGAGGATTTGGCACCACTCTGGGACTTAGATGAAGGTCAAATGTTCAGAAGAGGCCAGCATTAAGCAGCTCCAACCATGACACTTGCACACAGATTTCTCAAAGAAGTCAGCATCTTGTATGCAGTGCTTGTTCTGATAATCTTATTTGTTTTGGTGGCAAAGCTGAAGTTAAGCCCTTCTGAAAATTAGACTGCTGTAGCCAATTATGTTGACAGAAGCCCAGCTAATGCATATCAAATTGTGATTTGGAATGGTCAGAAAAATGTAAATTTTGTATGTGTTTCACACATAGATTTTGAAATGTTTCTTTTCAGAGAAAACTGCTCAGAGCTCATTGCAAGTTTCTTGTGTAGCCCCATGATGTTTAGTCACTGCATTCTTTCCTCTGAAGGGTAGGGAGAAAAATGAGCACCATTTCACAGTTGGGTATAATTGTATTCTTCTGAAGAATCATATATAAATTGATGTGTAAATAGTAGATATTTTAAGGGATGAGCAAGATCCAGCCATATTCACATGGTGGGTGTTTTACCATTAATCTCACTAGAAGCAGTATTGATGGTAATTTTACAGGCAAAATAATTAATTTAAAACAATGGAATACAAGTTCAATACTTCAGCCAAAATTATTCCCCTGCCATTCCAAATAAATTATAATTTCTGAAATAAGTTAAGGATATCATTACTTTAAAAGCTATTGTTGTGGTTTCTCCAATCACACTTTCATCTATATATCTTTGTGAGGAGGGCAGATATGCATGTGACCAAGGCTAGTTTTTCAATTGTCTTATTTAAACGAGAATATTACAGTACGTTATGATGTGTGTGTATGTACTTGAAAGAGCTTGAGATAAAACTAATTTTTCTCTGAATTCATTGAAGAAAAATGTGAGAGAAGTTCAATATTGAATCTTAATCCTAGCCTCAGACAAGTTTTTAGGCCTGACTGCCAGGCATTAATGGGATTTTTTTTCAGAGTTATGTAATGATTAAAAATATTTTCTAGTATCAGTGTTTACAAGATCAAAGTTTTAGAAAAAATATATTTTCAGCAACTTTAAAGGAATGTAGAAATAAAAAAATGTGTGAAGATATAAACACTTGCGCATACACTCATATTCCAAAAATGTTCTTTAAAAGACCTGCTGCTCACATTACTCTTTCAATCTATTTTCTTTTCATTGGAATGTTCAAGACTGGAATAAAGGCATTGGTGGAAAAGTCAACAACACCATATAGGTAATATTTTTGTCCACAGCTATGACATGAAAGAGAGAAATAAATATACCTGTTATTTGTTTTATCTCCTACACTGTATTTTTTTCCTCTGTGATCTTTCTGCATAAACCACAGGTTCCAGAGTATTCTTAATCTCATCTGAATATGTATAACATAATTTGTTGGAGGCAGGTTGGAGAGGATATAAAAACATGAAAAGGTCCAACTTTTTCCTGTTAGCCAGAAATAGAGACAATACTGTCTAGGCTTTATCAGAAGTTTGATGGGGGTTTTGTTGTTGCTTTGTTTTAGGGTTTTTTTTCCTATATTACTGTTTTATTTCACAGTGTAAGATAAGTTTTTAACTGCAGACTCAATTAAACCCTCATACATACCATGTAAGTGGTGTGCTGGTTTCTAGCTAGCATGTGCTTCTACTGTGACCTATTTTCATGCAGCAAACTCCCTGGTTTGATATTCATTTCTAGGTGCAAGGTGAAAACAGCAGCAATTTCAAACCTTGAGAAGTGTGTGTTAGGTGAATTGATAAACAGTAGCATGCTCCCATTTCAGCTTGTTTGTCATCTAAAATGTAACAGCAACTGGTGATGTTAAATGTACTGGTATCACTTGAAGAATCCTATTTAATGCAGATCAAAGTGTAAGTGGTTCATTGACCTAAAAAAAAGAAAATAAGGCAAATTTTGCAGGCTATATTTTCTCTTTCTAACTGATAGAGAGTCAGGAGATATTTGTTTCTGCATGTCTTTCTTGTGTCTTTCTCAGTAGTTTCTTTCTCTCCTTGCAAATTTTGGCTCATAGCTAGCCTGCAAATATGAATTTCAATGCGTAGATGTTGACTATGACTTATATGTCCTTATGTTTACTGTCTGCAGCATACAGGAAAAGCTAAAAGGTGTGCTAGAAACACATATTCTCAGCAAAACCACCTTTTTCCCCCCTTCTACTGCATTCACAGATTATCCCCCTCAATTTTCTCCTTTTTACTCCACAAAGTAACCAGAAATGCTGATATTGGATGATTTGCCTGAACCTCAGCCAGTTATATTAAGCTAATTATTATGGATTTTAGGCCTGTTTGCATCTTCACAGGCAATTAAACAATATTAGAAAGTAGTCATTACAAAAGGCATCAGACTCGGTCTGAATTGAAGCTCTTCTATTTTTCTTCATCACTAGAGATATAGGGAAAAAAAGGATCCCGCCTAGACACAGCACAAATATTTTGAGAACTGAGATATCAGGTTTTTTCCACAATTCTTTCTTAATAATCACCAAAAGGAGAAAAGTTACAAGCAGATAAATATATTTGAATTGTGGATTGTATCTTTTCAACTGATCGTGTTTAGTGGGGTAGAAAACCTCAAGAAATTAATCCCCTCTCCAACCACCACCTTCAAAAAACAACCAGGACGCAGTCTGAAAGAACAATCATTGACTTTGAGTTGCATTTACATATTTAGCAAGGTCCAGAATAAACATTAAGTAAGCAAATTCATAATATCAAGATAATCCTTGCTTTCTGTTTACAGAAATACATTTTTCACTGTTTATTTTGTAAAGGATCCCTTCTAGAATTGAAATGGAGGCATTGTTTCTTTTGTTCCTTATTTTGAAATAACATTTTTCAGGCTGTATTATTTCCCACCTTTAAAAAAATAATCAGATACTGAAACTTTGAGCAATATTCTTTAAGTAAGCTTTAGTTCTGTTTTCCAATAATATATAAACTCTGATTGTGCCTACCTTATTGAAATGCAGATACCATATAGCAAAGAACAAAGAGAATTTTTAGTATGAGTTTAATATGAGAAGGAAAGAAGGCAGATTAAAAGATCTTTTAATGTTTTTGTGTAAAAGATTTAAAAATGGAGCTCTCCTACTAACTCATGAAAATAATATAAAAGATTCAGAGCATTTTACAAAGCAAAGAAGCATGAGATGCTCTTTAGATCCAGCAAGCAAACTGTAAACATCACTTGACCATTATATATTCTGGGTGAAGGAAGAATAAACTGAAAACGCTGTTTAAAATGTGAAAAGCATATATATTTAAAAATCCTTTAGAAGAACTAGCAGATGGACTATGAAAAATGACATCTGGATCAAACTCCTTGCTTCTAAACATAACCCAGTCAAATACAGCTGGCTCTAACAAATTCTGATAAATATTTTTATCTGGGTAAGAAAATAAATGCAGTGATGTGCAAAATGAGCATATGAGTATCAATAAGATTTTTATGTGTTAATGCCATTCTTCTGGAGAAGAGTTTGGCAGGCAGGCACAGTAAAGAGCTTGCCAGAGGTGTGCACATGTGGCACCAAGGGCTGCTGACAAAAATCGGATACTAACATAGATTGTGGGCAGGAAGAAATGGGCTAAATGTTGACACAAACCCCCAAAATGTGTTTATTTGTATTTGCTTTTGGAAATGATCACAACTAGCTGCTGAGAGGCAATGCTGTTAACAGGCATGTGGAAGGACTTGAGTGGAGAGAATTGCAGCTGGAATTCAGCAGTTATGTGAAATGCAGGCCTGGAGACCGTGCTGGTGTGGACTAGGCTATTTTGGAAGAAATCACAAGACTTAGGTCTGACATGGATGGATGAATCCAGCTATTATCCATAGATCCTGTTTAAAATAGGATTGAAATGTGCAGGCTATTTTTTTTCCCTGTGACATATCACAAAGTGTGAAGGCAATCTGCATTTTCAGAGCAGCTAAACCAAAATCCTACTTGATCTACCTCTTGCTTATGCAGATTAGATCGAATATTGAAGTGTTTTTGCATTTAATGTTATTTCACTTTCTTCACAGTCTTTAAATTAATGGGGGGGGGGATGTGTTTAAAAATATATATAATAGTAGCATAATTGGGGTTTCTTTATAATTATTTTTAATGGGGTTTTTTTTCATTTATTTACATACAAAACCCTACATCTTTCTCCAGGTGCTCTTTTTTATTCAGCTTTTTATTTTTAAAATTGTTTATTCAACACATTTTGACACACGTGTGAACTATTCTTTGTAATGTCTTGTATGAATATATTTGTATATTCTAAGTTATCTGAAGTCTTTGAATTTACAAATGAAATAGTAAGTAGGGATTAAATTACACTGCAGTCAGGTAGATAAAGCAAGCTTGAACTTTAATACAACAGTATCTCCAAACCCCTTTCGAAAGCTTCAGCTACAAACTGAATAAACTTTTTCTTAAAATTTTAGCAGTTTTAGGCAGTTTTTCTATCTATTTTTACAATAGTTATTCAATTAAACAAATGCATAGGTATGTCTGTTCAATAAATGTAATAGTGTGTAAAGCATGTAAATGAGACACATTTTTTTTGCCATGTTCTTTACTTAAACATTCCTCTCCAAAGATAACTACTAAAATAGGTCACAGTATAAAAATAGTATAGTAAGCAAGTTAAGGACTAGATTCTGTTTGCAAACTGAGTGGTCTAAATCTGCCCTAACTCAATTGATTTCAATGGTTTCACTTAGATTAAACTGTGTTGCTAATAACGAACCTGCATCTACTGTATATGAGATACTAATTCCTCCAAAATCCTGACAGCAAGGGCTGTGATTTAGCTGGCAAAAGATAAGAAAGTAGAAGGAAATGCCTGCCTTCTTTCATTCCATCTGCAAATTTTACCTTGAGTCCTATACTGCAGGAATGTCTGACCTTTCAAGCAGATGGATGCCGCGTCTCTCATGAAGGTGCACAGGAGACACACTCAACCTTTCTCTGCCAGGTAGCAAACAGTGTGCCCATCGTGGAGCTGCAGCCACTCCCTACCCCAGGACTGTCAGACAGACTCCAAATCCTGTTTCAGTGTACATACTCTCTGAGCTGTGTGGGTGGATGGGCACTTATGTTGAGGGTGCCCAGATTTCTGCAGCTGTACTGCATAGAAGTCTCGCCATGTGCTGCAGGGAGAGGGGTTAAGGAACCCGTGGGGAAGACAGTGATTGCTAGAGCAGTTGGAATTACTTATTCCCTGGTTTTTGATTATGTCTCAGGTGTCCCTGAGGACTAAGTCAAACCATATATAAAATGATTATACAGAATGGATCAAATAAAAAGGCCATTGTAGGGCAACATCCTTGGACTCCACTAAGCATAATCCTACTGGAGCACTTATTTTTTATTCAAAGTCTACTTCTTCCCTAGTAGGCCAAAAATGTAATAAAAAAAGGCTTTCAATTTTTTTTTTTTGGTTGCAACTAATGCCTTCTTCCAGGTTCAGTGCAAGTTTGATTACTACTGAAGCCATTTATTAAATATAAGTAGTAAAAACTAAGCCAAAGGTTTCAGTCTTAGCAAAATTTGACAGCTGGAAAAACACCAAGGCTAGCAACTGCCAAGCAGAGGCAGTTCTGAATAGAAGTTTAAAACAAAAAATTAATCTTTGTCAACAAATCTTTCATAAATTATTTGGTTCAGGGCTGCTGAATCAAAATATTTTTCCCATCAACTTTGCCAAAATATAGTCTATTATTTAGAATTCCTTTCTTCTTAGAGAAAAAATTCCAAAAACTAGAGAAAATTCTTTTTCTTAATACTTAACTACATTTAGTTGGCCTTGAAATTAGGAAAAGAGGTCCAGTGCCTAATTAAGCTAATTTTTTCAAAAATCTGCCTGACTACAGAGGCTTGTGAGTGACTTCAGAGAGAGCATAGGTCTTTCCCCCACTTCGAATGCATAAAACTCCAAGTTTAGTTAATAATCTTCATTTCACAGGTATTCATAGTGATACAGTTTTATGCAACATCACCAGAATTTAGTGCAGTCCTATTATTACAGAATAGCTAAGAATTAAGCCCACTGTGCATCTCTTACATACTCTACGTACTGCTGAAGAATCCCTCATATAATCTGTCATCACCAGGAGCATTAATGCAAGTGGGCAGGTTTGAATGAATAATCAAACCTTCCTGACACCTATTCTGAAGTTCATGTGGAGTAAGTCAAAGCAGTAACAGGATGCACGTCAGACTAAGCAAAGCATTCAGGATATGTCTAGGCAGAAGGGTTAAATGATCGTTGTACAAGAAATGGCCAAATGTCTGAAAGTTTTTAAGACGAGAAAGAGTACTGAAGTATGTGATAATTCAGACAAGCTTTTTTTTTTTCTTTTCTGGTAAAAATAATCTCCCTGGTGCCTGGTTTCATTTATCCATGTATTCTACTAGTGCGTGCTTTTTACAATCTCTCTGTTGCTGTAATGCTGGTTGATTGAAATTCTCAATTTGTAGGTCTCCTTGAACATGTTTATTCAGGGGATGGGACTTGCACAAAACAATACACTTGTGTGAGGTAATCCCATCGCATCAGCCTTCATTATCATTTTTAGATTGTCTAACTGGAGTACTTGTCTGTGTTGTAGACCCTGTGCTCTCACAAAATGGCTTCAATTGTTGTGTGCTGATCTTTGATGATACATCAGCCTTAGCTTTACTGTGATATCTGAATTAGATGAGCATCAGATTGCCAAAACTCTTACTTTTCTCCACTGATACAACGGGATGTTTTGAGCACAGGAGCTGAGGTCTTTCTTCATATGCATTGTGGGATTTTTTTTCCCCTCAATATATCTTTGGTTTTTTAAAATTTAAATACCACCATTCCCATCTATTTTGAGATCCTAAGTTTATGTGCATGACGCAGCTTACTGCATTGCTCTTCTTCAAACAAGGGTGAAGAGTATCTGAGTTAGTTTCATATTTTCCACAGCTGGATGATGTGTCTATCCATTCCTCTCTTTGACATATTGCATGCCTTTAAATCCATCATGAGTCATTTTTCTTATGTGGAGGCTAATTAACATCTTGGGAACAGATTGCTTGCTTTGTCTTGATATTTTTTTGAAGTAACCAGATGCTGTAATTACTGTGTATACAGTTCTTTTTTGCCTGTAGGTTGTCGGATAGCACTCCCCATCACTTTAATTAGCAGCATAAAGTTAATTTAAATAGTAGAAGATGAGACAAATTTGTTTAGAAGTCTTTGAATGTAATAGAAGGAAAGATTTGTCCTGAACAGTAGAAGCAAAATAAACCTGTTTCAAATAATTCATTTTAGAATACTTAATTCCTTTCCTTTTCAGTGCTACTAATATTTACTTGAAATCTTCCTACTTTTAATTATATTCCTTTTGTTTAATTTTTACCATGTATATGATAGTACTCTGTGTTGATTTGCTGTAAAATAGATCTAGATTTTCAATAATTATACTCCTGGTGAAACCTGTATTTATTGCTCCTTCTTCTCTATCCCAGTGTCTACTTTGATTAGCTCATTCCTAGTACTTCATTTCTTCAGATTTTTCTTGAGAAGCTGAACAAACTGGATTGGTATTAAGAAGAAAGATAGCTTATTGTTAATTACTTTTTAGGTGACAAGAGGAAATATGCTTTCTGTGAGATCTGGTTTAAAAGGATCCATATAAAGAAGCAAAGGGAAGGAGAGACAAGGCATAAAAACACGAAGACATTTATAAGGTATGAGTCAAATGAAATCACTCTCCTCCTAGCCATTATTGGTTGTTTTTTTCATAGCAGATTTACTTATGAACAGTGTCAGCTTGTCTGTATTTTAATTGGTTCTGTATACAGGGTCCGCTCTGGTGCAACTCAGCACCTCTCAGATGAGGGGGGCTTGTTACATCAGACTTTCACCAGAGGCTTTCTGAGATCCAAACACGTCGTGTCATGTTTTACTCATCAGGCTAGACTATAGCATGCTCCAAACAGCTAAGACAGATTTTGTTGTGAGAGGTATTAAAGAAAGATAAGGAAGAAAGAATTCAATGGGATATATCACCAGCTGAAATGCCAGACACATGCGCTATGAAAGGGCTTGAATTGAGGATGATACTCACATCAAATCCAAAAATAAGACAGCAGTCTTCCTTCATGTCAATCCAATGTTTAATTCATGACAATTATTACAACTTTTTTTCCTTGTCATGGTCTGTGACTACTCAAAGTATTTTTCCTATAGCCATTAAGTTCTTATCAATTACATCATGATGAATATCATAAACTTCTTTCCCAGCTTTCAGCTTAGTAAGTTGCATGTTGCACAGCTGTGCCTGTAACTATAAAATGATAGAAAAATACTATATCTGCAAAATACATCTGGTTTCTTGGGTTTTGTCCTGCATTTTTACTACTCATGGTGGACCACTAATAAATAAGAAGAGCAATATCAATGACCTTTAAAGTCTATGTGAACTGTTTATTAGTGTCAGGGGAACATCATAAAACTGATATTTCCAATAGGAAATCTTGTTTTATACTCTGCTCTCTGAAATCAGGAGGAAATGCAACATCAATGCCACACAAGAAATAAAGAAAAAAATGGAACCAACCTGAGGAGCCCTTAGAAGTCCAGGTGTTATTAACAAGACGTGGTATGTGCCAAGAAAATAGAATAAAAGAAAAGACAAGGCCTGTGTGCCTTGTTTTGTGTATCTGGTTGGTTATTTTTCTGCATTTCAGGAAGCTTTTAAATGAAGAAGCTAAAACCACACTTGTTCCTCTTATATATCATCTCTTTATGGACAAACATTATTTTTTTATGAGTAAAGTCGGTCCCTGCAATGTGCTGGCACTGTCAGTGGAATGATGAGTTGTGGGAAAGCGTGCAGTTCCAACAGCAGTCTCCACCTTGGGGACTAGTCAACTAAAGACAGTTAAAGGAAGGTTTTCCTTATTTTTTGAGATTGCTGATGAGCTTGGTTAATTATCAACACCGAAAGGTTCCAAACTGCGGTTGCCAGACCATATTAGTGGCCTGTGGATTAAACCACTAGACCACACAATGCTTAGGGTGCCAGTTGCTAAGTTAGAGGAGTTGGTGGTGTGAGGATTGATGTGGACAAAACAACCTTCTCACTGTTGTGTGTGGGAAAAAGAAGTGGGGCAGGGCAGTCATGCAGCAGGAAATAATAATCAAGTACAGAGCAGTCTGGGGAAGTAGCTGGAAAAAACAATCAACAGGGAAATATGAGAGAGGACCACAAACCAGGTCTCAAAGCTGGGGAGAGGGGGAACAAGTCCAGAACAGGTGCAGGTTTTTCAGGCAGAGGAATAATCCAGTTAAGACAGAAATGATGAAAGGAGATGGACATAAAGAACATAAACGGTTGAAGTGAGCTGTGTTGCCAAGGTGCCTGGTAAAGGGGGAATAACAGAGAAAAGGACCTTCATCCATCCCAGCTACAGTCTCTTTTGTCACTTACTCATGCTGAGTCATCACCCACCTTTTTTTACTTACTAAAAAGACACAGCCTTAACAGTAATTGAAAGGCTGAATGGTTTTAATTTTACAATATCTTGTGATATCAGTAAGCAGAAACACAACTCACTCTACAGAGAATTTTTATGAGGTTCAGTTTCATTAATTTTTTTCGCCCTGAAAGAGGCAGGAGCTTTATATGCAGGATATGCCAGATGGAAAGCAGCCAGCTGGAGACCCTGAGTTTTGCCAAATTCCAGGTACTCTGACATGCTGCAGAGGAGCAGAGCAGGGGCCATAAATGGCAAACAGGAGGTGTTTGAAATCTACTTCAGCTCTGAACAAGCTTCACAGGAATCTCTCTGACTTCATAAAACAAATCTGACAAATTAGCCATTTCCAAACAATAATAAGCAGCCTCTCAACCCCTCAAACCACACATCACATTTAAAAGCAATTCTAGATCCATGCAGTTTCTGCTAGGCTGAAGCTGGTATCAGTCAAAAGGCTGGACTTAAATTCATTAGTGCCACTGCTGGCAGCCAGTACCGGCTGAAGTGAAAACCCAAACTACTGTAATGCGTTGCTGGAGTGTGTTCTAAAGATGATGAGATTATTTATCTTCTGCTAAACTCTAACAGTTAGGCTGAGTGCAATTTGACTGATTTGGATGGTGCATCCCTCACAACCAAAACCAAATAAAAACATTTTGTTCTGGGCGATGACAGCCCTGTGTCTTGTTCGCTGCATTGTGCGTACTGCAGGGTTGAGATAACTGTTCTGGAAAAACAGAATAAAGATGTTGTTATCTAATATTGGTATTCTGAAGGGCAGAGAGGTGAATGAATGTCACTCTGGGGGCACACCTTATTTCTCTGCTGGTAAAGCAGACTAATCTGGAAAATCTCATACTGCATTGCTTTTTCCCATATGTCTGTCTGGAGCTGTAGCCTTCTGTTTTACTGCAAGATTATTTTCTTCGATACTGACTTGAATTCAGTGATTATACATATATATAGGGACATAAACGTGAATTACAAAGAAATGCTTTGTAAAGTAATTAGTATTTTTAATAGTTTAGAAACTGAAAAACAAGAAGGGATTTGGAAAAGTAGGCAGAACTTAGCTCTTTCTTAGCCCATTATTCTTCTAAGAAAGCAGTAGCTGGAAATATTATTTTGCTGGGTTTTACACACTTTAAATAGCAGTAAAAGAAATGGCATATTTTTTAATTTCATGAATGAGTGAAGAAAACTGCTGTGAATGGTAGTCAGTCACAAGAACTAATTGATCCAAACTTCAACAGGAACAGCAAGGTCAACCATTTTGTTTTTTCTCCATATTGTTCTGCTTCATCCTATGAACATGCCACATCTATTTTTCATATTCATACAGATTTTAAATATGTTTTCCACAGGTTTTAGAAAAAAAAAAAGTGGAGGTGGAAACATTCCGTGTGAGTTTCCTGACACTCCCCATCCAGTCAGTATTGTCTCTGTGACACCTGCATGTGAAATGCCCCACTGCATCCCAGTTGAACACAAGACTACTCCTTTTTTCCCAGTCTGAAGCTATCGGTGCTGCTCTACAGCCATAAACAACTGTTTTTGGTCCAGCTGAGAGGCAGCTGCTTTGAATGGTAGGTAAAGGTCTTGCTATACCAAGTTTGATTGCTCAGTGTCTCGTGGGTTTGGGGCAGAAGCCTCAAAAGTGGCAAGAAATGCTCTGTGCCATAAGGAAGCAGCACAGGCCTCCCTGTGGTTAACTGCATCCTGCCACTGACTGGACTGGAGCACAGGTTACCAGATGTCACCAATGTTAAAGTAGTGACCTTTTAGCTTATGGACCTCTGCCATCTGCCTCTACGCTGTGCTGTGCCTTTTCTGGGCTTTAAAACAGTCTGCAGATAAGTTAATGTACCTGTCATCTTGCCCCCAGTGAGATTTGTGCCGGGTCTTTCAGCAATCTCTCCAGTAATGCTGCTCACATTTTACGGTTTTGATTCCCTCATATTGTAGATTTAGTTTTATTTTTCTGTAGATATTCCCTGGAGCCAAAACAGAAGCAAGGGGAGATCTTTGCTGCAAAAGTCTTATATTTATGATGATAAGGAAGGGGAAGATCCTTAAAAAATAACTCCAGTTGTTTTTAAATCTTTGTTCACATTTTAAAATGATCTGTGGAACACAGACTTGCGTCTATAAAACAAACAAACAAAAAAATCTTGTGATGTTATTAATAAAGCAGGTGGCTCATCTTTCAAAATCCCATTTTAGCCAGGCAGTGATTTTCAATGAAACCTGACATGTTCATTTTTGCCAAACTTAGCAGCCCCCAAGGCCTGTTGAAAGTCATTTGAAAAAAGCCCTCTTAACAGATCAGTTTTCTTTGCTGAAGCTGTAGCATCTCCTATTTTTTTAAAGATTTGTTTCTTTTACATCTGTATGAGTTGAGCAGCAAGCTGACACTGGTGACATAGATTAACAAAGTAGGCTAGTTATACAACATCGAAGAACGATACATCCTGAAAGCCATTTAGCTAGCACCTTTACATATTGGCAACTATATTTTCCTTTTTCCATTTATTGTAGAGAATTAATACTTCTGAATCTATTGGCATAATTGATGTCAGCTGGGGAATTGGAGCCAGCCTTGCAAATATGTTAATTATCACTGCAAATGGTAGAAAGCACTGGGACAAATGCAGATCTAGATTGAATCCATTGACTTCTCTGAGCTCATAGAATATTTTCGATGTTAAACACATGATTTTGTTCAGAAATGCCTCCCAGACTCCTGGTTCACATTTTATTAAGAAAGACAGTTTGCTAGCTGCCCATTAAGATACTCTGCTTGACAGAGTGAATAAGCAGTCATACTTTTTGAACAAGTGTGGCTATTTACTTGTTGACGTGTGAGCAGAATAATAATGAGTTAAGAAATTTTGATGAAAGGCATTGCTTTTGTGGTCTTGCTTCCAGTACCAAATGAGAAAAGGATGTTTTTTGCTTGAGCTCAGCTATGGTTTTTATCTCAAAAAAAAAAGAAAAAAAATTACGGATCTTTCTTTCCTCCTCCATCTCCACAGTCTCATTTTAGTGAGATCTGTAGATCCTACATGCCTGTTAGCCTGACCTTGGTGCTGGGGAAGTCACGGAGAAAATCATGTTGAGTGCCACCATGAGACATGTGCAGGACAACTAGGGGATCAGGCCCAGCCAGCATGAGTTTATGAAAGACAGGTCCTGTTTGACTAACCTGGTGTCCTTCTGTGGCAGGGTGACCCTCTTTAGTGGATGAGGAAAAGGCTGCGGATGTTGTCTGCCTGGAATTAGTAATGCCTTTGACACTGTGCAACTTCCCCTGTGTGCAGTTTAAGCAGGTGCTGTGTGGGATGGATATAGCGCTGGTGTCAGCAGCAGGGCCCGAACTCTTCCCTGCATCTTTCCAGATTTGGGGATGCGGGCATGGCTTGAAGGGTTCAGTAGAGTCATCACACACCTCCTTAGATCTGTAGAGCATGACAGCTCTGGCTCTTTTTAGACGTAGCATCTGGATTTCTCCTCAAACTCTTGGTACTGCCAAGCTGAGGTTTTTATGTATCCTACATTGTGAGTGGAAGCCAACAATTTGCAGAAGTTCTCCCAGTCAACCTGGTACTTGTAAGAGATGTTTACTAAGCCATTGGATGAATATTGATTGAACTAGTGAAAAGCTTCCTCAGTAGGAATTGGTCTCAACAAAAGCTGGTTGGGTGTTTGAAATGTCATGTATTTTCCACAGACAGCAAGTAATGTTCTTTTTTCAGCTGTAAAATCAATGTCTCTGAGCTTTGCATGGTAGGAGAGGACTAAGGTAAACTCCTGAGGGATCATGTATAGGACTTTCCACTTGACTCAGATGCTGCTCCATCAAGAATAAATCTTGAAAATCACAAAGGTGCCTACCATCTGAATTAAACCCTACGTGTATCGAATAGCTCTGAAAGCAATGGCATCTTCAGGGATATGAGATATGAGCAGAGTGCAACATGAACTGGAAAGTAGAAAAAGTCTGGAAAGCTGTATTCTGAAGGAGAAATGAGTCTTGGTGTCTCATAGCAAGTGCTTGAATTCACAAGTCACTTCTGTATCAAATATACAGAAAAAATATCTTCAAAGTGGTACTGTTTTTGCATCTGGCTTCTGAAATTCCTCATTTTGTGTCTAAACTTGGGTACTGAGTGCAGTGTGCATTGAGAATTTTCTTGCACAGTTCTCAGAATAATTATCATAATGAATTCAGTAACCCTCTCAATGTAGTTATCATTCTTCCCTAGTTTCAACAGGAAATTATAAGTTAATTTGAGCAGAACTCTTTTTATAGGTTAACATTGTAGAAGAGGGTCCATCCTAGGCTCACTACCTGAGGATTTTGGCATGATCTGATAATAAATGATGAAGCTGGAATGCCCATGTTGAGGAAGGAAATACTCTGATTTGACAAGACAATGATCATTCTCTCCTGCGTGAATTAAGATAAGCTTTTTTTTACAACATTATTTAGTTTGTGCTGTGTCTGCTGGTTTCTCTGCAGATAAGTGTCGACACTCCATTTCAATGTGCAGCGGTCTTTTGGTTTGATACTTCAGCTCTGTAAGAGATACCGCCTATAGAAAATATACATTTCAACTAGAAGAGATCAATCCTAGGCAACTTTCTTTTTTTCATATTGTTTTGCTTGTCTGACCTGTTTTTCTTTTGTTTGTTTTTTTCTGGTGGTGGTTTTTTTTTAAAGTTATTACTCCATGCCAGCAATTTTATAATGACAAACTCTCCCCTTTCCTGTTAGTTTATATTTAGTACTGAAAAATTTCCCACATACATACCTGTAAATTGTGAAAAATAACCCTTTTTACCAGGTATATATTTTAAGGCATCTTTAAGTAAAATAAAGATACTCGCTTTTCAGCACTTGTGAAGCCACATCTGCAGTGCTGGATCCAGTTCTGGGTTCCACAACACAACAGAGAGAAGGAACTGCAGGAGAAAATCCATCAAAATGTCACTAAGATGATGAAGGAATTGGACCTTCTCTCCTATGAGTAAAAGCTAAGACAACTGTGACTGTTCATCCTGGAGAGGATAAGGCTTAGGAGCATCTTATAAATGTGTGTAAATAGCTGAAGGGAGAGCACAAAGACAACAGTCAGGTTCTTTTCAGAAGTGGCCAGTGACAAGAGTCAATGGTCACAAACTGAAACACAAGAGATTCCCTTTGAATGTTAGAAAACACTGTGAGGGGGATGGAGTGCCAGCACAGTTGCCAAGCGAGTTTTTGGAGTCTCTATCTGTTGAGACATTCAAAAGCTGTCTGCAGAGCATTCTGTGCTGCCCTGCTCTAGGTGGCCCTGCTTGAGCAGGGGGTTTGAGCAAGATGACCTCCCCAGACCCCTTCTAACCTCAGATGTTCTGTGGTTCTGCGATTCTGTGAAGTGCTGAACTTCATGACTTTGGGTTGAAAGCAAAAATCTCTGGTATCTCAGAAATACAGCCATGCTGACCTTCTAATAAATTTAGCATCACTGGAACGTTGTTTCTGTTCCCCTCTTCTTTCTCAGGTCATATATGTATATATTGTAGTAAATTCTGGATTCCCAAATAGCTGCCTTTATATTCTTGATGTTAGATACAGAGGATATTTTCTTCCTCTTCTTTTGCTTTTCATGGTTTTCATGCAGATCAGTTTGAGCATGATAAAGATGTTTATCAGATTCTTGGAGACAGATACGGATTTACTGGGAGGTGCAGAGGCTACAGCCTTTCCTCTCTTGAGGTGCCACTTGATACAGCACACCTCAGGCTTTATGTGGAGGCTTCTTTGCACCTCCCAAGTTCAAACCAGTTGAATCCATCACTTTACTTATGTTTACCTGAGACCTTCATATCCCCAAAGTGCTGTCAGACACCTGCAGCTAGCTATTTATTTATTTAGAGTTATGGTAGTTGCACAAGCAAATGTAGCTCTCATCTAAGAGGCTTTGCTGATTACAAGCCCTGCTTACTCATAGAAAGGTAATTTACTGCCTGCAGGGCAGGACTCGGGTATACCCAAGCTTCCTGGACAGCTAAATGGATCATTCCATCCCAGTGCTCATTCACTTGCTGGCCTCTCTCAGACTGTTTGCAAAAGCACTTATCCTGCAAATGCTTACTCATGTAAGCTATAATACTCTAATCAGAAAGTAAGTGGGGCTTGGAGACATTAAGTTTTTGGTTTTTTTTTTTTAAGTGAGTAAGCACTTTCAGGGCAAAACCCAAGGACATCAGAAATGATGATAATTTTCTGCATAGTACATTGGCTATTTTTATCTTGAAATCTGGATCTTTACATAACTTTCTATTAAATTGTTTGAGATCTTCCCTTCCTAGACCAGTTGAAGCCCAATAAGCAGACATTCTCATGCTTCAAAGCATTTTCTAATGACTCCCTATAAAATGAAATGAAACATTAGCCTGAATTATAGCTGTGATCTGCTTCTAAGTTCCTTTTTTAAGCACTAAATTATATCCTAGCAGTGAGTGTGTCCTTTCTTCTGTCCCTCTGAATCTCACTTAAAGCTCATCAAATAACTGCTTTAACAAAACTTGGCATTGAGGTTCATGACTTGTCCTTTTGAAATGAGATTGTTTACAAATGTCTTCCCAGCACCTACCAACTCACATGAAAGTGTGATTTTTCATCTCCAAGGATGAAGAAGAAAATGAAGACGTGCCCATGCAGGGGCAGCTTTGCCACAAAGACTGAATGATAGTCATCAAAGCAAAAAATTCACTAATTTGATGAGTGGAGGACTGTGAACTACCCAGACAGACATTAACTGGTATGTATGTGCTTGACTTGCTGCTGCTATTACCAGTCTTTTTAATAGTACTCTGGCTGCCTTTAAAAGCAAGTTCCTTGTAAGAATGCTTTCATATCTCAAACAGTTCTGGTGATTTCACTCTTCAGCTATTTTCTTCCTTCAGCAGTTAAACAGTCTTTATAAACTCGAACTCCAGAAACATTAAAGCAAAGGGTGGTGTTTTGCCAAGCCATATGTTCTTAAATGGTGTATTTTATGAAGTTGATAATAAATACTTTAAGGCATAGTAGCTAAAAAAAATTCCAATCTAATGTAAGCAGGCACAATTCCAGTGATTTCAACATTAACATTAGGGATGAATTTTACTGTCTATTTTCACTCAGGACTGGGTATAATGTTCAAACAGCGTAGGCTTCATTGACATGTGTTGGGCTGGAATCTAGAATAAAATTGCATTTTTTCTACTCTACTCAATTTAAGAATTACTTCACTCTATTTCCAGCTTTATTGCTTTGCAGAAGTATTAAAATGCTGATATAAAGTGTTCACTAGGTATAAAATCTTGCCTGGTATTTGATCATTTTCTTATCTCAACATCTTTTTTAAGACATTGTTCACCTGCAAACATTTTAATCCTCTTTTACATGAATAATAAACTTAAACCTCTAATACATGCATGATTCTACATAAAAACACCAACTGTAGGCCATAAAATGACTGTTCAATTGAATCATAAATTGCAATACCAGGTAATCCCCAGGTAAGCAAAGCTTTTAGTCTTGCTACTTGGTATGCTAGGGAAATACAGATAACCTCAGACAGTTAAAGTAGTGATGTTTCCTTTATACTTGTAGAAATATGCTGCGCAGATGTTGCTTATCTAAGCTTTGGTGAGGAGGAAACAGATAGCTTGGACTGCCAGGCTGAGGGCTGGTCTTACTCAGTCATTCAATTTTTCTCCATCTAGAAAGTTGTTTTTGGAGGTGGCTCCTTCTGGCCTCTCTTTCTTTAGATGTGAAACAAGAAGGTTTTGTATGTTGATGGATTATAAGTTGTTCAAAACTTCCTTTTGTTCTCCTTCACTGAACATCTAATTTCTCTCTTCTTCCTAGACTGTATTATATCCTGCACTCTACCACTTTAAATAGATATCTGAGGCGTGAGGTGATGATATGAGGGTAAAACTCATCCTTACAGCACAAATACTCTTTCCACATTATTTGAAATTTTTTAGATTGCTATTACAATTAAAAAAATCTAGTTACGTCAGGAAACATGATAGCCAGAATTGAGAGCGTATCGTGGCATCTTTCTGATTTTGTTTTTGGCCTTCAGATAACCAGAAATTTCTATGTGAATTGCAACATTTAAGAAAACGTTTTAAAATCCTTGTAAAACTTCAGATTTTTAATTTCTATTCTTCCGAAGAACGTCAACATGAAAGAAGAAAGATAGAAGGAAATGGCCCTTACTGGCATTTTGCTCTTTAAAATAATGCTGTATTAAATGGAGTAATGTGTTAAAATGCCATAAGCAGACAAGCCCAACTCACTGATCAAAGGATGCTTTTTAATGAGTGGAGGGAAATTTACAGCATACCTATCCTTTTAGCAGCATTAAAGAAGTTTCAGGACCAATAAATCCCTAAGTAATTTATCTTTTAAAAAAAAAAAAATCTGTTTTTCCCCTCAGATTCTTAAAAAAGGAGATTATAAACATGCTATAGAATTAATAATGAATCATTAGATATTAAGCTTTGATCATTATCTCATGACTATAAAGTATTTTGGTTTCTTGTCTCATTACTGCATAAATATACATTTACTTGTGTTAGTGTATGCCAAGTCATAATACAATGGATTTTGATAGGAAAATTATGGTAAGTTTTTGAAAAGCAGAGATTGGCCTCAATATTACAACTGCAGGTTAATTCTTCTCTAAAACCTATTGAGGGATCCTTAAAAAATAGTTCTGGTCTGATTTTATCTCTGGTGTAGAAATGAACAAGATATTAAGGAAATAATAGACTACTGATATCTGTGGACAGGAAAGGCCTACAAGGGAGCTGAAAATTATAAATATTGCTTATAACAGTAGCTAATGACTACCTCCTAAACTAATCAAATGCATTATTAAATTTTTGGACATTTTAAAATATTGTCCTAATTTGATTTTATCCTCTGAATAATGAAATACACAGTTTTTCCCAATGTTATTCAGTTTCCTAAATCCCCTGAATTATAAACCTATCTGTGCTACCTGTGTGACTCCAAAATCACACTGCTTGGAGTCAGAGAGGTTGAGACAAGAAGTTGTGCTATAAAAGAGACCAGAAAAGATTTAGAGGGAAAAATAAATGCACAAAAATTAAGTAAAAGTTGCTTTTAACTCTTGCAGAGAGAAAAATTTTTAAGAAAAGAATTCTGAAAAATCTGGCTAGCAATCAGTGCCAGCAAAATCCATCCATCCAGGAAAGGAGACAGTAATTATTTGGCCCTAGTTTTGCCGATGTAACACATGCAGTCTTGGTTCTCCTCCTTGGCAAATGGCAAAAATCCCCTTGACACGGATGGGGGCAATATTTCACTCGATGTCCTTCTGATGCAAGCCTGACGCAGTAACCAACCAACTCACATTGCACCCAGTAGGACTTCTGCCACTGACTTCACTGGCAGCAGTGCTGAACCTTCTGCCCTTGGGCCATGAGGCTGGAATCAATGAGATATCTGCTTTAAATTAGGTCATGTATTCCAGTGTTGTTTGTTTGGGTTTTTTTTCTTATGACCACATCAGGGTCAGGTTCATAATATGGCACAGAAGTGGAACAATCAGCTTGCAGTTTACACATTAAGGTGTGCATAGATGTGATGCTGTGTTACAGATTCAATCAATCTGAGCTCCTTTCAGCTGTGATGTAATTTCCATTGGTCTCAGAGAAAAAAATAGTAGAAATAAATCTGGCCTGTTTTTTCTCCATCGAGCAAATACAGGATTTTGTAAATTAAAAAGAAAACCAAACTAAAAGAAGAACATTGGCTTGATGTTGCTTTTTGAATTTGCTTTGAAATAGTTCAACTAATGTAGATGAGTAATCTGTAGCCAAAATTGTTGTTAACAAAGCTAAATGCCTTGTTTGCTGTCTCAAATACTGAAATAAAAATGCTAGAAGTTAAAGACCATCTAGTAACAATGTGTAATTTACATGAGCATATTAGTTTTGTTTAGAGGTAAAAACTTTGATGTAATAGAACCTCTTTTTAAAGGAAAATGTAGCCTAAAGGGTGCGTGGAGTGTGGACCACACTTCATTTTAAAAGCCTAAGAGAATATCTCACTGACATTCTTACAAATAATGCTTATTTTTTTAGAATGCAAAAATGGAAAAGTACAAAAATGTTGTAATGTAAGAGAAATGTCAAAGTTTCTAATTGTTATTCTTCTGTGCACGTGTGTGTGAAAATACACACAGAACTATAATGTCCAACAGCATATTTTTGCATAATGATAATTCTATATTCATTTCTGTAGCTGCAAGTGGAGCATTTTTTAAATAGAAATAAGTAGTATTTTAGTATTTCTGCTTTACTTTAAGGGCAATAATTGTCATTGCCATAGTTTTCAAAGATACATAGCATACATTATCAAGTACTTAAGTGGTGTACTTTGACATTGTATGTGAGGAGGAGAATATGTAGTCCAATATGATAATTACGGGGAAAAAAAGCCAACCCAGCTAACAGTAAACATCTAACTTGCAAATGAAGACCCACTGGGAAAAGACAGACTAGATTGTGTGATTGGATTTTCACAGAAACCTTTTTTTAAAATTGCTTTTTACATTTATTTAGTTTGATTAGTTTATTTATTTTGATTAAACAGTCAGTGCTTGCAGATTGTTCTCCATTAGCAAGTGTAATTTTCATTTTTCTCTCTCTCCTCAACCCATTTTTCTCTGGTCCTATGTTTTGTACTGCATGTGTATGACCTCTTTCAATTTTATTTTACAAGCAGTGGGAGAACAGATGAAATTATCTCTGTTTTCCATAAGGACATGTTAACCCTGAGCCTGATGAAGATCTGCTTGAATCAATGCGGGTTTGAACAGATAAAGATGTACAGTGCAGCATTTTACCAGCACACTGGCACAAAAGCAGTTTGCAGACCAGTGCTGCACCTCTTTGAGCCTTGATCCAGCCTCATAAGTTTCTAGGCTGGTTTTCAAATTCCTTATTGCTCCTGGCTAGTGGATGTGACACCAGCTCAGCTCAGCTCTAGCTCATCTACCTATTCAGAATACACGTAAAAAGTAGGAAGCTACCAAACCTATATAAAATCTTGTTTCCTGTTGAACGAAGCCATGTCCAATACATGTCTTCCATATCCTACAGCAAAATTATCTTTGCAGAACACCACCTGTACTAACTTCACTGTGCAGTGTAATTAAAAACACATTCATGTCATATAGGCCTCATGTAAACCTATAAACACTTTAAGTCAGAGGGATTCCTCTAAATCTGTTCATAAAAAGATTCTCTCTCTGCCAGTGTATTCTTAATTCTTATTTAAGCCAAGGCTGGTTACCCGTTTTAGGAATATTCCAAAAGAGCTGAGAGTGTTGTTGTTCAGATGAATGTGTCTGTACTTCCTGTTCAGACACACAAATGTTTTTGACATTGTGCTCACTGCAGATTTAGAATGGAAATCTCACAACTTACAGGTGAAGATTTCTTGGATGCCTGATAAGGAATATACATTCCCTGGAATCTTGGACAAAACACGCTCCTTGGTGACTCAGTATTTGTGAAGCCTGGTATTTGTGAAGTCATGGAAGTGACGCCTATGCTTAGGCTGTGGAAAGTAGAGTATTCTAATGCAAAAGGAAACCCCAATAACTAGGCAAAAGGCATACAGAGCTCCAGTCTGGCTCACAGAGCAGTGCATTAAGCTGTAGAAAACTGTACAAGGTAAGATAAAGGCTAGAATAAGGAAAAGGACAGAGGTATTGCAATGAATAACATTACTGTGCAGGAATTTTAAATATTTGGTTGACGCACCTAATGAACCAATAGAATGGCAAAATCCCTAGCTCTGGGCATAATACCTAGGAAGAATGGCTAATATTGAAATGTATGTTTGGACCAACCACCTAAAGGCAAAAGGTGCATTTTTGTAAAAGATGACTTTTTGCATGAAGGCCAAAGTCGGCTTTGCAACCAAAGATTTATGTGAGAAGCACCATGTGAAAGTAGCCTCAGTTCCCCTGTGCAATGAACATCTGTGCCTCAGTGGGATAAAAGGGTTTCTGAAAATGAAGTGAATTTATAAACCGCTAATTTTATCTAGATTCTTTCACCAGCTCTCCAGGGATGCCACCTAAGGAATCCCAAGTGGCATGGCATGCAAGAAAGAGAAAGACTTTGGGAACTGAAAGGCCTGGTAAAAGTCTGCAGTTGTGAGATGCTGTGACAATGCAGAAAATGTGCACTTCTGTGTGCCTTTTGCATATTCCACATGAATGCATATTTTGCAAGGACACCGCTTTATATGGGTTTTCATTGTTCACAAACATGGAAGAATGCACAACCAGAGTGTATTTGCACCAGACAACTGAAAAGATGAAGCACGTGTTCCGCCAAGAAGTGAATTTGTTTCTTCCACAGGGATATCCAAGGATAACAATTTTTGCAATTGACATCAGGGCATCCTATCAACAGACATGAGAGGATGAGGGAAAATTTTTTCTTTTTTGCTGTACGAAAATTTTCTCACAGCTTCTGTTCGAGGATTTCCTATTTCTACAGCTGGAGATTGTACAGTTACTGACAGGTTGGGTCTAAGACAACAAGTGCATTAAAAAAAGCCCTGCGCACTCAAGTGAAATTTATGGGGGCACGTGTAAATGTAGTAATGATATTCATCTGTAGTTTACATATCAAAGATAAATGTCAACTTATCTATTTGTTAATGGATCTATTAAAAGCTGTGTTTATACTTTCTATCTGTTTTTTTTTTTTCTCAAGCACTTACACACAGATGGATTGTGCAAACAAATACTTCATTAATCGCAGGACTCAGAGCCAAGTGAACACTTTTGAGTCCAGAATCATGTCAATTAACCCAATTTAATTGCTTTCTTGATCCACCCCCACTTTTTAAACAGTTCTTTTTAGGTTTTTGTACAAGACCAGAGGGACGCTGAGTAATTCTCTATGATTGAGGGACTCTATACATCCCATTTTATTGAGAAAAATACAATCTGTGCTCTCAAAATGGCACAGCACCATGGAACATAAAGAACAACACAAACACCAAATCCAAAAGCCTAATTAGAATGAGTCACTGAGGCAAAGTTGGCACAAAGAGCCTAAGATTCCCAAGCTTGAGTGAGGTGGTGAGGGGAGAAGAATCCTTTCTAAATATGATAACCATTTTGCTTAAAATAATTTCTAAGATACTTTTTTTCCCTACTACGAAACAGCTGCTTTTTCAGTATGAACAGTTTAAAGACATTTGTCTTTAAGCTGAAATAATGATTCATTATATGTGTGGCTGCAACATATACCTGTAGGTTTGCCACTTAGGCACATGAAAAAAATGTTTTGATTGGAGAGCAGTCTGGAGTTATATAACACAAAGCAGAGTTTTTTCCACACCTAGCTGTATAACATAGAAAGAACTACTTAGCAGTTAAATATAACATGTGCAGTGCAAATGATCAACCTGATTTTTTGAGGGGGGGAAACAAAAATTTTCTTAGACCAGAAGCTAAATCTGAAAACAGACAGCAACTGCATCTTTTGCTATTTCTTAATGACTAAGAACAAAAATGTGAATTTTCAATTTGATCTTGTATCATCTTTTCTATCAGTGAAAAACAAAAGGGTTTAAAAAGATGCATTTAATCTTATCTTTTTGAGAGCTGTATTGCTACTGTGTAGTCAAATGTTTGACTTCTGAATGAAATTCTGTACAATAATTTCACAAGTTACAAGCCAGTAAAATATTGCCTATCAAAACCTAACAATTTAATATTTTCTCTTCTATTATCTCACTAGTATACATTTCATTAACCTTGGCAGGTATATATGACATTCTAATGAATTAGATGAAGAGGTTTTGCTATACATGTGTTTCTGGCATGGTGTAAAGCATTTATCATGTGATGCCATAAGACTTTGCAAATGAATACTGTTTTTTTTTCCTAGGGTGAAAAAAGAAGCCACACTTTAAATAATATTTACTGGGTATCAGTTATTGAATCTGTGAAAATGTTAAGGCTACAAGCGTTTTTATCCATGTTCTTAGTTTTTCAAATGTTCCCAGATAAGAAAGAGAATTTTTAATAATAAAAACTTAAATGTTGTTTATACATCAACACATAAGGATTTCTTTTCCTTTCAACTTTCTCACACCCTCAACAGTTTCCTATAAATCCATGTTGTTTGAACAATTCCCGTACCTGTGAAAACCCCCAATTTGCTGTTTATCAGACAGAATTTGCCTCTTCTGAAAAAAACCATGATTGAGAACAGTGTCTTCAATATACCTCTCCAAAGAAACATTTAATACTTCAGTCCTTCTGAACAATGTTAAAATAATAACTTAAGCCTAAACTCTCATTTGGTTTTCTCATTATGCTCACTGAAGCTAATGGGGCTACATGCATGCTTAAACATATACTCCTGGGCTTTCCTTACAGGCTGTAGCTCAGAATGGCAAGGGGATAATATTTAATCAAGGAAGCAAGTTTTAGTTCAAGTTTCCACCGCACTGTTATGTCTAATAGTGAAGGAAATTATTTAAAAACTGCTGGCACTCTGTCCTTATTCAGCATGCTCTCAAACCCACAGAATGGTTTATTACTTTTTTCTGCTACTTGAAACTTGGAACATGAAAAGTTACAGGACTCTTCCCACAAATCCCTTGCTTGCAAGAACAAGCACTTACAGGGTTGACCTGAAAATCCTGAAGTTCTGCGTTTTCACTGTAAGCCAGGCAAAATCAGGGACTTAAAGTGCAGGCACCCAGTTTGGCACCTGGTTTGTATCTAAGCTCAGTCAGAATCCAGATCCAGTTAGTATGTCTGTTTAAAAACCCCTGTGAAAAACAATCTCTTGGGAGCATGTCTAATGAGTAATAAAGAGGTGTCTGCCTCACAAGCGTAGCTTGGGCCACTATTTTAAATTTAGTTTCAAATTAAAATAAGGCTTAAAAAGGAAATTTCCCTTTTAGTCCATAGCCTTTATAATGGATAAAATACTTATGTAGAAAGTGACAAACTGGTTAAAACCCTTTTCTATCATTTAAGAATTAAAACCACATCTGTTTTAGGAATGGATATTAGCCATTGACCCTAAAGACTTTTCCAAGAATAGGCCATGTTTTCAGAATTTCAGCTGATTATAGATCATAATTATGATAAGATATAGAAATTCTTACATGATAAATAATTGTCACATTTATGTCATAGAAAAAAAAAAGAGTCAGCATCACTTCATTAGGAACACCTGTGGCAATTTTTCCTTCTTCTCCCTGCTGTATTTATCCATTTTTAGGAGTCTCTAAATATCTTTGTGAACTGCCAATTTTCTAATTCTCTAAATAGAGTTCACCTTGATCCACCTTGAAGGTAGGTCTGCCCATGGACCCATAGCGTGTCATTACTGACTCTTTTGGTAGTGAAATATTTATAATTTAGACATTGCATTCTCTAATTTTAGGTAATAGTGCTTTGTGTTTTGTATGTTCTATGCATTAAGATTGTCTCCTTTGTCTTTCCTGAGGAAAGTTTCCTGCTGACAGACTCAGGAATAGAAAGTAAATAAAGTAAGTAGAGCTTTGGTCAAAACTGAGTTTCTCTGCATTTGATATTATGATATAGAAGATATTAACCTGATCCAGGGGATNGGCTCTTTGTCTGCTCCCCGTGGGAGAATAAACCTGGAGTGTTGCAACAAAGAGTCCCTTCTCTTGTCCTTTGCCTCCGCAATTCGCTACAGTTGCCATCGGCTGCTGCCAGCTCTACTGAGAGCCTCACAGCAGAGCGCTCCACCCGCAGCTTGATAGAGGCTGTGACCCACGAGCCTAAGGGAACGCCTCGGCAAGTAGCCTGCTTGGCTTTCCGGGCGGTCAAGTGGCCAAGCGAGCGGCTACAGGGAACATTAGCTAATATTTCATGTGCCTTGGGTTTATCATATTCTTACTAGGCCCTTTACCTTTATTCACCTAATGTTGACTGTACCTCAGTATTATATTGTTCAAAATATTTTTAAAATATTCCCAAATCCTTTGAAGTCATTTGAATTTATCAGGTGCAGCATTTAACATATCTTCTTTTTTTTTTTTCTATTGCAGATTATATACATGTAGATCAAAGCATGATATGTTTTAGAAATTATTTCCTTGTCTGTGAATGAGTACTTAATATTGCTGTTTAAGTCTGAGTGAAAGAAATGATTGTAGTACAGGATGCACCTAAGTCTAAGAGGATGTTGCACTGTTCTGTTGAACTGTGGCAGCTTTTAATATTCAGACTTTTTGTCTCAGGTCTCTTAGAGAAGTGCTGTGCAGAATTATTCAATAAGTGAAGAGGGACTCTAGGTATGTAGACTTGAATTATCAATATTTATTTACTTTTGTGTGTGTGCGTGCAGCAGTGCTGAAATGTTTATTGGGTTTGATTTCTGAAAACAAAGGTATAGCCTTGTATTCAGAAATAAAGCCTGGTTTATACGCTTTACGTATTTGGTTTTGGCAGAGCTAGCTTTTTATTCCTGTATTTTGAGGTCTGGAGTGACCTAGAATGACCTTTTCTGCCATTATACCTAACATATATCACAGGTATCGCATGGGATTTAAAAAACATGTTAACAACAACTGTCTTAACAAGTTTTAACTCTCTGATTACTCATAGGAGTCATTGCTTGGTTTATTAGCGTAAGCCAAGGAAAAACTAAATTGGAGATGAACCTGCAACTATTTAAGAAACAAGTAAGTTACACATGATGAACATAACTCTGTTCTATATAGGGAATGCCTCTGAGAGATATAGGATTATGAAATCCTGAAAGATACAATGTATTCCTGTTGCAAATTATGAGATAAAATTAGCAGAGGCAGATTTGAAACAGTTATGTGCATAGTGTTTCTTAGTTTTGCTGTAGTTAAACAGAAAAAAATAGGAAGACATGCATCATTAGTGCCAACTCTATTTGTGTTTTTTTGGTTTTTAAAAGTCAAGTAGTTCCATGGTGTGTATCTGACTCGTCATGTATTTCCATATCCCTTAGTCCTGTGGCTATTAAAGCTGAACTTGAAAAAAATGTGTTGAGAACTCAAAACGTGTCAAACATTAAATTGTATTTTTATCTCTAGTCTGTAGGAAAGGCAGAGTCTGGTTGCGACAGGCTAAAGCAACCTTGGAGAGGAATGTTGCTTTCCTGTGGTCAACAACAGGGCACTGGCTCCTGGGAGCATTGTGTTACACAGCTCAGCTTTGCACTGGGTAAATTAGAAGCTGCTTCTTGTCTCTTGTCCCCATTTCCTACACAGGACGTACATGCTGTTTTCCTTTTCTGTATTCATGCAGCGCTGTGGAAATGTTGATCTTGACCAAGACTGAAAGATCAAATAGGTAAGGCCAAAATGTATCCATCAGAATTGTGGCTGGTGGTAAAGCCCCCGTTGCTGCAGAGGCAGCAGGGAAGAAGTGCTGACAACAACCCTCATCTTGCGTTTCACACAGTTCTGGTCTCTGTCAGCCTTGAGATGTGCCAATCAACTAGACAGCACATGACCTGACATGCATCATAATTGTGAACATTAGCAGTATCTGCTTCTGACTCCGAGATGAGATTGCTTTTCTGGTATGTGTATGAGGAAAAAAGCTTTCATAGAGAAAGGGCACACATTGGTCAGTCTCCTGAGAGGTTGAAATCATTCTTCCACCTCTGAACCTTCTCTTCTGCAGGCCAAAAGAATAAAGTTGCAAAAATTTTATTATTCAGAGCAAACAGGTTTCAATGAGGCTAAATACTGTATTGTAGTGTGATAGTTCTCTCTATAGCACATCAAAGAAGGAGGAAGCAGTAAGACAGAGGTGTTGTGAAGTCATATTGCAATAACCTAGGAACTTGTCAGCATGTTTTTTGGATGGTCAGGCCATCAGTGACAATGTCCTGGAATTCTGCTACTGAATGTGACAGAGCTGTGTCCATCCCCTCAACTCTAAAAGATCCCTGGATACTGTATGAGTCCCAAATTAAAAGGAATAGACAATAGCTTCTGGACAGAAATGGTTCCATTAGGGACTAATGAAAGCACCAAAGAAACTTGAGGAATGATGAAGGCAACTAAAAATTTAGAAAGTTATATGCTGACTAGCAGGGAGCCAACCAAAGGAAAAAGAACCAGTGCTAATGATCAGGAATCTCCTGTACACCTAATTCCAAAGGAATTTCCTTATTTTCATTCCATATTCTTCTTTGATCTTACATAGAAGCAGTGCACAGAATGTTTTGTTAAAGTAGTTAGACATCTATTTACACTTTTAAGTATTTATGTAGCCATTCTTTCAAGAATTGAGTGGTTATTGAAGTAGAGAGGGAAATACAGACCAAATTATATAATTTTGACACACATCTTTAAGAGCTGCAAATCTGTCTTACTCAGTTCTCTGTACCCAAAGCAACATTTTTAGACCAAAAGCCAGGGAAAAGCCATATAATGCAGCTGTGGTGAATTTAATGGGTGATTAGAGCTCCATAACTGTATGAGTTTGGTTACATTAACATGCTACTCAGTACGTGGTATAGGCTGTGTCTGATGTGCTTTCGGCTACTGCAGTTAGGACTCGATCCCAGACATCATATTCAAGCATAACTCCCATGGAATAGAGAATGAAACCCTGAATTATGGTCATAGAAACAAAGAACGAACAAACTATTCACAGCAGCTACTCCCATAAAACCTGGATGAGGTTTCCTGCAAGCTCCTGGAACGTGCCATATGCCGGAGGGACGCTACAGATATTGTGGCTGTTGGCAGGGAGATGCACAGCCAGGAGAGGTAACGCTTCGTTCAGCATGTTCCTCTTGCAGCCCCTGGCAATAGGTTTTCTGCAGTTTCTTACAGAGCTGCAAATAGATACTAAGGCTGCTGAGGCTATGTCTGACTCACTGAACCTTTAGGAAGGAGACAGGTGAAAAAGAGCTTGCTTTTTTTTTTATTTTTTTTATTTTTTTTTTCTCTTCCCCAGAGCAAGTTCCCACTGCAGGACAAAGGTTTAATTCTAGTTAGGATATGAGATGTACATTTCTGTAAGGACAGTTGTAATCACTACTGTAAGGACTAAATTCCCAGTTCAGATTCTATTGTGATATTCAGTGATATTAAACTGAATTCAGGTTAATTTTGGAAAGAATTAGAAAGGAAGATCTCTTCAAACTTTCTTAGCATTGGTATTTCTTTCTTAAATTCTGTGGTAATTAAAAGCTGAACTTAGCCTTTTATGACTGACCTTCCAATTCTTCTCTCAAAGATCCCTGGGCATAACTTTGCTCTATATTTATTTAAAATCCTATTCCTTAGGGTATCCAGAGGAGAAGCCCTAGTAAATACCTGAGAGCAGTATGCCCTCTTGGGATCCTGCCTCTTGTACATCCTAAATATTATCTGTCTTTTGCTCGAGCTCTTTAGTAGCATTTCTGTTTCATTAGCTAACATGAGGGAGCAAGAGGAACCCCTGCAATAATTACATAGCTTTTAAAACAGAAATTTCTTTTACATAAGCTTTATTTTTCAGTCACTGAAACATGGCTGACCTGAAAAACCAATAAATATTCAGTTTTTCTTTTATATTTTACACTTTATATTTTTACGACTCTTATTTCATTCAGAAACCTCCCTGTTTATTTGTGAGCTACTAAGTTGTGGTACCTGGAAATACATAACTCTATCTCTAAATGTTTGCTCATAGTATTAGTAATGTATTTGTACATGCAGTTTCCCCAGCCTGCTTTAAGTTACATAGTGAAATATTGAAACATCTTATGCATCAATACTGGCATAAATGAACTTGAGATTACAAATCTTGTAGTTTTTCTGTATATTGGATGAAAAGATAAAAATGTGCAGGCAAGTCTGTCCTGCAACAACATTTCAGAGACAGGACTGTGATTCAAGTAACTCCCTCTGATTAGATTTGAGTAAAAGTTTGACAAAAATGGACTTTTGGCAGGATGTTCAATACGTAATAGGATCATTTAAAATTTGAGCTTCTAGAAGAGTAGTTTAAATGCTCTAAGGTCACAGCTGTATCCTGTGGGCTTTCTAAATTTCCATATTTATCTGCCTGGTGCATCTCTCCAGCACCCCCAATTCTTTGGGCAGATCCTTGATTGCTTTTTGCAGTCAACTGGATCAAAGTCTATGCAGCATGAAAAGCGTAGGTGCAATTCATGAATCGTATCTTCCGTACTACCCGTTGGAAATGTATCCCTTCACTTCCACTTGCTGGAAAAAACTTTTCTGTGTTACGAGTAATAGCTGAAGGAACAGAGGTGTGTAGAAAGAAGCACAGGCAAGGGCATAGGGAACAAAAATGTTGCTTTGAAGTGTGACATTGTTTCAGAGTTATCTATTTTTTCCCCTAGTTTCCAGGAGTAGGAGGAACAATATCACATTTAAAAGAAAGATTGTGGGACTTCAAGTGTACTTTAATTTTTGCATGTGTAACCTAAAAATTAAACTTTGTAGATATGAGAAAAAAGTCACTATTTCTGCTTCATTTAATGTAAGATTTTAGTGGCTGTCTTTTTTTGTCAGACTTCTGGTACTAAGATCTGCCATCATTGCATGTTCTTTTTCATGACTCTATCTAGCCCTTTAAACCTACCCCCAAGGTTTGTGAAATTATTACGAGCACAAGACACAAAAAACGAGACTTTTTAAGATTAGCCTTGAAGTCTGCCTCAAATAGCCCTGGCCAGCAGCAGTCTTATG
The DNA here is from genome assembly GCA_013397115.1 of Edolisoma coerulescens. Classification (NCBI taxonomy): domain Eukaryota; kingdom Metazoa; phylum Chordata; class Aves; order Passeriformes; family Campephagidae; genus Edolisoma; species Edolisoma coerulescens. Next base: position 2,704,723 of record VWZW01013750.1, on the reverse strand, counting down.
GTTTTGGGTTGGTGGGGATCCCTGCTGCCCTCTGTGCAGGCACAGTACCCTTGCTGGACTTGTGTGTGCATAGCTGCCCCTGGCACATGGAAGAAATAAGACTCAGATTATACAGAAGATTATAAAGTTGTAGTAGGGGTGGACACCACTATTGTCAAGGCAAGAGCCACCACAGCCTAACTCCTGCTCTGTGCCTTGTGTTGTAGCTGCAACCAAAGACACCCTGCTGGTTTTCCAATTCCTCCAGCACCAGGAAGCACTGGATGACCCCAAAAAATGCATGAAAACAGCTGAGGTTGCTGTGAAAGAGCAAGCCGGGGGATGAGTGCTGGTTCAGCTGTTTTATTGCAGCTTTGCACCTGCACAGAGCAGAGTAGGGCAGCTGCAGACAGGTAAGTTAGTGCAGTAAAAAAATAAAAAAAAGAAAAAGAGAAGAGGAATAGAGGTGCTGCTTGTTATTCAGCTTTTGTATGCTTTGTACAAAATCTCTTGTAATGCTTCATAACCTTGAGGCATCTTCTGTAAGGGCACAGATTCCCATGTGGAATGTGAAGTGGTGGTCTGCAAGGAATCAGTGCAATTTTGTGAACTGCTTTTCTATTCAATTAGCTTTTCTCTATTTGACCAGGTTAGGAGAAGTAGATGTCATCAGAACAAAAATAACACTAAGAGAAAATTCGTGCTAATGGTAAATTATGAGGATGTTGACACCACGTATTGGACTGGAAGGTGGGAAGGGACAGAAGAGTCCAAGGCTTCTGGATTAGAGGTGAATTGCTACCTTGCAATTCAGCTGAAGTCTTCCAAATTTGGGGTCATATCCTCATAGAGTCTGACAAGACAGCATGTACTGTGTATTTCCCTTTCCAAGGGAAGCAAGTATAATAATTTCAGCACTGAGAACTGGTACTATTGGAAATGCTTCCATAATATTCTTAGGTAAAACAACAGATGCCTAAGCAAAAAAGCAAGTATGGCAGTGCTCCTATTTGTGAAGGTCTGAATAAGTCTGTTCAGCAAAAGCAAAATTTAGAACACGTATTCAAACCACCAGACTGTTTTGTGCTTATGTGCAAAGAACATGCTAAACAGAGCGGTATGACACCCAAATACTCATTTGCCAGTGGGAAAACAGCCCCAAGTTAATACATGAAGACAGTTGTACATCTTCAATGCTAAATGAGCAGGAAACAAGACTAAACAAAAATTAGCTTGAAACCTACGATGCCATGCTAAAGAAATGACAGCGTGAAACACAGGAGTAACTATCATCACAGAAGTAATTATCATTTTATTATATCTGCACTTTTCTTTTCAACAGAGGCTTCTCATATTGTCAATTCTACCTTTTGTTGGCAAATGATGAAGTGTGATGATCTGTCAAATCACAGGTAGTACACTGAACAATAATATTTCAGAATACTTCTGTTCCTTTACTCTTTAAAAAAAAGAAAAAGAAAAATATTTAGTGTTGACAATAGAAAAATCAATCTTTCAAGGAGGGGTTGCAAATGTGTTTTTTCAGCTGTGGAAGTTTCTGCAAAGTTACCTCCTTTCACAATGACAAATTAAGTATGCAAGATTGGGAAAAGTCTTATTTTTCTTTTTCCTCTTCCTTCTCTCCCCCCTCCCCCCCCCGCCCCCCCAATTAATTAAGGCTGTTCTGGAATATTAAATCTGCATACAACTACTGCAGACTTTTCTTCCTCACTAATAATTTGTTTTATATGCAATATATTTTTACATCATTTAAAAATATTGGTCTCTACAAAAAACTTTTATACTCTATTTTTCATTTGCATTCCAAATAATTGCTGTAGGATTTTCTTATTCTTAGCAAAAGGAGATATATCCCCAGACGTATTTTCTTTTGTTTTGCTTTCTTCCTTCTCCCCTGTGTAAATACTCTTATAAAAGTAGATTTAACAAAAGACCATTCACTATAAAAAACTTCCTCAGCAGTGACATGATGCACTACACACCCACTTGTGTAGTCTTTATCAATAACAACAGAAACAGTGTCAAGTGATAAAAATATACGTGACTTAAATCAGCCATTTTGGGAGTATATTTATTCAAGACCCTTCAAGTGGAGATGAATAGCAGGTTTCTAAATGTGATATTATGAGGGTAAGCAAATGAGTCATTATTTGTATTCTAGAGCAGTAGAGTTGGGCAAGAACAACACTGCAAGAGGGAATAAGCAGTCGTATCTAACTGTTTATTCTATTACATTCATCACCACAGGGTGTATCTGTGCATGTGAGGTCAAGGTCAGTGATCCTTGCTCACATGAATCATTCTCAGTGCTAACGAAAAACACCCCTGATGCAGGGTGTTCGAACACCAACAGCTTCGGCAGACTTCTGACACTCCTGACTCGCTTCTGCGAGCCAGAATTCACAGGTGAAGGGCTGAATTCACGGCTGGAGTGGGGGACATTCAGGGCTTGGGATGGATGAGAGCTTAACAGGGGCTGTTGGTGGAGATTGGCATTGAAAACAAGGAGGATAATTTTTAACAGGAGGAAAGAACAGTGCTGCTGTGGGCCAGCTGTGGTTCCTTTACACCTTGGCTGTTTGAGTTTCAAAGCGGAAGAGTCTTTCAAATTGAAAAATTAATTTAAAAAGCGCAACTTGGTTCTGAGTTTGTTTCCAAATAATTAAGTTTTAAAGTTATGGTAAAAAAATCCTAATTATCTTTCTCCACAAGTTTCTTGAAGTCAAGGAAACAGAGATGGAATATAGTGGCACATGAAGAAGGGTTTATTTTTCTTCTCTCCCCCTTCTCCCCTTTCAATCAGCGCAAATTTTGCATACATTTTTTATGCATTCCAGTGTCCAGATAGAAAGAAGGATACGTTTTGTGGAAGTGCTGATGACATATAGATATATGTGTAAGAAAAATTGAAAATCAACCATGGAATAACTTTTCAGGGCTGCTGCAGTGACTACGATAATTTGATATGCAAGTGGATTTATTACTAAGACAACAAACGAAAGTTATGCGCGTTATGTTTCTTGCACTGCAGTAATCCTTCTGAAGAAATTTTGGCGGCCCCTCGCCAAAGCCAGGGGAGGAACTCGATGGCCAGAGTCGTCCCCGGGACTCTAGCGAGGAAGAAGAGGGTGCTCCGCGGAGGTGAGGGAGAGAGGGAGGCAGGCTGTCGTCTCACCACACATGGTCTTGTGGGAAGTGGGAATCTCAGGTTGAGTTACTCATCGGTATGGAGTCAGGAGTGTGCACAACCAATGATTTTGATGGCAGGAGGTAACGTACACATGTTTTTCAGGGAAGGTGCTGTAGGAGGACTTGCCGGCGGGCAGGAGGAGGTTTGTGCTGAGGGCTGTCATTTCCCAAGCGTGGAATTCTTCTGATCCCAGGAGCCCATCGCCGCCGCCTCCGATG